>CM068371.1:30266301-30858801 GCA_034769895.1 Magicicada septendecula | reverse complement strand
TTCGGCTAGCCGAGCTAGTTCAGTGTCTCGGTAAAGGCGTGTAAAGAGTTGGAGGCTCACGCCTGGAATGGTAGTGCGTACCGTTGTTTCAAATGTTTATATTCTGTTGAACAGTTACGTAAGGCTCTCCAATTTTCGAGACCGTCACTGTACACGTCCTTCGGCTAGCCGAGCTAGTTCAGTGTCTCGGTAAAGGCGTGTAAAGAGTTGGAGGCTCACGCCTGGAATGGTAATGCGTACCGTTGTTTCAAATGTTTATATTCTGTTGAACAGTTACGTAAGGCTCTCCAATTTTCGAGACCGTCACTGTACACGTCCTTCGGCTAGCCGAGCTAGTTCAGTGTCTCGGTAAAGGCGTGTAAAGAGTTGGAGGCTCACGCCTGGGATGGTAATGCGTACCGTTGTTTTAAATGTTTATATTCTGTTGAACAGTTACGTAAGGCTCTCCAATTTTCGAGACCGTCACTATACACGTCCTTCGGCTAGCCGAGCTAGTTCAGTTTCTCGGTAAAGGTGTGTAAAGAGTTGGAGGCTCACGCCTGGAACGGTAATGCGTACCGTTGTTTCAAATGTTTATATTCTGTTGAACAGTTACGTAAGGCTCTCCAATTTTCGAGACCGTCACTATACACGTCCTTCGGCTAGCCGAGCTAGTTCAGTGTCTCGGTAAAGGCGTGTAAAGAGTTGGAGGCTCACGCCTGGAATGGTAATGCGTACCGTTGTTTCAAATGTTTATATTCTGTTGAACAGTTACGTAAGGCTCTCCAATTTTCGAGACCGTCACTATAGGCCTACACGTCCTTCGGCTAGCCGAGCTAGTTCAGTGTGTCGGTAAAGGCCACTGCCTTGGAAAGGATTCTGGCCGTGCAAATAATGGACAATTATTCTGGAACGTCTGCGGGACCTACGAAACTAACAGCGGCCGGCTTTACGCCTGGCAAAATTGTATAGTGCGGATCAAGTGATTGTTGCGAATTAGTGGAAATTGATTGTTGTGTTAATTAGTGTGGTATTGTAATAAGGTGTCATTATTATTGCGTGTCGAAAATTATCGTTAAATTTAAGTTAAATTTGTCCATACTCAATAATAATGGGACCCGTGGTAAGTTGCGACCAATTGCATTTTAACTTTATTATAACAATACTGAAATTACCATAATTAATTCTATTCATTCCTAGCCTAATCTAGCCTAGCCTAACCTAACCTAACCTGACCTGACCTGCCTAACCTAGATAAACTAACGTAACCTAACCTCTCTTAACGTGTTCTTCGTTCTAAATGGAATCGTCAAAATTATATTTCGCACACAGAACTTAATTAACCTTAAAAAAGTCATTTATTGTTTGTTTAGTAATTTTGTATCTGTAGATATCAAAACAGTCTTGTAATTTATTTAAGTATTCTACAATTCATAACTTACATTATTAGTTTTACTAAATTGCGTTAATAAAACGAATGTTTAAAATGCTGTATTGTTACGAACTTTTGTCAGACCCCAACCCATAAACAAGCCTGCAATAAAATGTTCGTTATAACCAAGTCTCTAATCCGTTCCTACTCGTTAAAACGATTTTAATTATCATTGCTAAGGTACAAAACCAAACAATTCTCGTACTTTTGCTCGTTACATCCGAGTTCTCGTTATAAGCGAGCTCGTTATTCCCGAGTTCCACTGTAGTTGAAAACCTTATTGGTCTGGCCGTTACGCTGTGGTCTAAATTCCAAGCTGACATACGTTTCGGGCTTACCATCGGAGGCCGTTATCAGTGTCGGTAACAATTAGCACGACACGGTTTGTTGCTCTTATCCATATAAAGTTGTCGGGTATCGTTCGGCCGAGATCTGCCGTATTTGTTTGTTTCACACTCTGTCGCTTTGCGGCCTGAAGAAGGTCCTCGGGGGTGGGGCTGAAACGTTGCCGACGATGTCGCCAGTGAATAGCAACCGACTGCGGCCTAACAGCCCGTAAATTATTATCAATTTAATAATATTGTTACGTAATGCGGAAAAAGTGTTGCGTAATACGGAACGTTCTACACGTTTCTCGAATGTTCCAGCTGTAATGTGTGTGTGCGTAAATAATGCTGCTACTTTGCGGTGAAAGACAATTACGCGTCAACTAGTGGACGCGTTTCTAATGGATTCTCGAGAGCGCTTGTTTGTTTAACACGTCATCCAAAGTGACAGATTATTCCAGAAATCAGCGGGTTATAAATACAGCCATTAAGGGACGGTCAAGTTAGTTATTGTCGGGCGATTACACAGCGCGTTTGAGTGGTGATTTACACAGTGCGGTTTGAAGTGTTGTAGCGAAGTATTATGTGTTTTATAATTATGTGGTACTCTATTAGTGGACATTTGTATTGCTTGTGAACAGTTTTATTTGATTTTTTGTAAGAGACTATCTTGTAGATTATAAACTGCTTAATTGTGATAATTAAAGCTGGTGATTAGTGACTTATTTGGTGACTTGTATATTGTTTTTCTACTGTACCATACGACGATCAGTAGACCGTCGTAAGAATATTGATACCGGCCGTGTGAGCTTACGATATAGAATAGAATTAATTGTTCATAAACATCCTGCAGCTTCGTAGGAAAACAAATTATGCCATAATTGAACGTTCTCAAACAAATAACTCGGTTACGACAAGTCTTGGTTATCGACTATATAATCTAGAGTCTAAATAATAATCTACAATCTAAATAAGTACAGCAACTCACCACTGTCGATAGGAAACAGAGGCGCTTGGACGGTGGGCCTACGTTATCCGTTACTTGTTATCGATGGCGCGGACTGCACCTTAGACTTACCTGTTAAACAAAAATACAGAATTAATAGATCGTTCTTGTTAAGAAGAACAAACAAAATACGTGCAATCAAATATAGTACACAACTAGGGTTGCCAGATCAAAAATCAGAAAAGCCAAACATAGCTGTTAACTTAGCCGGACATTTTACCCGGAAGGCGGACACCAGATTTTTACATTAAAAAGCAGCATTTATTGTGTTCCTTCGATATTAGGTGCTAGCGTATTCAGGCCTATAGATCATATTAAAAAGTAAAGCGACATCAGCTTGTTTAATATATAAGACAGGTTTATTATCATTACACATTCAAACGTAATACGAAATATGAATTAAAAGATAGACAAGCTCTGTAATCATTAACGTAAACAACTCGAAGTAACTTCATTCTTTTATTATTAAATAAATTCAATCTTTTTTAACAAAACACTTAAATTTTAACGAAACACTGAAATCTTAAAATCTAAAGTCAACATCAATATTTGGGACATTCAAAACACATAAAAATGGAAAAGAAGCTCTGTCATATTTATTGTAAAAGAAACAATTTTATTCTATCTTACTAAAATGTCACTATTTGCCTTCTTATTAATAATTATTATTACATTTTTTGATAATCGAAACAGCAAAACTCAGTTTTCTGCACAAAAATAACATTGTACTTCAGTACTTACCAAAGTAAATTAAAATCATAAAACTAAAGTTCGCATAAATGAGTGCGGCGGTTTATTTGTTAATAATAGTGCAGAGATTAACAGTAATATCATAAAAGACCGAAACATATTTAAAGGAAAGGGAATAAAAATCTAGTATGTACAATTTTTTTTAGATCTAGTGCCTTCTTCAGGCATAGAAAGTGTGCTAAATTTTTATCATAACACTAGGTGCAAATTTGTCAGACAAAAATCCTAACAAAATCCGGACAGCCGGGCATGCTTATTTGTAGCCGGACTAAACTGTAAAAAGCCAAATATGTTTGACTAAAGCAGGATGTCTGGCAACCCCACACACAACTAAAGTTTTACAATTATTCCACAGGCCATATGCAAACAAGCCGGAAAACCCATACATATACGTGAGGTATTCAAAAAGTAACTTCCGATTCGCTCTTCTTCTAATGGCGTTACAACTCATTATGGGTTTCAGCCTCTTCAGAGATTTCTTCTCCATCTTCTTATTCTCATATTCCTCAGATCCTCCTCAATATTCTGACATTCCTGACAGCGCCATCTCTTCCTTGACATTCCTCTTGATCCCCTACCTACTGTTTTAGAATTTTTCTGAGAACTCTGTGTTACTCCATCCTTGTTGTATCAGACTACGCTTCTACTCTTAACAAACATCACCAGTTCCGTGTATAAGTCTATTTATTTCACCATTCCTTCGTATTATCTATGAACTACTGTTATTTTGTACTGTGCCAAACATTTTTCTCACAATTTTTCCTTCAAATATTTTGTGGTACTGTTCGTGTTTTTGCGTTAGTACCCAGGTATTAACATATGGTACGCATGCATATGTTACAACTGGTCTAACTATGCTTTTGTGTATTTTTAATTTTCATGATGTGTTCAATGCTTTCGACTTCATTAATTTTGAATGGCGTAGTAACACCATCGGTTGCCATCAAGAATTCTCGCCTGGATATCACAGCTTGTGGTGTCAGACCGATTCAGTTGTCAAGAGGTTCCAAAGTGCGTTATGTACAAAAACATTTTTTTCCAATTGTTGCACTTTCACTATTGTTACCATGAGCACTATCACATACAAATTTAATGGAGTGGCAAAACAGGTTTAAAATGCCTTATTTTGTAGTCTAAAAATTCGTTTCGGTTGCAGAATGCGTTATCTCCACATAGCATACGGTAACAAAACACGTTAATGACCACACGACTTTTGGTAGCAAAACTCGTTATTTTCAAGCCCTTTTTTCTACATATCTCTGAATTCGGTTGCTAAGTCCGTTAAGTTCACATTTTTTTAGTCTTAAATGTTTCGTTCCATTAAAACATCTTTAAGACTGCTACGACAATAATATGATGATAGCTTTGAACAGAATCTAATAAACGTTCAGAAGAATATTCAGAGTTGGCAGCAGTGTAACTTTACGAGGGAAAATTCTGTGAGGAATATTGGGTACTGCTTGTTTATTTCTAATTTTGCTACTTTGTTGTGCAAGTTTTTATTGTTCCTTTTTTTTCTAAAAAGTAAACAGTTTTAAACATGAATAAAGTGGAAACAAATCTGAGAGGAAAGAGAATCGTTTCTCCACCTGAGGGGAAGCTAGGAAGGGGAGCAAAAGACCTAGTGAATGGAAAACACAGAAAGCTAAACGTATTAGGTTAGTGAGTTACATAATTCAAAATTTAGCTTTACATATTTATTTTTACTATATATTTTCAACAAAAATATTGTTAAGTAGTAAGCATATAGTTACAGTCCCATTCGCAGTAAGTAGACTTTTGTTTTTAACATAGCCTAACACAACACACATAACCTAAATAATTTATTTGTAAGCCTGGGTAGGAAAATTCACCTCCGTGTTCGACTTCATCATTTTCGCAATGTAGAGGTTTGTCTTTATATGATGTTTTTGTTGTTTCCATGTATTTGATTTGGCTATCAGTTATATTCAGTCTATCTTCATTTCCTTACTATCAGTATTAATTACAACTTTTTTAAAAGTTTTTTTGTTTCTACTTGCAATGGCTACAGCATCAGCATAAGCTAGAACTTGTGTAGCTGTTTTTATTTCTATGTGTGACATAATTTTCGACTTGTTGATTACTGCTTCAAAAGGGTATAGGAAACATTGCATCTCCTTGTCTAACGCCTGTGGTAATGGGAAATGTGGATGTAAACTGACTGCCAACACGTATTACCAGTCATAGTCACTTCCATGAGTTCTACCATTGCCAACCCTCCAAGGTGGCTAGGGCTCAATACGTTAATGTGTCAAATTATAATAAATGCCTACGTTAGATTATTTTATAATATCTTCAAACAAGTACACTGCAAGTAGGTTTATTTTCACCTGACGCACGCTACACACAAATTATTCTGTATCGACAGAAATTTGTTTGAATTATAATTGAATGTTTCACTTACAATATAGTTAACGACATTGGTAATTGGTTACAATGGGTTGACTATATTGTAAGCGAAACATTCAATTATAATTCAAACAAACCTCTGACGATACAGAATAATTTGTGTGTAGCGTGCGTCAGGTGGAAATAAACCACATTGCAGTGCATTTATTTGAAGATATTACATGAGAGACCTGCAGGAAACTCGACGAGTTACTTACAAAGGAATAATAGACTAGAGTATTTGGAGATAATAATTGTACAAGTGATCTGCCAATCGGCAGAACCTGATACATTGATGACAATACATATACACACTTACTCAGAAATACGGTACCCTAACTAACTAAAATTATAGTTTCACATAAATAAGAATAAATGCGTAACAATACTGAAATTTATTTTCCAGTCTCAGTTGCTGTTTTTGTTTATTGATTAACTGCCGTCCGCAGGCAACGAGAAAAGCTTTTTGATCACAATAAATGGAGACGACTATCCTTGTTTGTTTGTCTGTTTCGCTGTCTGACTGTGATTGAAAGACTAATGAATATCGGTATCGACAACATAACAATAACCAGTAATATACTCCCTAAGCTCAGAGAACTCGCTCACCAACTTTAAACGGACAACATTTATTATTAGATGCATTTCAACGTTACATTATTTATCAATTATGGGAAAAATTACCAAAATCCCGATTACTCTAATATTTCTTTAGTAATATAATAACAGCTGTAGGGTACACAACCGTACAATGAACACCAAAACTTCGAAACATTCAGGTATGGATGACATTATTTCAGTAATATAGGAACAGCTGTAGGGTACACAACCGTACAATGAACTCCAAAACTTCGAAACATTCGGATATGGGTGACATTATTTCAGTAATATAGGAACAGCTGTAGGGTACACAACCGTACAATGAACTCCAAAACTTCGAAACATTCGGGTATGGGTGGCATTATTTCAGTAATATAGGAACAGCTGTAGGGTACGCAACCGTACAATGAACACCAAAACTTCGAAACATTCGGATATGGGTGACATTATTTCAGTAATATAGGAACAGCTGTAGGGTACACAACCGTACAATGAACACCAAAACTTCGAAACATTCGGGTATGGATAACATTATTTCAGTAATATAGGAACAGCTGTAGGGTACACAACCGTACAATGAACACCAAAACTTCGAACATTCGGGTATGGGTGACATTATTTCAGTAATATAGGAACAGCTGTAGGGTACACAACCGTACAATGAACACCAAAACTTCGAAACATTCTGGTATGGATGACATTATTTCAGTAATATAGGAACAGCTGTAGGGTACACAACCGTACAATGAAAACAAAAACTTCGAAACATTCGGGTATGGGTGACATTATTTCAGTAATATAGGAACAGCTGTAGGGTACACAACCGTACAATGAACACCAAAACTTCGAAACATTCGGGTATGGGTGACATTATTTCAGTAATATAGGAAAAGCTGTAGGGTACACAACCGTACAATGAACACCAAAACTTCGAAACATTCGGACATGGGTGACATTATTTCAGTAATATAGGAAAAGCTGTAGGGTACACAACCGTACAATGAACACCAAAACTTCGAAACATTCGGACATGGGTGACATTATTTCAGTAATATAGGAACAGCTGTAGGGTACACAACCGTACAATGAACACCAAAACGTCGAAACATTCGGATATGGGTGACATTATTTCAGTAATATAGGAACAGCTGTAGGGTACACAACCGTACAATGAACACCAAAACTTCGAAACATTCGGATATGGGTGCCATTATTTCAGTAATATAGGAACAGCTGTAGGGTACACAACCGTACAATGAACTCCGAAACTTCGAAACATTCGGATATGGGTGACATTATTCCGGTAATATAGGAACAACTGTAGGGTACACAACCGTACAATGAACACCAGAACTTCAAAACATTCGGATATGTGTGACATTATTTCAGTAAGACAGGAACAGCTGTAGGGTACACAACCGTACAATGAACACCAAAACTTCGAAAGATTCGGATATGGGTGACATTATTTCAGTAATATAGGAACAGCTGTAGGTTACACAACCGTACAATGGACACCAAAACTTCGAAACATTCGGATATGGGTGACATTATTTCAGTAATATAGGAACAGCTATAGGGTACACAACCGTGCAATGAACACCAAAACTTCGAAACATTCGGGTATGGGTGACATTATTTCAGTAATATAGGAAAAGCTGTAGGGTACACAACCGTACAATGAACACCAAAACTTCGAATCATTCGGATATGGGTGACATTATTTCAGTAATATAGGAACAGCTGTAGGGTACACAACCGTACAATGAACACCAAAACTTCGAAACATTCGGGTATGGATGACATTATTTCAGTAATATAGGAACAGCTGTAGGGTACACAACCGTACAATGAACACCAAAACTTCGAAACATTCGGATGTGGGTGACATTATTTCAGTAATATAGGAACAGCTGTAGGGTCACAAACGTACAATGAACACCAAAACTTTCGAAACATTCGGATATGGGTGACATTATTTCAGTATGACATCCTACTGGATTTTCAAAAATTCTTCAAATTTGTAATCTCTTTTGCGGGCCCTGGGATACCAAAATTTTAAAATTTCTAAAACTTAACACTACACTCAGATGTCGGTTAACATTCTCTTTAATTTGATACCTCAGATAATTTTTGGGATTTTATCAAAATTTTCATTCACTTTTTGGGCTCCCACGTCCAAAGTTTTGACATTAAACAAATGCTATGCTCAGGTTGTGGTTAGAATTGTCTTTACTGCCCTACATGGTCTTTGTGATTTATTTATTTTTTTACATATATATATATATATGGATACCCTCACATTTTTTTGCCTCCAACCTCCTATTTTTGAAGGGATTACTCTAAAAACAGTGAGTTCCTGCAGAGTAAAATTATTGTTACTGCAATTACGTAATGCTGTCGAAAAATTGGTAGGTGCAGTTACGTAAAAGTTCTACGGGTTTCTCGGCTAGCCGAGCAGGTGCAGTGTCTCGGTGGACGCCGTGCACTCAGGTAGCTTCGAGACTGTTCGAGCACCCTTGACAACGCAGATTATGCCGGGACACCGCCAAAATAATGGAAAATTATTCTGGAACATATACGGGGTATATATAAGCAACAGCGGCCGACTTAAAAGATAGTTACACCTGGCGACATTGTAGAGTCCGGATCAAGTGATTGATGCGGATTAGTGGAAAGTAATTACTGGGTTATAATTAGTGCGGAACTCTAATAGCTGACATTATTTTTAGGTGCGAACAAATTAGTGTATGAGAGTAGCTTGGCTTCATTTCAAATTCCTATTTCTGCCTAATTAAAGTTGGTGATTAGTGACTTCGTGGTGTCTGTTTTTGTTTCCACTGTACAATAGGACGATCCGTGAGACAGTCGTAACAGTATGACGTATGCCATGTTTTATGAAAATCGGTTGATGCGTTCAAGATGAGTCGTGAAACACGCCCCAAACACATAAACATAGACAGACAGATGCGAAACTGTCGAGATTAATCTGAAAATTCGACTCTCTCGTTCAACAAGCACAACAAACGGTTCGGTTATGCTTTTAGTCGACGTCACTAATCATACACATAAATGTATATATTCGAAATCGGATGTCTATAAATCGAGACGGCACTACATTGCGATCAAATTGCCCATTGGAACAAGGAGTTGTATTATCGACGGTTTCTTACAGGGAGGGGATAAAGCGTTGTGGTAAGGGCAGGCAGTACATTACTCTCGCCGCGAAGAAAATAAATTTGAAGTGACGTATGATCCATCAATTTATATACGGACTTTCCTAACGCACAGTGCAACTTTGGAAGTCTGTATTTATAACAATTTACAATTCCTCAACAGTGATTGTTTTTAAACGTACACCATCTTAAATTTTATCAAATATTCCAGTACAGTTTTTTTTTTTAATGTTATTCGTTTGTCATTTATCCGTTTAGATTGGTTCCACCGTTCAAAAATTGTACTACACATGTTAGAATGATGAGCGGTAGAGATGTCCTAGCAATTATTGAGTTATGTAGATAGGTAATGGTGTGACGAAATGCATTAATGTTGGTAGGCCTATAGGTCTGTGAACATTTTTTACGTTTATTTATGCAATCTGTTAATACATAACAAGCATAACTGTTTACAGAATATGTGGCATGAAGAGAACAGTCCATTGACTAGTTTTCTGAATGAGTATTTAACATATCATGTACAACATATTTATAGTGTTAGAATCTTGGCAAGTCCAGAGGAAATGTTAACTTTAAACGTCTTGTCTGTAGGCTGTTGTCTAGTAGATTTATGGCTAAAGGATTCGTATGCACTTCAAACCGTTTCACATATCTTTCACTGAACATCGCAGTGGTTTCACTGACTGAGGGCAGGTCCAGGTCTCTATAGATGTCTTTTGTTGCAGATGAACCACGGTGCGTTGGTTATGGCACGCAGCACCTTGGTCTGAAACGTTTCAATTATGTTAATATTAGATTTAGATGCAGTTCCCCAAAGCAAGCTGTAAACGTATGTCCACACAGGCTTGAAGTCAGTGTTGTACACCAACAGATTGTTTCGCTTTGACAGTAATGATTTTCTGCCAACGAGCCAATAATGCTTGGAAAACTTGGCATCCAGTTGTTTTCTCTTCATGCAAATGTGGTTACACCAAGTCAGTTTTTTCTCTAGGTGGATGCCCAAGTATTTTACAGAGTCTTTTACAAGTATTTTACCGGGATAGTCTTGTTATTTAATTACACAATTGATGTTGTCCCGTGGCATTTTGTAAAGGTGAAATTTGCTGATTTAGTTTCATTTAATTGTATTCCCCACTTCTTTCCCCATTTTTCAATCGCATGTAGCGAATTCTGTAATAAAATGGTTGCTTCCACCGGACTTTTGTTTACAGCAAGGATTGTAGTATCATCAGCGTACGTAGCAGTAAAATCACATCATTGCTAGTTGGCAGATCTGCTGTATAGACTAGATACAGAATGGGACTCAAAACACTTCCCTGGGAAACTCCTGCTCGTATTGGAAACAAACTGGTAGTTACATTTTCGTGGCGTACTGGAAAGTGTCTTTCTTCTAAATACGACTTTAATATGGTGAACTTTGATTCAGACAAGATTTTTTTTGAGTTTATAGAGTAATCCTTGATGCCAAACTTTATCGGATGCTTGGCCGACATCAAAGGACACCAATGAACAATAGCTTAAAAACATGAGTGATGCTTTTAGTAACCTGGAGCACACAAAATAGTGAATTATTATGCTGATATTTCCGATTTTCAACTTGCAACTTCAGAACAGTGCCAGTTCGGACAATTAGAATCAGTTGTTTTATTCCCGAACTAATGGTTGTTAAAGGATTAAATACATGTTTTGGTTTTTCTATTGAAATACTAATTCTTGATGCCAAAAAGGACCAAAATGAAAAAGGGTAGTTGCTCTTATCCGAAAACGTTGTCGGGTATCGTTCGACCAAGATCCGCCCGTAATAGTTTCACAACACTCTGTCGCTTTTTGCGGCCTGAAGAAGATCCCCTGAAATTCGAAACGTTGCGGACGATGTCGCTGTCATATAACAGCCGACCACGGCCTAACAGCCTGATTTCTAGTCATTTTGATAACATTGACACCGGCCGTATGAGTTTACGACAAAAATTAAAATGAAAAACGTTACTTTGACCAACCATCGGTGGTTATCAACCAACTTGACGATTTCCACGTTTTACGGGTAATAATAAAATTACACGTAGGCCTACAGTATATTTCAGAAATGACGTAAACATGACCGGATATTTATGTCAAACACACAAACATAAATGCGCAACAGTTCGGGGAAAGTATTTTTCCAGTCTGTTATTTTGTTTTATAAGACGTCGGGTCGGTAGTAGACGACGAGGAAAATCTTTCTCATCACAATAAATAAAGAAAATAGGAATAATATTCTTGTTTGTTTGTCTGCTTATGACAGAGAGTGATGGTAAATAACGATATCGACAAATGTCAGTAACAATCAGAAACAGTTTTTGTCTCAGACAACAGTGATCAGACGTAGAAATCTATTCATTCGTTTGACAGAGATTCGACGCAATCAAATACGCATATTGGAACAAGCGGTTGAAGTTGTTGGGTCTCAGTACTTAAGCATGTCAAGGATACGAGTTGTGATAAACACGGTCAGTATATTACTCTTGATGGGGGAAAACTAAATCTCCTTGCGTTTCGCGAAAGTGAAGTATGAGTCATCAATATTGCAGCAGTACAAATGTATAGGGTACTGAGCCCACCCCACATAAGGCTAATGATAAAAGCATTATTCATTATTATGAGCATAATTAATGTAAATAAATGTTGTATTGGTAAAAATGTACTGTACAATTTGTCTAATGTAGAAGGCAAAAATTTAATAAAAATGTTTATTAATTTTTTTTTTATTAAGCAGGGAAATAATGCAACAGTACAAATGTATAGGGTACTGTGCATTGCACAATAGTTAAGATAATTAATATAATTTAAATAAATAATCCATATTGTTAGTAATAATAATTCAGTTTTCAATCTGAACTGTAAAGTGAACAACAAATTTGGACAGGTGGGTCACGCCACTCAGCTGTGTCTGTGTGTACACGTGTATTTTACGCGCGCGCGCGTGTGTGTGTGTGAGGCCAGTTGATTCCTGTCAAGCGTCACCCCTAAATAAACGCTATTAATTATATGAATTATTTAAATGGTGGTAAATGTAGATAAAATATCAATAAACCAAATACGCCACAGTGTGTATAATATAAAGACGCACGTGTGATGAAAGATGGTGTGAAAATAATAAAAAGTGCGAATACAGTGAAAATAAACATAAATAAAACCCATAATAATTAAGATAACGAGAAACGGTTTAAACACAGTTGTGGACATAAAAATTACCGACCAGATGAATATCGGGTAATTTGCAAAAGACTTCGCATGTTGTGAAGACAAGTGAAATAAGTGTGTGAATAATGGTGTTTGTAAAAGGACGCCACGACAATCCTAGTCCTGCAGGGAATTGTCGAAACATGAATTTTGCTCCCTAGACTACAAATACGTGAGGCACATCAGTCTTGTTTTCTTTCTCGTTCAACTACAGTGGCAGGCGGAGGCTCTGCCCAACGACTTCAATTCTTTTTCGACTATTTGGATAGCCGGAGGCGACTCTTGACAACATCATCACTTTCAGGACACCGCCGTTGCAGCCAGAAGGACGAGGGAGCAGCACACTACATAGCATAAATTCCAGACGTAGAGGACGAGTCATCGGACTTCCGAGAGGACCCGGAGGACGAGGAAAGGATCCACGACTTCACGACTACGCAGGATTCACCAACAAAGGACTGAGGACCAGGAGAGGGTACGCTGAAGAACCACTACAATTAAGGTGAAAGAAAGCCATGTATTCCTCATAACAAAAGACTTAATCAGAGACAGATAAACATTGTCAAAAGAAAGACAATAATTTCTAAAAGTGTAATTTGTAACTTGTAAATATAAATGTCTTGTATAGTAATTACGTATAGCGTAATTTCTGAATTAATAATTTATTAAAAAATATTTAAATTTAAATTCTATAGTAATTATGAAAGCATAATTTTTGAATTAATAATTTATGGAAAATATTTAAATTTAATTTGTTGAATTATGAAAGCATAATTCTAGGATTAATAATTTATTGAAAATATTTAGAAAGAATAGAAAGTTACTAAAGTAATGCAATAACAATAAGATTTATTTTTTTTAAAGAAAGATTTTAGAGTATAATAAATGACTCATAATAATACTGAGCAAGTCGAGAGTCATATTATTAATAATGCAATGTATTATAATTATAAGAGTATTTTATGTTTGTATGGAATATGCGATATTACGTGTATGTAATCAATAAGTGTGGGTACTACGATTACCCATACACATGCGATAATAATGAAATTTTAATTTGAAATTTATTTTGAAATTTAATTAATAAAAGTTTTAATTATTTTAAACAATTTTACGTTGTTGTTATTACGATTACACCCATTGAAAATCTGTAACGTTATAAATATTTGTGCTACTCAACAAGGGGCTCATCAACGAGATAAATAATGTTATAAATAATTTGGCTCCCAAGAACGTGGGGCTCACATATAAATAACGTTATAATATAGATGTAGCAACTCGTAAAGAAGAACTAACGTAAAATATTTATGCAGCAACTTTCTCAGTCTGCGTAGAAGTTTCTAATTTACAGTTTTTGTGCAAACCGCTTCTCGTTTAACAGTTTTCTGAAGGACGGATTTTGATAAACAAAACTTAATTCTAATTTTTGTCGTAAGCTCAAGATTATAAAAATGGCGGCCAGTGTCAGTATTATCAAAATGATTAAAAACCGGGCTGTTAGCCCGTGGTCGGTTGCTATATAACAGCGACATCGTCCGCAACGTTTCGAATCCCACCCTCGGGGAGCTTCTTCAGGCCACAAAAAGCGACATAGTGTTGGAAAAACAAGTACGGCGAACGATGCCCGACAACTTTTCCGGATAAGACCAGTCAGTTTCACCAACTGATGTTCTACTTCTTCTTCTGCTCTGTTGTTACTTGTAAGCCTTGTTCCTAAGTAATCTGCCTGCATTACTTGTTCATTATTCTGTCAGTAATCACAAGCTTACATCTTAATTTGTCATGTGAAATTGTAATTGGTTTGGTTTTCTCTTCCGCTATCTTCGTATTATATTTCTGGCAATCACTTAAAATTGTACACTATTTTAAAGTAATTTTTATTTATCTCAATTATAATAACATCGTCTGCATAGTGTCTAATAAGTATAGATAAATTTACAAAATTTAGAAAAATTATACAAACCACTGTATCACAATCTCGTGTAATAATGATTTATCGCCAGACTTTCCGATTCACGCGTGAAGAGATAAGGCTGTAATAACCTGACGGGATTACCATGTCAAGCGAGAAGCTGACGATGCAGTACAGTAATTACAGACTGCGTTCACCATTATCAGTCAGCATTGCTTCTGCTGGCTTTGATTGCGCACTCGATCAGACGTGCACAACTTTGTAATCAACTTACGTCGTTGCATCTGAGTGGCATTTAACAAAGTCATGCATCAGGCATGCGCGCGCGCAGAAGCGGTATAAGAACAAAATACGTAAAGAACAAATCTGATACAAATTTAATAATAATAAATTAAATTAAATTAATTAGTTAAATTAAATCTCATAATAATTTAACAGTGTGTAATAGGCCTATAGCTACAGTCGTGTATACGAATTAAGCCTCTGTTCGTTCTTACGTCACGATCTTACGTCACACCGCTACCTTTTCGTTTACTTACGGAGTACAGCCACTTTTGTATTTGTACATGTTCCGATCATCCTCACTGGTATTCTTCAACCTTCTGTCCAACAGGGCACGCTTCAAGTTCTTGCTTTATATCTTTTCATCCAGCATATTGTCTCGTCTATCAGGGCCGCAACTAGGGAGGAGTAGGGATGAGCATCGATGGCCGATGGTTAAAAAACGTCGATGGTTAACATTCGATGTTCGATGTTTTTGCCATCGATGGTTCAGTCGCAATGTTTTAATACACAAAAACGCATAGAAACAACATCCTAAACGAACAGACACAATTTAAAGCACACATACTATTGAACATATGACACGCGCGCGCGCGCGCTACGATCTTTTGAACGACGGCGCCGTCACCAAAAGCAGTACTCCTAGCTGCAGCCTCTGACGAAGCTCTAACGGAGCGAAAGCTAGTTTAGGCCATCAGGTAAAAAGTTATCATTTTTATCAATAATAATTTGTGATCGGGGTCGGTAGTATTCTATATAGTGGATTAACGAAAATAAATACACAACAATTGTAGAGAACTGTGAAATTAATTGATTCTGTGGTATCCGCTGGATAAAAATAAAAGAGTGCTTTCGTAAATGCAGAGGAACGTAGCAATTTCAGCATGTACTGTGTGTATATTAAATAACAAACATATTAGTGCTGCAATCGGAATATCGGGATTCTCTTGAATAGACGGTCTCGAATACCAATACACAGACTATTTTGAATACGTTGTGAATACACGCTATGTTGTTACTAATAAAATACCAATTAGTTCTACATCGTGTAATTCCTTTCAAGTATTGGTAAAATGTGTGTTGATAAAATAATTGCATTTTGTTCTTAGCCCAGGAAAAATAGGAAGATTTAAGGAAAAAATTAGATAAAAACTAATTTTTTGTTCATGTGGTCCTTGAACCATAAATTATACAAAACCAATGAGTCTACCATTTAAAAGTGTCTAGGGGTTTTACAGGGATTGAAAGGGGGAAAAACAAATTTTCACATATAACTTAAAAACGAAGTATTTTATCAAAACATGTTTCAAAGAAAAGCTGTAGCTAACAAAATTGTCTATCATTTGGTAGGTGTCACATTCCTGTATGTCAAAAATTGTTGGAATAGGCCACATTTAAATCTTAGAGTATACTGTATTGTTTGTGTTTTGTGTGTATTGCATGTGAATGATCTTTTTTTTTTTTGAAGACGATGAATATTTACGAAAAGTGAAAAAAAACACATTTTTGATAAGTTTACATAATTTATTACTCCAGGTGAAATATTTTAAAAAAGTATCTTTCGATATTTACAATATTGTAGTGATAATAACAACAGTAAGAATAATATAGTAAAAGGATCGCAAAATGAAACAAAAATTGTATAAATAACACATTGAGTAAATAAAAATAAATGTAATAATGATTGAGAATTTAAAATCTGAACAATTTTACTTAACTTAATGACTAAAATTAAAATTATGTAAAAATACGAAAACATTAATCTTGAACTGTACAAATTAGTCATTTCAAAAAAATGTATTACATACTTAAACAAATATCATAAAATATCAAAATCACAAAGCAATCAGTTTATGAAATCAAATATGTGAATTACACAAAAGGAAAGTAGAATCAACATAAAACATTTACGTAAACAAACACTTAAGATAAAGTAAAATTTTTACAACTGAATAAATAATTTGTTCAGAAGTATCAGATGATAAATTTAAATTGAATTAAATGGAAATTATTTAAAAATAATACAAGAAACATATTACAAGAAAATTATACACTAATTTTTAAAATATGGTAAGCTTTCCCTTTTCTAAGGGTCTTTTTATAATAAAAATTTAAGTCACAAAAAGTCTTCAATATCATTGGTTTCAATTACATTTGTTTCTTCAAGATCATCAATAAGAAATTCACTTTCATTTTCATCATCAATATTAATATCTTCACTATCAGCAATATTAATATTATAACCTGGCATTTCAAAATTCTTACACGTTAATCCTTGGCGATTTTTACACATAAATGTGCATTGCAATCCAGATTTTAGGCAGCGACAACGAAAAGTAGAACAGTCAGTCATGCAGGCACAGGAATTAAATTCAAAGTTGATTCAGGAGCTGGTTCTAATGTAGTCTTAATGGGCTGCAAATTTTTTTTCTTTCCAATCCCCATTCCTCTGGACTTTTATGGTTCCCTAGCCATTTCTGAACTCGGTAGTAAACTCTAAAGGAATGCTGAGCTGCAGCTGCTGAAGTTGGAGGTAACAGCTCTAATTTGGCAGATGCCTTTTTGAGAGATTTCTGAAACATCTGAAATCTGTACTCGTCTAGTTTGCCTTTCATCTTTTGAACCATACAGAGTTAGAAATAATTTTTTACCAACGTTTTCTACTTCACTTTTATTTGAATTTCAGCTATTAAACACTGCTACAGAATTGTCCAAATTTCTGTTATTCTCCAATAGCTTCAGTAATTGTTTGTTAGCTTTCCCGTGAACTGAACTAGTCGTGTCATAGCCACTAAAAGAATGTGCTAGAAGGATGAAACTTTTGACATTTGTGGATTGCATTTGCAAATTTTGCGAGAAAAATAATTTTGCTTAATTTTGCAAATATTTGGTTTCAAGAAAATATATCTTTGTCTGTTGGACTTAAAGCTATCACAAGTACAAGAAAATCAATATCTTGGGCAACAATTGTCACTTACAAGTTCTGAGACCTCTGAATGGCAGTGTGCACAATCAGTGTATCTGCGTCGTCAGATGACTGTCGTACTTCAAACTTTTGTTCTTAGAAATTTTTTTCAACATTTCAACGACTTTTTTTTTATTTTCACTATTAGCTAAAAACTTTTCTTGGCCGACAGACGGGAATTACTTCCGTTATGCTAAGCTGTGAACTGATGTTCGCTTATCGACGTTGCTGTTCAGATATTTTTCTACTGTCAGGATTATCATATCCATCGAAGACGATTACTGTACGCGAAACATATTGCACGTACATATTGCATATTTCTTTATAATTACTGCATTTTTAAAAATTTAATTTAACTTTGTGCAGCAAATACCCTCCATCTATTATGTAGATGTCTGTCTTGTTCAGTAAATTGTCATCGATATTTTTAAACCCATCACATAAAGCGGACTTGGTGGTTTTTTCATTCCAGTATTCGTGAAAAGGGACATGGGTACGGTGCAATTTCAAATTTAAAATACTCTGATATATCATCACTCGGTTGTCTGCACAACAGCATTCTTTGATAGAGAATTAAAGGGTCTATAGTAATATCTAGATATTTAGCACATTCAAATATCTGTCTCGTGATGTCTTAATACCAGGGTTTACCAGATGTTTCCATTTCCTTACCAGATCGTCAATATAAATGTTAAAAAGGGTAGTTGATATATTACATCCTTGTCTAACATCTTGATTGATAGATATTTGTTGAGATACCTTACAATTACTTTTAACAGCTATTCTTGTTCCGCTATATAGGCCTTGTATAGTTCTTGTAGTTTTTGTGGTTATCCTCGTTCTTCTAATATCTGCCACAACAAATTTCTATCTACTCGATCCTTTAGACCTTGTCAAAGTCAACGAAAGCTATACACGTTCCTTATTGAACTCGCAATTTTCTCTTTAAATACTAATTTTTGTTGCCAAAAAGGACTAAAATGAAAAACGAAACAAGTTACTTTTACCAACCACCGGTTATTAAAAAAGCGCGAGGTGGACCCAACGATTTGCACGTTTCACGAATAGCAATACAATTACACATACAGTATATTTCAGAAATGACGTAAACGTGACCGGATATTTATGTCAAACACACAAACATAAATGCGCAACAGTTCGGGGAAAGTATTTTTCCAGTCTGTTATTTTGTTTAAAACGACGTCGGTCGCAGACGACGAAGAAAAATCTTTCTCATCACAATAAATAAAGAAAATAGGAATAATATTGTCGTTTGTTTGTCTGTTTGTGACAGAGAGAGACTGATGGTGAACAACGATATCGACAAATGACAGTAACAATCAGAAACTGTTTCTGTCTCAGACAATAGTAATCAGACGTAGAAATCTATTCATTCGTTTGGCAGAAATTCGACGCAATCAAATACGCATATTGGAAAAAGCGCTTGAAGTTGTTGGCTCTGAGTACTCGAGCACGGCTAGGATACGAGTTGTGATAAAGGCAGGCTCAGTATATTACTCGTGATGGGGGAAAACTAAATCTCCTTGCGTTTCGCAAAAGTGAAGTATGAGTCATCAATACAAATGTAGCAACTCGTAACTCAGAACAAACGTAAAATATTTATGGACTAACTTTCTTAGTGTGCATAAAAGTTTCTAACTTACAGTTCTCCTGCAAAGCCACTTCTCATTTGACAGTTTCGTGAAGTACGAACTTTGATAAACAAACCTTAATTCTAATTTTTGTTGTAAGCTCAGAAGGCCGGTGTCAATATTATCAAAATGATAAAAAACCGGGCTGCCTGGGCCGTGGTCGGTTGCTATATAACAGCGACTTTGAATTCCACTCTCGGGGATCTTCTTCAGGCCATAAAGAGCGATAGAGCGTTGGAGGAACAAGTACGCCGGATCTTGGCCGAACGATACCCTACAACGTTTCCGGCTAAAGACCAATCGTTCGGCACTTGTTTCTCCACCACTCTCAATGTTGGAACAGAACATACTGTGATCTCAATATCAGTGGATAACATTCGTGACAGTACTGACTTCACATGTAATCTTATAATCTACAAATTGAAAAATCTTTCCTCATGGAACTCATTATTTATTAGATAATATCCTTGTGGATAATATTCCTTATGGAATATCAGCTCATTAGATAAAATATGCCTGGCTAGCTTTATCATTTGCTTGTCATTTCTACGTCCCATAGCCTACTCAAAGAACATATGTTAAAACTTGTCTGTAAGTAACTATCGCCCGTTCGTTAACCAAATTACATTACACGTTTCTCTTATAGCCTACTATTTTTTCGCAACTATGGTACCTTGTATTTCCTCCGTAATATAGTAATTTCTATAGTTTGTCGTCTCCTTTGAGTTGTTGCCGTATCTGGCTTGGTCTCTGATGCATAGGATACTACTGTACGTATTGTGCTTTTGTAAACCATAGGTTTTTGTTTCTTAAGTGAGGTATTTATTATTCCATATAAGGTTATTCATGCATCTAGAAATTCTTCTTGCTTTCATCAATTGACGTTCTATTTCTTCACCTGCCCTGTTGTCACTTGTAAGCCTTATTCCCAAGTAGTCTACCTGCATCACTTGTTCTATTATTCTGTCATTAATCACAAGCTAACATCTTAATTTGTCATGTGAAATTGTAACTGGTTTTGTTTTCTCTTACCCTATCTTCATGTTATATATCTGACATGCTTTGTTAAAATTGTACACACGCCTTTGTAGGTCTAATTCGTTTTCATTTTCCGCTATTAGAATAACGACGGCTGCATAGTGTCTAATATGTATAGACAATTTAAAAAAACGTTATAAGACTTATACAGCACTGAATCACAATGTCTGGTAATAATGATTTATCACCAGACTTTCCGATTCACGATTCATGCGAGAAGAGGTAAGCCTGTAATAACTTGATGGAATTACCAAGCCAAGCGTGAAGCTGACGATGCAGTAATTGCAGACTCCGTTCATCACAGTCAGTCAGCAGCACTGCTTCTGCTGGCTTTGATTGCGACGTGCACAACTTTGTAATCAACTTACGTCGTTGTTGCATCTGAGTGGCATTGAATGGCATGCGCCAAACTTACAGAGCTCTTGTTATCTTTTAAACGATATTTATTATTGATAATCTTTTCTAACAGCATACAACACGAGCACGCGTATTTCGCACTGTTTTACTATACTATTTCCGTTCTTAGTTTAATCCTGATGTAAACGAATGATGTAAAGCTGGTCCTATACCTCTTTCCTGCCACACTAAAGGAGGACGTTGTGGGCAGAGCCTACTCTCTCATTTTTCCATTTTCTCTAAATTCCAAAAAATATAGCAACTAAATATTCGTCTTCTTCTTCATCGGGCTATGGACCTTACGATCCGTTGCGCAGTCCTTGGTCCGACCATCTTTTCTTTTGTCTTTCAATATTCCGCCGTCCTTTCGGATTAGAAACCAAAAATTTGTTTTGGTATCCTGTTCTTATGCATCCTTTCAACATGGTCTGTCCAATTCTGTCTGTATTCCTTTAGCCTTTTGTTTGTGGTGTAAATTCAAAGGATGTTCTTTATTTCACAGATTTTTAGCCGTCCCTGACTAAATATTCTGTAAATTAATTAAATAAGCAAGAAAAATATTTAATAAAGAACGCAGGCCTTTACGGCCGGCACTTGACTGGAAAACAACTGCCGGGTTGTTAGGCCGAGGTGCGACATTATTACAATTATAGTCTCTGTCGAAAAGCTGGTCCTATACTTCTTCCCTGCCACATTATATAAGTTCGTTGTGGCCAGGGCCGAAACGTCTGTTTTCGTTGTGAATTTTTAATTAAGAAAATGCGTTGTGGTTATGATCACAAACAGAAATAACACTGCTACACACCACTATAAATAAAAATTCCCGATTAGGCATTCTAATATTAACGAACTGATGATGAGCTGTGAAGCTTCAAAGCGTTAATCGGGAATTTGTAGCGCTGTGTAGTGAATTTGATGAGTTTTTATGTAGTAGGCTATATGTTGACGGAATTGCTATCGTGGACTAGCTGTTCGATAGCGACCATAATTTTAATAACGTCAGACCACATCTGCAGCCTAAGACCCTGGCAGTTGTTTTTCAACAAAAATATGTGTTTGAAAAACGAAAAACAGGCAAATATGACGGTGATGGATATTAACTATAAGGCACCGCTTGTTTAATCTACGAGATCTTGTATGCTCTGTGGTATTTATAATTCAGTTTGTGTTTTCCTTGTGAGTTATTACGAGTCCTATTACAAAACGAGCAACAATGTTCTCGACGTCAGTAGTTGTTAACGCCGTTTTCTGCGTCGCCGTGACAGTATAATCAGACGTAGCACCCAACTGAAACTACAGTTGGCGCTAAGTCGCCACCGCTTCCTAGATTGTAGATCACTTCCGTTCAATCCTGACGTAAACAAATAGGCGTGACACTTCTGAAACGCTATTTAGTGCTTGAATTAGAGCCGTGTCACTCTGACAGAAGCAGTACAGACGGGCTACATATAATATTGATACTGTATAAACACACGTAAATTGTAATAATTTGTCCTGACCAAAGTGAAATTTGTGTAAATGTTGTCAGACCTACAGTGATTTATAACATCAGTTACTTTTTTTTTTTTACAATCAGAATGATCAATATTGCACACCACTATATAAAAATTATTCCGATTAGCGCTTTCAAGCTTCACAGCTCATCGTCAGATCAGGAATAGACATAAAATATGTAATACCCAACCCTTCACCCCTCTCCCCCACCCTGCTCACCCACAACAAACTAAAAATTAATGTCCCTTCCCCACCCCCTAAACTCTGTCTCACCATCTGTACAGTTACATATTTTTCTAGTAAATGATGAAACAGATAACATTTATAGAAGAAAAAAAGAAAAAGTATTTATTGGAAAGTAATCCAACAGCACCAACTTTTAAAAGTCAGGTTAAGATACATAAAGAAGGAAAACCAATTAGACCGATTGTTTCTTTTATTAATGCACCTATTTATAAATTATCAAAGGAAGTTAGCAGAGTACTGAAAGAGAAATATGAATTTGGGACAAAATACAACATAGAGAATAATATAAAATTGATAGAAAAATTAGAAAATATTAGCATTAATGTAAATACAAAATTGATATCACTGGATGTTAAGGACATGTTTACTAATATCACAGTAAATAAAGTTATTAAGTTAATAAACGATAATAATATGAGAGAATACAGGTATAAAAAGCAGTTGATGAAAGTAATTAAAGAATGTGTAAATCAGAACTATTTTAGGTTTAATAACAAGTTTTATATACAGAAAAAAGGTTTACCTATGGGGTCTTCATTATCCCCTATTCTTGCTGAAATATACATGAATGATTTTGAAAAGCAATTAATAACTTCCACTAAGTATAAAGACAATATAAAATTATGGTCTAGATACGTTGATGATGTATTAGTAGTTTGGGAAGGAAGCATAGAAGAAGTGCATGAGTTTATAAAGGAGGTAAATAATAAGGATAAAAACTTACAATTTAAGGAAGAGACAGGAGGTAAGCAAATAAATTACTTAGATTTAAACATAGAAATTAAAGATAATGAGAAACTACAGTTTGGGATATTTAGGAAAGAGTCGTATTCTGATATAATTATACCAAGAGAGTCGTACCACCCATACAGATATAAAATGGCGGCAATCAATTCATTTTATTACAGAGCTCAGAAGTGTTTAAAAGAGACTGAATCAAAAGATAGGGAGTTAAAAACGATAAAGGGAATTGTAAGGAATAATAATTATAGCACCAACATAGTGGATAAAGTTATGAAAAGGGTCAACATACAAAAAGCTAAAATAGAACCAGAACAAAAGAATTATGCAGGGTCATTGACATACATAGGTTCACATACTAGAAAAATTATAAAATGTTTTAATAAATATGGAGTAGATATAGCTATTAAAAAATGTGAAACGGTATTTGATAAGATAAGGAATAAGAATATAGAAAAAATTCCAGTATTACAGAAAAGCGGAATTTATAAATTAAAATGTAAAGACTGCAACAAAGTGTACCTAGGGGAGACAGGACGAAAATTCGCATGCAGGTTGTCTGACCACAAACGTGGAGAAGGTAATAGAACAACCAATTCGTTATATGCAAGACATTTCATAGAAGACAACCACAAGTTTGTTAATCCTTTGGAAGAATACGAAATTGTAAAAGTAGTAAATAACACAGTTGAAAGGAAGCTTAGAGAGGAGTTAGAAATATTGAAAGAAAGAGAAAAAGGGTTAGACAATTTAATTAATATTAAAATTAAATTTGATAATGAAGAAATATTTTATAACATGATTAAGAAGTAAATGAGAGAGGGCAGATAGATAAGATTAAGAATTATATTTCATAGTACTAATTGGTTGTTTTAAAATAACGGTGTGTGACTGACCCACGTGTGTGGAGAGGAAGAGGGTAGTTTAAAAGGATGCACACACACACACACACACACACACACACACACACACACTGAAACACAAGGAATTTACTAGAAAAATATGTAACTGTACAGATGGTGAGACAGAGTTTAGGGGGTGGGGAAGGGTCATTAATTTTTAGTTTGTTGTGGGTGAGCAGGGTGGGGGAGAGGGGTGAAGGGTTGGGTATTACATATTTTATGTCTATTCCTGATCTGACGATGAGCTGTGAAGCTTGAAAGCGCTAATCGGAATAATTTTTATATAGTGGTGTGCAATATTGATCATTCTGATTGTGATTTCAACCACTAACACAAATTTCTTCATTAAACGTTTTTTTTTTTATTAACCGTTGAATAAATAATTTGTTCATAAATATCAGATGATAAATTTAAATTGAATTAAACGGAAATTATTTAAAAATAATACAAGAAAAATGTTATAAGAAAATTATACACTAATTTTTAAAAATATGGTAAGATTTCCCTTTTGTAAGAGTCTTTTTATAATAAAAATTTAAGTCACAAAAAGTCTTCAATATCATTGGTTTCAATTACATTTGTTTCTTCAAGATCATCAATAAGAAATTCACTTTCATTTTCATCATCAATATTAATATCTTCACTATCAATAATATTAATATTATAACCTGGCGTTTCACAATTCTTACACGTTAATCCTTGGCGATTTGTATACATAACTGTGCATTGCAATCCAGATTTTAGGCACCGACTATTGGTAATAATCCAGTATGCCAACGAGTATTGGTAAATTGTATGTTGATAAAATAATTACATTTTGTTCTGTTCAAAGCTGTTATATGTTTGAAACAAAACTGACTAAAGTGTAGGCTATTTGGCCGTTGTCCATTCCTGTTGTAACTAACAGGTGTTTCCGCCTCTACTCAGTGCTTCTTTTGTCACAGTACTGTGTGGTTAACTGACAAACGCCGTGTCAGCTGGCGAATCGTTTGTACAGTGAAAATGGCCTCCAGAGGAGAGGCCGAAACGTCTGTTAGTAGAGGCAGAACGATGTAAATTGAACACTAGGCTCTTGATGCGCAGTAGACAAACACCTCGTTGCGAGGCTAACAAAATTTTCATTCGCTTCGCACATGCGCAGAACAGTTTTGTGCAGTGTTTCATAGCGTGAACATCGGCTGCAACAAGACTGACGAGAACAACGGAGGCATGTGTGTGACAGAGAGGGAAATAATATGGAAGTGAGACAGTTAAAGTTATAACGTCGTCTCCCCCTCCCCTTTCTAGACAACTTAGCTATACTTGTAAGTGGGGGTAATTCATGCCAAGGGTCGGCGCAGTTGACTGTTCAGGAACGACTGTCGGACCCAGAACAACAGCAGTTTACCGCGGCCCAACAGCCCGGAGTTCAGTCAGTTCGTTTCCGCACTGTTCCCGCCCCCGTGAAAGCCTTGGATACAGAATACTGTCACGTGTTTGTTATCTGCCTCCTTTTGTCTATTTGTATCGGCCATCTGAGGACCACATGCCAATTTCAATTCTTTATTTCTTGTTCTTTTATTTTTCTCCAATATTCTTTCAGCTTTTCACCATGTCTCTTCTTCCTGTCTTCAGTCAACTTTGAACCTGCGTTTTTATATCTCCTACCCTGAACTCCTTCCATTTTTAACACTTTTGCCCGAAAAACTTCTCTTTCAATTACTTCTTCTGCATTTATAATTGTTTTTCTAAATCGTTTTTGACTTCTTTAATTCAACTTGATATTGACTTCTTTCTCCATTAATATTTGAATATCTGGTTTGTTAACCTATTGTTGTCCATTCTATATAAATGTCCAAAAAATACTAGTCTTCTTTTTCTCACCGTTTCTTAATATTTTCCATACTTTGATATATTTCATCATTACTTCTTAATTTCCAACCTTCTGAAGTTTTTCATGGGCCTAATATTTTCCGAATAATTCTTCTTTCCAATATTTATAGTTTGTCTAAATTATTATTCAATGCTAGACATTCACTAGGCATTCTAATGCTAGACCACATATAGGCATTCTGGCGTCACTACTGTACTGTAATGCTTTATTTTAGCATTTTTAGATATATAAATATTTTATTATAAACGTCTTTAGTTATACCGTATGCTATTTCCATTTTATGAATCCTTTCTTCTATTCGGCCTTTTTTTGTATCGGTCATCTAAGGACCACATGCCAATTTCAATTCTTTATTCTTTGTTCTTTCCCTTTTCTCCAATATTCTTTCATCTTTTCACAGTGTCTCTTCTTCCTGTCTTCAGTCCACTTTGAACCTGCGTTTTTCTCTCTCCTACCCTGGACTCCTTCCATTTTTAACAGTTTTGCCCCTTCCATAGGAACACTTTCCTATTCGGCCTATTACTACTTAAATTATTCAGCAAACAATTAACACCTTACGCTTGAACAATACTGTTTGGTATCATCTGTTTGTCATTGTTGTTCTTATAGCGGACCGTATAATTGTTAATTAATTACCTTAGTTTAATCCGTCTAGCGACTTATTGCTTTTGTTGATACGACGTGTTTTGGAAACAAGTTCCCATCATAAGTTCTCAAAATCCTTATCGTGTCATGAGGACGCGTCGGTGAAATTGAAATCAATTTCAGAACACGTGTTTCCCTGTATGTTTTAGACATGTTTTTGCTTCCTCTTTGGAAGTTTATATACTAACAATAGCCCCGCGGTTTCGATGCATGACGTTGACTACCACTGTGACGTAAGATGATTAGAGAGTTGTTCGCGTCTGATCGAGTGCGCAATCAAAGCCAGCAGTGTGACAGCAAAAGCAATACTGATTTAGAAGGCAGTCTGTAATTACTGTGGCGTCGTCAGCTTAACGCTTGGTTTGTTAATCCCATCTAGTTATTAATGGTTTTCTTGGCAATAATTCGTAAAGTTATCAAGAAAAATAATAAGAGAACTTGTGACTTATTTGAATATAAAATTCAGATCATACATTAGACGATTATTTGAAAAGGATCAATAAAATGGAGACCATTCAGTTGTAAGAGACTTGTAAGAGAGTTTTGCTAAAAACAGAGATTACGTAGTCTACCTTTAAAGACGCAGATTAGTTAGTAATTTAACAAGTTAAATAGAATTGTAGAAAAACTTAATCCTTCTTCCAATAAATAAAGTAAATAATATTGTTGAAGAGATTAACTTTAAAGTATTCAGTGTTTAAGTGTTTACTATTGCTGTCCCACTGTCCACTGGTAGTCTAAACCAAACATATAAAAGTATTAAACGTTCACAGTCACATCAACCGATTTTCGTAAAACTAGGCATTCTTTTCCACACTTTTACCTTAGAGAATTGATTTAATTGATCCTCCAAAAATGGGGTGGGAGGCATAAATATGAGTGTGTAAAAGTTTTGACAAATTGCAAAGATCCATTGGTGTATCAAATTAAAAGGAATTTTAACAAAAAATAATTTTAGTGTTCATTTATAAAATTTTCAAAACGTTTTGGCGTCGGGATATCCAAAAGTGTGTGAAAATTGTGATGAAATTGCAAAACTTCATATGGGGTATAAAATTAAAGGAAATTGTAACTAACGTCTGAATGTAGTGTTAAATTTTTGATATTTTAAAATTTTTGGACCCCAGGAGCTATTGTCAGACTAAAAGAAATTTGAACCTAAATCCGAACGTTTTGAATTTTCAATGCCTATTGTTCACTATGTGCTCTACAATTGTTATATTACTATATAAATAGTACACTAGTCTGAATTAAAATATACAAATATTGCTACGGGATAAAATATAATATTAAAATTTATGCTACGACAATGACGTAAGCTCTCGAAAAGTCGACAGGTGCAGTTATGTAAACGTTCTACACGTTTCTCGGCTAGCCAAGCAGGTGCAGTGTCCCTGTCAAGG
The DNA here is from genome assembly GCA_034769895.1 of Magicicada septendecula. Taxonomy (NCBI): domain Eukaryota; kingdom Metazoa; phylum Arthropoda; class Insecta; order Hemiptera; family Cicadidae; genus Magicicada; species Magicicada septendecula. The sequence goes on along the minus strand of CM068371.1, from coordinate 30,830,355 downwards.
CCGTGCATTCGAGTAGCCACCAGACTGTTCGAGCACTCTTAACCACGCAAATTATGCCGACACGCCGCCAGCAATACGGAAAATTAATCTGGAACACCTATGTGATCTATATAAGCAAAAGCGCCCGGCTTAATCAGTCAGCTACACCTTGAATAATTGTAGAGTGCGGATCAAGTGATTGTTAAGACTTAGTGGAAACCCATTGTTGCGTTATAATTAGTGCGGAACTCCAATAGTTGACAATATTATTATTGCGTGTGGACAAATTCAACTTGAATTTTTATATTTGAGTACCTTGTTGATTTCACATTGTTATTTGTGACTAATTAATTTTGGTAATTAGTGATTTCATTGGTGTCTGTAGTTTGTTTCCACTGTAAAAACGATGATCCGTGAGACCGTCATAACATTATATAATAATAAATGTACTTCGTTGAAAACAGTGAGTGAGCTGTGTCGCTTATGGAGAATACTGGTATTTTTTAAACATGAGAGTAAAGTTCTTTGTATGTTAACCTAGAAACGTCGTGGTGACGTGACGCACATATCGTTACCACGATAAATGTAACTTTTGCTTTACCTTGAAAATAAAAAAAAAGTAAAAGAAAAATTCCAAAAACCTTAACTATTCTACTATTTTAGTGAACGTCTTTGTAATTTCTTTAAATAATAAGTACTTCTGCAAGTAAAATTTATTCTTGGATTTCGTTGTCCATGACGTGTCCGTTCCCTAACTAAATATAATTACTTCACTACCGACTCGGAACACAAAGGTTTTTATGGGTAAAAACGTAAAAGTTTTACCTTATAGCCTTAACCGGTTTTCGCTTTAAAAAGCTTCTTCAGAGGCTGCCGTTGGGGGCGCACTGTCCGGCTTGTTGTTGGCGACTATATCGACTTTCGAAAGATCGATGTTGTGTGTGTGGGGTGTGATATGTTCGAATAATGCGTGTGATTTGAATTGTGTCTGTTCGTTTAGGATGTCGTTTTTATGTGTTTCCGTGTGTTCGTATATTTCCAGTTGTTCTAGAGTGTCTAGTTTTCGGCCTTTTGTGTGTACATGTAGAATGTCCATGTTATTTCGATGTTTTTGTATGTGTGGTTTGCTTCAATGAGGTGGTTTGCAAAGGTGGATTCTGTAGTGGAGTGTAGTGCCTTTATGTGTTCAATGTATCTTTGTTTGAAGCTACGTCCTGTCTGGCCTATGTAGAATTTGTTGCAATCAGAGCAATTTAGTTTGTAAACACCAGGTAGATCGAATTTGTTTTGTGCTTTGTGTATGTGTTTTGATAGTGTGTGTTCTGTTTTGTTGGTAGTTTTCTATGCGATTCTGTACCCTACTTTTTTGAATTTGTGGGCTATTTTTTCAGTTTGGTTGTTGATGTATGTTAGTGTTATGAATTTATTGTTTTCTGTCCTTGTCTGTTGTTTGTTTTGTGTTGGAGTTTATTGACTATTGTTCTGTTGTATCCGTTGGATTCTGCTAGATATTTTATCGTGTTTAGTTCGTCTTTGTAGTCTTTTTCATCTAGTGGGATGTTGTTAAGTCTATGTATCATAGTTCTGAAGGCAGCTAGTTTGTATTGTATTGGGTGATTGGAGGGCGTCAGTTGTAGTCGGTTTTCTGTATATATATTGTATTTGTGCCTGTGTTCAAATTTTGTGATGGAGAGGTCTAAGAAGTTTATGCTATTGTTGTGTTCGTATTCGGCAGTAAAGGTATGTTTTTGTGTATTATATGTATTGTATTTTCACCTGACGCACGTTTCACAGATATAATTCTGTATCTTCAGAGGTTTGTTTAAATAAATAAATAATCTACTTATTTCGATTTAAATTTTCGATTGTTGTAATGTTTATTTACGTAGTCAGCTGTTTATAAAAATATTTAATGTTTAATTTCATTATTTTAATAAATGTATAATTTTAAATAAACCACCATGTTTTGTTTTTATTTAAAAGAAGTGTGGGAAGGTCATCGCCTTATAGAATTTTAGGCGTGTTTCTTTAATTACTGACTTAAGGGGAGTCGGATAACCCTATGTTCTCCATGTTAATTTGAGCAAATTTAGGTACATATTTCTCAAAATGTGTAAAAGATAAAGATGTAATTCCTTTTTTATCTTAAAGATCATACTATTCTCTACATTTTAAACATAGGGTTTTTATAATTATTTTAGGAAAAAATTATGAATTTTTAAACATTATATTACAAAAAGTAACAAAAAATATAAGTAATTTTACATACTTAATAATGTAATGAGAATTTTACATATACCTCTTTTTAAAATGTAAAGCTAATAATGAGAAACAAAAAAAAAGAATTATGCAATAATGTCTTACGGTTTATGAGAAAAGTATACCTTTAACTGAATAAATTACATTTTTTAGGAAACAGACCATACGCTACATGCTGTTGTTCTTAAAATACTGCCTTACTTTAATTCATCTCTGCTCCATATGAGGGGTTGTCTGGGTCCTCCTGGTCTTCAAATGCATCTTCTAACTTCCTTTTGGCTAATGTGATTTTCTGACGACCCTTTTTCTTTATTTCATGAATCGCCTTTTCGGCTTTCTTGATTCTTGCGTCATCCAATCCTTTCATTGTATTTATACAGTTTGTGCCAGGGGAAATTCCTAGTTTTTTTTTAATTTCACATTTTGATATATTTCCTTTATTAAAAGAGGCAACAGCTTCATAAACTCCCAACTCTAAAGTTGTTTTCATAACAAAGGTCCTCCAATTGTTTTATCGTCGGATAGGGTTGTTCTGCCCATTTTAGTTTTCAGTTTGCTAAGATGGCTGTCCATACGTTTTTGTACATGGCCAACACACTTTAATTTTTCAAATAAAAAATTTGGGCCATATGGTTTTGCTGTTACCACAGTTTTGTAGGAAGCACTGTCTCCATCTCCAAGGTGATATTTTAGCGCAGATTTACAGACTGTTTTGCTGCGGGAGCTTTGTAGCCATGAAATTTCAAGTGCACCCTTTCACAAAAAAGGTCCATAAAATGTGGTATACTGCACCAAATTACATAATTTTGGTACTAAATTAAAGCTAAAGATGTGTAGAATAAGAAAAGATGAAAACGCGAAAATCGATTTTTTTTTACCAATTGGGTCATCCGACTCCCCTTAATTGTTCGCCTGATGGTCCCACACATTAATAAACATTTAATTTCAAATAAATCATCTTGTTTTCTTTTTATTTCAATGTGTTCTTTAATTAATAAATTATTATTATAGTGTTTGTGAATATTGAGATTTCCTCAGATATTCAGTTTGTTACCTTTTGTACATTTTTAATTAATTTGACGTTTTCAATGTGTGGAAATTGGTCGTTAAATTGTGTGTGGCTAAATTAGACTTGTAAATATTCGGTTTTGAAAAGGCATTGCGATGTTGAAGGAATCTATCAAATAGTTTTTTCTTCGTCTGGCCTACGTAGAATTTATTGCAATCCGAAAATTGTTTTTTGTAAACTCCATTTTTATTGTGAATGTTGAAATTAGTCTTAGGTTTTATTTGATTGAAAACAATATTATCTGCGTTATAAGATATTTTTAAATTTTTTATCTTTAAATAGTTTGCTTAGTTTGCGAGTTATATTTCCGTAATAAAAAAGGTTACATATTTTTATTATCATTAATAGATAAATTTTTACATCAAGTTTACACGATGTTTGTGTAGTGAGTTTATGTTTTATTTTATTTTATAACTTATTTATAGTTTTTACTTTTTATCCATTTTCTGTTACTACTTGTTTGACAATATTTCTATCTTGGTTTCTTTCTTTTTAATTTAATGGGATTCTATACATACTGTATATTAATGAATTGAATGCTGTCATTTTATGTTGGGGAGGATGATTAGACTTATTTGGAATTATTAACTTAGTTTGACATGGTTTTCTGTATATTGAGTATTCGAAAATATTTTCATTTCTATTTATGGTTAAGTCTAAGTAAATTAGTTGTTTTAGTGAAATAACAGTTATAAAACATATAATCATTACTATTCTTTTTAATATTACGAGCACAATAAACACTGAAAATCCCAAACACTGTTCTGTCTTTTAAATTAAATCTATAACCATAATGCGTAAACGACAAAATAATTTAGTCCTAGCATTTAAGTATAATATTATGTTTCCATAGATATGTACTTTATATCTATTTACTTTATGTTCTATATATGGAACAGTTTATACTTTATTTTCATACTGAATGTACTCACATTTTCATACTCACAAAATTTAAGCCTAAACCTTTTCCCCAATCATAGATTACAGACTTTTTGAAGGCACTCTAAACATTGCGTGACTATTTAAGAGTAAACATTACATAAAGGAGTCGGGTTAAAATTTCTTTTAGTCTGATATCCTGAATGGACTTTTGTGATTTTTTTCTTTCAAAATTTTGAATAATTTTTTTGGACCCTGTGTCCCAAAATTCTGAAATGTCCAAAACCGATTACTATATTCAGGTTTTAGTTAGAGTTTTTTTTTTTTAATTTGATACCAGCAGGTATTGATTTTTACGATTTTATCACAAGTTTTGAGTTTTCTTTGACCCCTAGCGTCCGAAAATTTTATAATTTTTAAATATGAACACTATATTCAGGCTTTTGCTAAAATTCTCTTGAATTTGATACCCCCATATGAATTTTTGGATTTTTTTTTTAGATTCTGACACCGTTTTTTTATTTTCTTATTTTTTTCAAAGTTTTTGATTTTTTCCCTCCCATCCGGCTATTTTTCGGGAGGATCAATCTAAAAAACGATAGGATCAATCTAAACTTCAGATACGCACGTCAAGTTTTACGAAAATCGGTTAGTGCGTTTAAAAGTTATCGTGAGACGTACTCCAAATAGAGACAGATGGATAGACAGATAGACAAACTCCAAAAATCTAGTTAAAACTGAGAACTGGCATCGCTCATTCGATACATTATTTATATGAAGTTTCTTACCTCAACACTTCGAATAACGGGAACCGCATCTTGTGCCCTATATTAACTGTCAGCTGATCGCGTGTGGTCGCCCGAAAGTCATGTGTTTCACAAAATCGAACGCAACAGGAAACGTATTCTATACGAACGAACGCTGTTTGTACAATCTAGGTTATGTAAACTTCGCCGCTCGCTTCGTGTTTAGAACTTAATTCGGTTTCCCCACACGTATACCTATGCGCGTGTGTGAGCGTGTGCATGTGTATATATACAGAGAGAGAACGGATACAAATATGTGTCCTCTGTTTGAACACTGATAACGTAGCGTGTGTGTGAGTGCGTCTGGTTAAGTCGGTTGTTTCTCAGCCGATACGTCACAGGTTTGTTCTGTAACACAGAATGAAATGCTGGCGATCAGCTGACTGGTTTCTATTTCAAAGCGTCGCGCTGTTGATACCCAGCAGTCAGTATGACATTTCTAAAACCTAATACGGGTTAGAGGTGACAACTTTTATAAAATAAATAAACCAGTAAGCTCTTTGGGCTGCATAACTCGCTATAATTTTGAACGAAATATATTATTTATTATTATATAAATTTTGATATTAGATAATTTTTCAAATATGAGAAAAATTACAAACATTCCGATTTCTTTAGTAATATAACAATTGTAGAGTACGTAATCGTACAACAAACACTATAAATTTGAAACTATTGGATTTCGGTTACAGTTCATTTTAGTACATTTTGATCACTTTTGTAGGCCCTGGGGTTCAAAAATTTTGAAATATCCAAAACTTACCGTTACATTCAGATATTAGTTAAAATTCTCTTTAATTTGATGCCCCCATTTGAAGATTTGCGATTTTATCAAACTGTTTACACTTTTTGGGCCCTGACGTACAATTTTTTTTTTATGAACACTATACTCAGATTTTTGTTAAATTATCGTTTACTTTTGTACGTCCACACGGACTTTTGCGACCTTTTCAGAATTTCGATCCCCTATATTATTGGCTCCCGCCCCCCCCCTACTTTTAAGGGAATCAACCACAAAACAATAGCGTCATGTACGGTAACAGTATTGACACGTATACCAAGTTTCACTAACATCAGTTGATGCGTTTTGAAGTTATAGTGAGACATAACTTAAATAGACGGACACACAGATAAATGGCAAACGGCCGAGTTAAAACTGAGAGCTCACTTCGCTCGTTCAATTCAAAACTTACGGGTTTGTGCAGGTTTGCTAATAAAGAAAGTACCACATTTGAAAGCAAGATTTTTTTTCCATGCAGCAGCGCAGTCCGAATTTTTTGCGGAGGGGAGTCCTCGGGAGGTTTAGATTTTTGCAAAGATTACAAAAATTAAATAAATAGACCTCGTTATTTTCAACATATTTTTTTGTAATAAAATTTAACATTGTTATTGTATTGATACTGTAATTAGTGCTTAGCGTTTCGTACAGATTTGACGTTACGTCATCAGTGATAAAGCTGGGAATCAACAACAATAGATTGACATCCTTGTTACTTACACACTTTTACAATAAGCACAATACATTAAGAAAGACCGTATAACAAAGAAACAAAACGTAACGATACTATCAAACACACAAAACCTGTACAGTAATAATAATAATAATAATAATCCTTTCGTGACTGACAGCTCTGCAGTTGACATGTTGTTGTTTGCTATGCCTATCCACTGTCTAAGTCGGAATGTGGCTTGCTGATGGCTGTACATTCATGGCATCGAATCTGCAAGGATATCGGATTCCATATCTCCACAATGAAGACCAAAGTGATTGTGTTTCATGCAGCTGATCCCATACCAGCAAAAAAATGTTGTAGGGCAGGCCAGTAATTGTGAATATCTGGGCTATAATGTGTCTTAAACTACAAACATAACGTGGTGAAGAAGCTGTACAAGTTCAACCGTATGTGTGAGACCACCAGGAGAACTCAAAAATCAACGAGTAAAGAAACACGCCGGAAGCTGTACAAGGTGATGGTTCTGAGAATTGGAGTTATCCTATCCAGTCCTATCCTATGCCAGTCGTATTCAAGCAGCCGACATGAGATTTCTCAGGTACGTGGCAGGATATACTCTTTAAGGTCGCGGAAGAAATAAGGATATACGAGGGTCAGTCAAAAAGTAAAGGCAAATTTTTAAAAAGGAACTTTTTATTGTGAAAACAAGATGACAAGTAACATCATTTCTCTACATAATCTCCCTCAACTTCTATGCACTTGGTCCATCTCTTCACAAGCTTCGTAATTCCGTCCTGGAAGAAGATTTGTGGCATCGTGCACAGCCACTCGCGCACCGCCTCCACAACCTCGTCATCCGACGAAAACTTGGATTCACGCAGGTGCTCCTTCATCGGACCAAAAAGGTGAAAATCACTTGGAGCTACGTCAGGACTGTACGCCGGATGCTCCAGCAGCTCAAAACCAAGATCTTGAATGCACTGGATCGTTTTCCCCGCAGTATAAGGACGGGCATTGTCCTGAAGCAAAAGCACACCTTTTGAAAGTTTTCCTCGCCTCTTTGTTTTGATTTTGGGTTTCAGATCGCGCAGTAGCTCACAGTAGCTGTCACTATTCACTGTTTGACCTTTAGGAGTGTAATGAATTAGAAGTGGACCTTTCATATCCCAAAACACTGTCATCATCAACTTTCCTGCAGAAACTTGTCTTTTGAACTTTTTGCTGTAGGCGAGGACGGATGTTTCCACACCATACTCTGCCGCTTACTCTATGGTTCGAAGTGATGGACCCACATCTCATCAACGGTTACTATGCGACTGAGAAACTCTTCTCCTTCCTCTTCTAAACGCCTTAAATGTGATTTCGAAATTTCCAAACGTTTCTGTTTGTGCTGGTCTGTCAGTCATGTGGTACTCAACGAGCACACACTTTGCGATAATTTAGTGATTCGTGGACGATTGCAACTGCTGAACCGTGGCTAATGTTCAACGCATGCGCAATATCATCAATTTTGACACGACGATCATCATGAATCATTCCCTCAACTGTCTCGATGTTCTTGTCCGTCTTCGAAGTGGATGGCCTACCTGAACGCTCTTCATCGCAGATAGATACACGACCATTTTTAAACCGATTTATCCACTCATAAATTTTGCGTTCACTAAGACAGCTCTCACCGTACTGCTGCTGCATTCTGCGAATAATCCCTTTATTCTGCGAAATTCCGCAGGTTTAGTCCCTTCAGAATGCAGAAAATACCACTCCCCTCATTTCTTCCTTGGTGCACACGGACAACGGGGCACTCATAATAAAATGCCCTGAAATCACTACGAATGGAGCTGAGCACTGAAACAACACAGCTAAAGAACAAAAAAACTTTGAGGTTATGATATGTCATTGTTCAGTCAGTGCTGCCATCCATTGCAGCAGGGAAAATAAAATTTGCCTTTACTTTTTGACTTACCCTGTATACGGCAGAATTTGAATAATATGAGTATACTAGACAGGATTAGTCAGTATAGGCTAAAAAGGTTTGGAACATCTTAACCGAATGGATGACTACCGCATCACTTAATATGCTCCAACTATTTAGGCCTGTACCGGACAATCATGTTGCGTATACTCATCGTACTCTGTTCCTGTCGTGCATCGACATTTATTCTGTGATTTTCAAGAGTACGTGTCTGAGAAATCTAATTTTAGCCGCTTGAATACGACTAATCTGGGATTTCGTTAAAGTCCAAAAGACCTCATAGATTTATTTTAAAAAAAACTGTTTTGTAAAGGTTTACTATCTTACAAAAACGTTAATAAATAAAAGTAAACATCATTACTTGAGAGATCTTGAAATGTTGCTCTCATTTTCTCAGGAATAGGAATTAAAATTACACGCGCAAGAAAAAATACTGTGAAATTAAAAAAAAAAAAATTTAATTCTGTCGCTTTTTAGTAATTGTTTTACAGCATAAGGCAGCCCAGTCATGCAGTCTGACATATTTGGCATAGTTGTCTAGACAAAGAGGTAACATTTACGCTCGCTACTTGACCTTTGGTACACTCACAGAAGACGCCGCGCTTTTGTCACCCTATAGATAATAACGAGTATAATTTCTTCTAGTTCGCCAACGAGTGGCAGCCCGTATTCGTGTCTTTGAGAAATCTTTGTTTCGCTGAACCCACACTACCGTTTCTCCCACCAAACACGCGAGCACGCACACACACACACACACCACATTATCCTACTACGTGTGTTTGGTTTGGTATCAGTACCGTGACATCGATTGTTTAATTAAGCAGTTTGTCTCTAAAAACAGAATACTTTATCGTTGACTAAACAACAGGCTGTGACGTGTCATTATATAATTGTTTTTTCAGCAATACAGTTGCAGTAGTATCAGCAGACACACACACACACACATTCCTTTCGTTATACAGGGATTTCGCATATTTGTTTGTTACTGGGCTTACAAGCGCCCGCGTTTTCGGGAATTGTAACCCCTTCACATTCTGTCAAAAATACTATAATGTCTAAACAAAATTGACTAAATTCGTATTCAAAATTGTGTTATAAAATTGTAATACCTGAAATACGTTTTACCGACACGTCTTGCATCATCACAGACCTAATGTAGGTCTGTTATACGTTTGTCGACCATACTTAGGCCTATATCACTTGCGTTACAATGCCGGATTTAAGATTTTTTAGGCCCTAGGGCAAGTTTTCTGAGCGGCTGCCCGCCAGCTGTGACTGCGTATTCACGTTTAGATTTAGCAAAATCGCAGTCCTTGACGTTTGAAAAATGTTTGGTAGGTTTCTTATAATGTAATCAGTCAAACCTGACATTAAAGTACCCCATGTATTCGGATCTAATAAATTAAATCCTGGAATATAAGCGATACTTTTTAAATTATATTGATTCCCTTCAATGTTTAAATTATCCACGAGCTTATTAATAGTCTGATCGTCTGCAACCTCTGCTGCAGAAGTACTTAGAACAGTGACGTCAGTTTCTGATACACATTTAACTGCAGGTCTATCATTATAAACTGGCGTAGTTTTAAAAATTTGATCCAGTTTTTGGGTTTTTTTTTATTGTTTCCAAATGAGCTTCCTCTTTAATTTTTTTAGCTTATGTTTGTAGGCTCCACTAGCCGTGTGAATGTTTATGTTCATGAATATGTGTAGTGTGCGGATTCAATTCTATGTTCATAAAGTTTTCACACTAATAAATATCAACGAAACAACACGCTGCCCACCACACAAAGATAAAAACCTTCTTTGCATTCAAAATAAAATAAAAACATAACTTCAAATCGCAAACCGTTCGGTTAGAACGCAGATAAACAATGATAACAAACAAGGGTGGTACCACGGTCGTGTAAATTCGGGGGCAATATAGGGCTAGCAGACGTTCAAAATTCGCATGCGCAGATTAGTTTTCAAGGATGCCAACTCTTAAAAATAAGCGCACTATATTTAAGTAGGAACTGTCTTTAATTTGCATTATTAACAAATATTTATAATTTAATTTCAAAAAATCAAAATTGAATAAATCAAAGTGCTTTTATAAAAATACTTCTGAGAAAAAAATCTGTAGCTTGCGGCCCCCTCTCTGACCACCGAACTAGGCCACGGCCTAGTCGGCCTAATGGTAAATCCGGCTCTGCTTACGTACGAATTTAATTATTTTTGTATAGTTATGTATTTTATTTTGTGTGCTTTTCGAATTTATGTCATAAAAACGTTAAGAACCATCTATTGTACCACAGTTACCTCTGAAGTTATTAACTTCTTCAACTAATATAAAAGTAATGGTATTTATTATTATCATCATTACTAATATAAGAAGAAATCATTTTTGTGATTAAATAGATCTATGATTAATATATTGTTACGACGGTCTCACTGATCTTCGTATGGTACAGTGGAAGACAAAATTCACCAGCTCTACTTTATCACAAATAACAGTTTTTAATCAACAAGTTATTCAACAAGATTATACTCGTACAATAATTCAAGTTAATTTGTCCACGCAAATAATAATTCCAACTAATAGAGTCCTCAAAATAATCACATTTCCCTAATACACCACTTGAGACGCACTGAGTAAATCGCCCTACATAAACTAAACTGACCGTCGCTGGATGCGTATATGTGTATCCTGCTGAGATGCCAGAATTATCTGTCACTTCATGGATGATGTGTTAAACAACTGCCTTTTACAGGCGCTTTCGAATCCACTAGAAACAGTGTCGTGTCTGGCCTTGAACATAATGTGTGCGGACTGGTGCGGTCTGGAACAGCCTCGATTGTTAACGCATGATAAGTATTATGTAATCGTCTTTCTTCTCAAATTAGCAATATGTATTATAATGAAGTCGAAAAAATTAAATTCAGAATTTGAAGAATTTATGAACATCTACCAGGGTGTCAGACTGATAGGAGCTGTAACCCTTATCTCAATGTTCCGAATATTCAGTCTTTATTGTATGATTGTGTGCTCTACCATTGTTATGTTACTACAAAGATGGTAGATTAATCGGGACTTTTGTAATCATTCCCATAATTGAAAAATTATCTAGTATGGAAATGTATGTAATAACAAATGTACTTTGTTCAAAAATAGTGAGCGAATTCCACGGTTCTGAGAGCATACTATTGTACAATGAGGAAGAAGAAGTGTTGGAAGCCCAAGGTAAAGATGGATACCGTAACAGACAATTTATAACTAATACTTGAAGTGCAGAAAAAATAAAATACACTGTACATTGGTTAGTGTCTGAGAATTATATTGGGGCCGCCTAAAGAACATTTACTCACATAGGGAGTAGCCGATACGTAATGCCTAAGAAAAGGCATAAACAGGGAGTATTGAAGATTGGTTGTATACTCCTTAAAGAGTAGCCAGGTAGGCTCCGTTAAGATAATCCTTAATCTTCCTTATCCTGAATTACACTTAAGTACGTAGTAAATACGGTAGATTGAAGCAGAGTAGCAGGGCAGAGAGAAACTTACACGGTCGGGGGTTACTAAAATGTCAGAGGTCAAGATTTCTTATTATCAAAGACAGACTACACACACAGCTGCTACATTTTGTTCAGTGTAATTACCCGTGGTTGTTGTTGAGTCCACAAACGTCAGGTGCAATGACGAGGCTGACGCTTCGTTGTTTTGTTTATAAATGTTATCATAAACTATTTTGTAAGTACAATGTAACATATTTAATACTAGTATGCTCCCTGAGCTACAGAATTCGCTCATTATTTTGAACGAAGTACATATGTTATTGCATAAATTTAGATATTAGATAATTTTCCAATTACGGTAAACACTATTAAAACCCCGATTATTCTACCAGTTCTGTAGGACATAACAATGGTAGTGCACAAAATCTTACAATAAAAACTGAAAATTCGAAACATTCGGATTTGGGTTGCTGTTTACTTTAGTATGATGTCTGTATTTCTTTTTTAATCCCTGGGGTCATAACATTTTAAAATCTGCAAAACGTGACACTACATTGAGGATGATAACATTTAACCTGACAACCCACAAATAGGTTTGCGATTTTATCAAAATTTTTTATATACTTTCTGGCCCGTGTGTGCTAACACATGAACATTATATTTATATTGTGATTGAACTTCCCTTAATTTAGTACCCAATAAGAGAGTTTTGCGATTGTTTGGCAATTTTGAAGTGTAACATTTCTGCCTCACACACCTCAATTCTTGGGGCAGATCAACCTAACATCAATAGGTTTCTGTAAAGTACAATATTATGGACACTCATGCCAAGTTTTACGAAAATCGGGTTCATGCGTTCAAAAGTTACTGTGAGACAAACCCCATACCGGTAGACAAACACACACAAACAGTATGCACACACACACACACACACACACACACACACACACACACACACACACACACACACACACACACACACACATAAATTATGAATTATTTATGAATATATAAATAATTGTATAATTAACTAAATCATTAATTCATAATATTATTACTAATTTATATCTGATGATGATTTCAGAATGCTATTGAAACATCGTAATTTACAAATTAAAAATACATTCTTCTAAAAAGTTGTATTATTAACATTAATGTGTATGTGTGTGTGTGTGTGTGTGTGTGTGTGTGTGTGTGTGTGTGTGTGTGTGTGTGTGTGTGTGTGTGTGTGTGTGTGTGTGTGTGTGTGTCATATCCAAGAAAATTAAAATTATATTCACTGGGTACGAATCGAAGTTTTAAAAGAATAAATCTGAGGTGAGGTTTACACGGAAACTGTTATTCAGTGCAATTATCAAGCCGGAAACTAAATTAGAGCATCGAAAGAGAGGCAGCCGAGTGACGAAAGTCACATGAACGGTGACGAAAGTTATAACAAAGGCGACAAAAGACTGACGGGTAGCAAGTGGATTTTTCAGACTCAATAAGGAAGCCAGAAAGCCTGTTGTGGGGTAGAACAAAGGTAAGGGACGGGGGTGAGGCTTGTTTACTACCGGGCTGTAAAGGCGGCAAACAATGCGGAACCGCATGGGAAATTCTTTCCACATTCTACAAGCTTCCAAACTGTCGTGAGTAGACAATGTTTATAACTCTGTTTGTATAGTGTGGTTATGTTAACGCTTACTCAATTTCCTGTTGATCAAATATTTTTGAATTTGTACTATGTAGGCCTAACTGTTCAGCAAGGCGACATCACTGCAGCACTTAACGAGCATACGTGCAGAACACACAGCACCTGAAGTCTATTAAAACTTTTAAAACTGCATTTCGCGGAGGCACAAACGCCAAGTGCACCAGTTCAACTGCGACACTAATGTAAAAAAGAAATACTTTTGTTCACACTAACAGTACAAATTGCTCTAAAATTCGATTAAGTTATATAAAACATTTTCAGTGCGACGAGGCGGAGGGGTGTGGTGGGGGCTCAGCTACAAGTTACCGTGACCGGTTTCCAAGAATTGCTCGGTACATGTTTACTCTTTGTGTTCATCGTAACATTTAATTAGCCGTGGTTTCGCAACCCCCCCCCCACACACAACTTGTAGCGTTTTTAATCTGTCCGTTCGTTGATATTATTTATGTAGTTTCTGTGATTGTCTGCCTGAGGGATGGCTGCTGATACAGTTGTAGTTATTCCCTGTTGGCGACACTTTCATCTACCACCGTTATGACTTTTATAAAACTATATTGATTACGTCATCGGTAACACTTCAGTAACTCATAGAAAGAGTAAGGTAATATTATAAGCTACAAACCAACTGGCTTTATTTACCTCGAAAAGTCCCTCTTCTTCTTCTTCTTCTTCTTCTTCTTCTTCTTCTTCTTCTCCTCCTCCTTCTTCTCCTTCTTCTTCCCCTTGTCATTTTCCTTCAACATTGGCTGACCATTATCGCTCTAACAATCAGGGGACTTTGACGTGTGAAAGTGACTGTCGCGAGTCGCGGTTCCGTAACGCATCCCGTGTCTAGATATTTAGCTTGAACGTATTTTTCTGATTGATAATCTATATCTATAAAAATGAATGTTTGTTTCTTTCTTTGTCCCGTATGCGTTCCTATACCATTCATCCGATTGCGATGAAACTTCGGTGAGTTATTGTGCGCACGCCCGCGAAGGTTTATGAATTTTTTTCGATGGGGTCCTTTGGGGGGTTCTTGGGGTCTTCCACATCTCCTCCTAAACCACTGGACCGATTTCAACCAAACTTGGCACAAATATTTTATGCAACGGGAGAACCAACATAGGGTAGGTGTTTTTTCGATGGGGTCCTTTGGGGGGTCCTTTGGGGTCTTCCACATCTTCTCCTAAACCACTGGACCGATTTCAACCAAACTTGGCACAAATATTTTACGCAAAGGGAGAACCAACATAGGATAGGTGTTTTTTCGATGGGGTTCATTTGGGGGTTTTTTGGGGTCTTCCACATCTCCTCCTAAACCACTGGACCGATTTCAACCAAACTTGGCACAAATATTTTATGCAACGGGAGAACCAACATAGGGTAGGTGTTTTTTCGATGGGGTCCTTTGGGGGGTCCTTTGGGGTCTTCCACATCTCCTCCTAAACCACTGGACCGATTTCAACCAAACTTGGCACAAAATATTTTACGCAAAGGGAGAACCAACATAGGATAGGTGTTTATTCGATGGGGTTCTTTTGGGGGTTCTTTGGGGTCTTCCACATCTCCTCCTAAACCACTGGACCGATTTCAACCAAACTTGGCACAAATATTTTACGCAACGGGAGAACCAACATAGGACAGGTGTTTTTTTTTCCATACGATCCTCTGGGGGGTCCTTTGGAGTCTTAAAAAACTAACTTATTAGATCTGGTTACTATGGCAACCCAACGGAATAGATTCTGTTCTAAATATATTATCGCATTAAATTGAAGACCACGCGAACGAAGTCTTTATATATTATATATATATACAAACACTTTCTTTCTTTGAGTGGCATTGCAACGCATGCCGGGTACTCGCTAGTAAATTAATAAAAATATCTAGCAAAGCAGGACGACACATGCGCAAGCACCATAAAATCAGGATTCGATCTCCAGGGTTGCGGAAATGAGTGCATACGACATTATACTGATATCTCTTCTTCTTATTATATATAGGCTTACTGGCGTGTTTTTCTTCACGCATCAAGGAGATTCGCTAGAGAACGGTTCCAAGTCCTCCGTCCATCACTTCTGTGGTCGATCTATCAACACGATCATTGATAAGCCGGCGGGCGAAACCAAAACACGCATCTGTGAGGGGCGCGCGTGCGAAGCTCGCGTGACTGAATAGCGACCCCTGTTACGGATATCCTGTAGCCGGATAGGAGCACCTGGGATTCAGGGCTTGTTATCACCGCCGATTGCGGGTGGCCTCCCGTAAGTCACAGAACCAACATTGCTTTCGAGCGCAGCGGGTCCCCCTTCCTTCGGCGGCTTACGCACTGATGGTTGGGAAATGTTCGGATCGCCGCGCGAACGGGAACGAGTGTATTACCCGGGATGCTAGTAGCGCTTTGCAAACGGGAACCATGGTTGGGATTCCGTGGCCAGTCCGTGGTGTCCATTAAGTACACAGTTGAACCCTAGCAGCATCGGGCTCGCCCGCTGGATCCCCGACTTGATACCATGGAGATCAGTTGGAGCGAGCGAGAGGGGGAGGAGAATGTAACTTTGCCTTACCACTGGCCTGGTGGGGTGGTGTTCCCCTTTCGCCGCCAGAAGTTGGAGGAAAAGCCGTAGACCTCTGAAGGAGGTCCTGTGGATCAAACCAGGCGGTCGGGCACGCGACCATTCAGGGCTTCGGGGGTCGTCGTGTTGATCAGCGACGTACTCAAAAAATGGTACCACGGGATTTTAAACCAGCCCTGCCGGAGGTCCTGTCCCCCCGGTGTTCACGAGTAGAGGCAAGGTTTCGTGATGGTTCTGGTTGACCCAGCTAGAGTAGACATTCGTTAACACAGATCTTTCTAGGAGTTCGGGTGTCTGCGTTGACATCCTCCGACGATGGTCCGCCACTCTTAGTTTTTCTTTGGAAGTTCTCCTACTTCAGGTTCCACGTCTTCTTCAATGCTTGGACACTATGGACACTTCAATACACACTGTCAACATGGTAATTCCATTCTCTTTTTCACCTTCTGACAAATTTGGGATCATCATCATCATCACCATCATCGCCTTTATTATCATCACGACCACCACCATTTTCTCTCAAGTAAGTACTAATACCATACATGACCTATTACGAGCTCTCTATTTGCCGTGCAAGTCACACTACACCAAAGCCAGAGAGAAACTAATTTTCATTCAACTGTCTTCCTCTCTTTAGCGAAATCAGTCGACAAGTTTGAACTAGATACTCTCGGTCCCGTGCATCTGTATTCAGTTGTCTGTAACGTCTTCATTCCTGATGTCGTCAAGCTTTAGAACCTTTCTTCTTCCTCGACCTTTCTTGTAATTTATAATGTGACTTATAAACTGGAAAAAGATTGTGTGGACAAACGACAAGAATTGGTTGAGCAGGAGAAAAACCGCTAGCAGTTGTAGCTCTGCAGAGACACAATACACTTGTAAATAGAAATAGTTAAAGCTTTCCACGATTTTTTTCAATTTTGGTGGAATCTTTTCAAAACGTTGTAAGGGAAGGCAAAGTCTCACGCCCGGAGCTGTCATAGTTGTGAGACATGTTACACGGACTATTAGGCCGTAGTCCAATATTCACATCTCCTGAAACTCCAAACGTTTCGATGCACCAACGGCGGCCATCTTCAGTGGAGCTGGAACAAGGTCGGCAGTACTGCTAGCTATAGCAGTAGCTGACTAATTGTCAGGTTATACCTACAGCGGGTTGCACTACCGACCTTGTTCTTCCTCCACTGAAGATGGCCGCCGTTTGTGAGGCCGAAACGTCGGCATTTCACGAGATTAGAACATTGGCCTACGGCCTAAAAGCCCGGATAGCTAGTTTTACAACGTTTCAAAATGTATTTACCATTGTTCAATAATAAAAAGAGCTCTTGTTTCTGTTTGACTGGTGGCATATGTTTCTCAAAAACTAAATAAACATGAAGTTAGTTCGTGTAAAATAACGCAACAGAGGTTAAATGTACGCTACATCAAAGAAGTTGTGTAGCTTAAAAAATAGTAACGAATGACCTTTGCGGGTGATTGTATGTGGGGTCGCATGTGCAGACAAGGTTAACACGTGTATCAAAGGTCACCGAGTGTGGCAGTTTGCTTCGTATTGTTATCGGAAAAAGTAAGCGGTTGATAATAATCAACTGACCGATGCCAATCGCACGCACACACACACACAGAGTCTACAGCGAGGAGGGAGAACACAAATGAAAAGCAAACATTGCCGGCAAATCCTCTTCCATTGTGCTACGTACATTCAATAATACGCGCTGACATTCTACACGTGCAACTTTTGTCAATTGTCGACTGTATTTCTTTTTCTTTTTATTTGATTGTTACAATCTGCTCACAAGGAGCAATATACTGTTACGACAGTCACAAGTAACGTCATGTTGTTGAATGGAAACAGAATAACTTTTGCTAAATTAGTGCTGCTACCACTAATACCTACACTTCCATTAGCGCTTTCAAGCCTCTCGGCTCATCTTCAGATGGAAACAACAACCTTGTTTTGTTGTTTCCATCTGAAGATGAGCCGAGAGGCTTGAAAGCGCTCATGGAAGTGTAAGTGAGTAGGGCCTATTAGTGGTAGCAGCACTAAGTTAGCAAAAGTTAGACTTAACCACTAAATTGTATTTATCGTTTAAGGAAACAGAATAAATGGCACCAATAAAGTAAAAAATTACAGACTTTAATTAGTCACAAACTACAGTTAGAAATCAACAAAAGGCACTATTATACGATAATTCAAGTTAAATTCGTCCAACAACTACAATAAAAGTCACCTTATGGCAGTTTCGTACTAATTAACACAATGATCACTTCCCACTAAACCGCCACAATAACTCCGAACCGCATTTCTAAAATCGCCAGGTGTAACTGAACTGAAACGGCCACTGGATGTTTATATTTATAACTCGCTGGCATTCCATAATAATCGTCCGCTTGCTCAGATAATTTGCGTAGTTAGAGGCGCTAGAACAATCTGGAGACTATGTTAAACTCCGACCTTGGACGCAACGTGCCGACTACACGCGGTACGCTAGTCGAGTAACATGTCCCATGGCGTTACGTAATTCCGCCATGCCGTACGCACTCAGTGATGCTGTTCTATATATTTCCTCAGCGTAGCAACACAGGGTGTTTCCAAAAGTGCCAACTTCGTGAAATGAATCTACTCATTAAACTGAATTGAATATTGTTAAGACGGTCTAACTTGACCGTCGTATGGTACAGTGGAAAACAAAAATACAAGACACCAATTAAGCCACTAGTCACCAGCTTTACTTAATCTCAATTAACAGTTTGAAATCAACAAGTTATTCAACAAGAATAATAATTATTATTTAATGTTACTTTCACTTGTGAAACTTACTTGTTGATATTCCCTCAAACGCCGTTTCGGAGTTGTATTCTCCTTCTCCAGTGAGGTTTGAATATGGAAATCAATATGGATTTCATATTCAAACCTCACTGAAGAAGGAGAATACAATTCCGAAACGGCCTTTGAGGGAATATCAACAAGTAAGTTTCAAAAGTGGAAGTAACATTAAATAATAATTATTAAGTGGTGTGAAAAAATTAGTGATGAACATTCAAAATAATATTCAACAAGATAATACACGTACAATAATTCAAGTTAATCTGTCCACACAAATAATAATGTAAATTATAAAGAATTCCGCATTAAAATCACTTTTTACTAATACACCACTTGAGACGCACTGTGTAAATCGCCCGACATAAACTAAACTGACCGTCGCTGAATGCTTATATTTACACCGCGCAATGATTCCACGTTTTTTGCAGCTCCGTCCCGTGACTATGCATATAAATCCCTCGTTATGGACACTGCGGGTTTTTGTAAAAACAATAATGCGTCTGAAGTGGAGAGATAAACAAACAAACAAAATATGCCGTGTAACGTATTTGATTAATGCGTTCGTTGTCACCGCGACGTGTTTGTTTGCAGTCTTTTGTATTTCAAACAAAAGAACGTGTCTTTGTTTCAATGTATTTGACATAACCACAAAGAAACAATATAAATACATTGATATGTGAACACTCTACATGTAATAGCCTGATATTAGCGTTGACATTTTATACAAATTACACACTTAAATATTATATTTATGAACATAATATACGTGTTTTTTTTTTTTTTTTAATAACCATTAGCCCAGTGCTTACTTATGGAGGTAAGAGATGAACACTGACAAAAAATAGCAGATATTTTTCGGCAAACAACTACTTATCACCTACCAGTAACCTACCAGCCAGTAGCTTCGTTGACATTCTGCTGTCAGCGCAGGCTATCACATTTTGCTTAAACAATACTGGAACTGGAACATGTCAACAACGTGATTACATGGGTGAAACTAAAAAATTAAAAATTATTATTATTCCGGCTGTACAATGTTTACACATTTTCCGGAACCAAAGATTAGAGAAGCGATTGAATTCTCATCTTCCACGGCTGCTTGTCCATCCAAAGGTCTTCTTCAATTTCTCGTTCCCTCAATATATTCTGAATTTCTTCTATCCAGGTGACGCATGGTCTTCCTCTTTTCCTTCTTCCTGGTGGGGTTCATCCCTTACCCCTCCCCTTGCCAATCTTTGCTGCTTCATTCTTTTTGTGTGTCCATACCATTGTAATTTTTTTGTTTGGATAAAATCAACAATTGAATTTTTCACATTTATTCTGTCCTTAATGACTTCACTTCAAATTTTCTCACGTCTGGATACTCTTGCCGATCGTCTCCAAAAGTCCATCTCTGTTGTCATTAATTTTGTTCTTGTGTGTTTATTAGTAGTCTAAACCTCTGAGCCGTAAATCATGATATTTCTAACAATGGTTTTAAATATTTTGGTTTTAGTTTCTGCTGTAATTTGCTAATACCACAGAATTCTATTTAATGCAGATATAGCCATCTTTCTTATATTAATACTGGATTCTATTACTTTGTCTTGCTTCCCACTGGTTGTAATTGTCACCCCTAAATACTTGTATTCCTCTGTATATATGAAACCTTCCCCATATCTTCCTCCAATATCAAGTCTTGATGAAGATCGGCTATTGCCATGTATTTTATTTCATTTCATTGCCATGTTTACCTTTAGTCCCCATTTCTGATATTCCTGTATCAGTTTTCTAGTAATTTACTCTATGAAACTACAAAATTAATTACAATTAATAACCGTGGTTTTGATAGACAAATATGTGTTTACGCTGACGATTTTGTGACAATAGCCAGATCAAGACAATACCTGGTTGAGACTTACAACTCAACCTGTGGCGTCTGTGTGTCAAGGCCGTCCACTCAGTTTGTAGCGCTCCAGACTGTTCGAGAGCACTTGTAACTACACAAATTATGCCGGAACGCTGAATAAAAAAATCCGCTAGAATGGGACTGAAATTAAATATCACCAAAACTAAATACACGATAATTTCTGCATCAGATATGAGAAGAGATCTATATAATGTAGGCATAGAGGATAATTCATTTTATGCAGTTAATAAGTTAAGATACATGGGTGACATGATTAGATAATAAAAAATGGTAGATAATGAAAACATAGTCCTTAAACACGACAATACATGACAGGATACAGATAGGAAATAGAACATATTGCTACGACAGCACAGAACAATCTACGCGTTTATCAAATGTGCCAGAAGGATCTCGATGTAAGCGTGTGGCGTACGTGCTACTATACGCATTTTGCGAGAATCTTCTCGACTGTGCCGGGCTTTGCTCGGTCGTTCTGCCTGTGTCAAGGCCGTAATAATTACGTAGTTCACGAGAGATAAGACGCAGTTTGGAAGCTTCTGGTGTGTGAGCGTGACTATAAATACTTGGGGTAGCGGCCTTAGTTTTCAGTTCAATGCGAGATATTGGATAGTGCGGTTCGAGAGTACAGCTGCGATATATTTCAAGAGCGGTTCGAGTTATTACTGTGTACGTTCAAGTAGCTATTAGTGAAGTGTTGCGTTTTATAATCGGACGGTATAATTGTAATACAATTGAGTTTTAATTTTAGTGGACATTTTATTGCGTGTGAACAATTTTCATTCGATTTGTTGTATAAAACAGTATAGTTAATTACGAACTGTTTTACTGTAACAATTAAAGGTGTGATTAGTGACTTAATTGGTGTCTTGTACTTATTTTGTTTCCACTGTACCTACGACGATCGAGTAGAGCGTCGTAACAATATTATGCCAACTGCAGACTACTGAAAAGCAAACTCGTTGGCCGTAACATAAAAATAAAAGTTTAAAAGCCACTTATCAGACCGGTTGTTACTTACGGAAGCGAGACATGGTCACTGGCAAAAAAGTAACAAGAAACACTCAGAAAGTTTAAAGGAAAGATCGTAAGACGTGTTTACGATCCGGTTAAAGAAGATGAAGAATGGCGAATCAGAAACAACCAGGACATAGATGAGCTATTGAATCACGAAGATATTGTAAGATTCATAAAAGATCAACGAATACAATGGCTGGGTCACCTGGAGCGAAAGGATGATAAGCGTATGCCAAAGAAAATCTTGACGATACAAGCAGAAATACGAGCCGACCTAGAAAATGTTGATGGTTGGATGATGTGCTAGAAGACCTCAGAAGAATGGATGTGAGGGGTTACGCTGAGATAGCAGTGGACAGGAGACTTTGGAGAAGATTGGCGTTGGAAGCCAGGGCTCATGTTGGGGTGTACTGACGCTGAAGAAGAAAATAAGTCTTTAGTAAAACTGTCAACGACAGGTCTCAACCGGGTGACTGTTGGGGAGAGAAAGTACCATTATGTTTTACGTAAGTCGAGCGGTTCCAGATTATTCCGCTATCCTGCTGATTACACAATACACGAGAAGCTTCACGTAACGTCTCCGAATGACACCTATCTTCTTGTCTTAAGTACTAAGATTGGTTTACAGCAGTCTTCCATTCTGATCGATCTTCTGCTTTTCCCTCTTCATTTCCTCATAAGTTTGACAATTTACATCCTCCACGATCTGCTTTTTATACGGCAGCCTTGGTCTTCCCTTATATCCTTTACCTTCTGTTGTTCCTTCCATCAGCAATTTTAATAGTCCTTCATGCCGCAGTGTATGTCCAATTAGTTCTACCCTTCACCTAATTCTGCTTTTCAACAACCGCCTCTCATTGTCTATTCTGTTCAGCACCTCTTCATTTGTAATTTTGTCAGACCATTTTATTTTTAGCATCTTGTTATAATACAAGACCTCAAAGGTGTCAAGTTTCCCTTTTTCCTTCATACCTATTGTCCACGACTCGCAATCATGCATGACAATGCTCCATATAGAACTCGTTAGGAAACATTGCCTTGTTTTAAGGGAAGTGCTACTTGTTGTCAGTATTTTCAATCTTTTGTTAAAAGCAATCTTAACCTGGCTCATAATATCTCTTTCGCTTTGGCCGCCCTTTATAATTTTACTGCCCAAGTATGTAAATTCGCTCACATCCTGAAGGGTTTCTTCTCTCAGTGCTTATCAATGTTTAGCTTCAAATTTTCTTTCCTTCCACAAATCATAACTTTGGTTTTAATTCTATTTATTTTCATATTATAATGCTTCGGTCAATACTTAATCCATACTGTGTAAAATTCTACTCAGATCCTGTTCATTTTCTACCACTACAGCAATACCATAGGCAAAACTCAGCATGTTATTCTTTTTCCGCGGATTATTATTCCCTCTTTGCAATCTTCGTTGACTACGTCGAGCCCATCCTATATATATGCAATAAACAGTACTAGTGAGAGGTTGCAACACCTTTTTTAATTTGAAAGACATGTTTGAATTGGTATCCAAGTCACTTATTGACAAAATCTGTATAATATTTACTGTATTTCTTCCGTCGTGTGACTTCGTGTTGCGTTCGATTGATTTACGCATTTCGAAACATATGTTTCGTCTTCAGAAATAAAAATTCACTCAAAGTGAGATCGTTAAACATATAATAATAATAATGGCTCCCATGTATACCACCGAAGTAGCTTAGGAGTAGGCAGGGTAGGCTGCCTAATGTGAGCCGTACGGCATACAAGGAAGGCAGTGTGGCCAGTACTATGCTTCAACCGCCCATTATTATCCCCAGGATGTTATACCAGGCACTCATTTTCAACAGGCTGAGTCGACCTGGGGGCTAAAAAAAGCACCTTGATCTTATGGTGCGGGCCCGGGAATTGAACCCGGGACCTCTAGATTAGTAGCCAGGTGCCATACCCACTTGTCTACTGAGCCTTGGATCCAACTGGCCATTTCGTTAAAGTCCAATTCTCAGACCCATAAAGAAGTGTGAGAAGAGCCATCACCTCGTACAATTTTAGGCGTGTTCCTTTACTTGCTGACTTAAGGGTTCGCCTGATAGTCCCGCACATAAGGTTAACTTATGCAACTTATGCACCACGTCGTTGCTTGCATTATAAGACACACTGTAGCCCAGGTATTCAAAACTGCTAACTTGTTCCAGGATAGTACCATCTATAACAATTTTTGCCCGTACGGGAACAGTTCCACAAAAAGCCATCACCTTGGTTTTAATTATGGATATCTGCAATCCAGAGTCTTTGCAGATTGCATTTAACAAATGTATACCCATCTGCAATCTGTTTTCAGAGTCCGACAGAATAGCCTGATCGTCCGCAAACAACAAAGTGGCCAATCATAAAATGGTCTGGAAGACACATCTGCCAGTTTTGTATGACATAGTCAATATATAAATTAAAAAGAGAAGGTGATAATGGACACCCTTGTCGTACTCCACAATTGATCAGACCAACTCTAGGAGCTGTTTGATCCTATTCTATAACAGCTCTCCGGTCTCCCTGCTTCTATTAACATTTTATTCTCCATATTCAGACTCTATATTGCTCTAATTAGATGTTGTGGGATCCCTTTCCTTCCCATTACTACCCATAGTTTGCTCCGATTCACTCTGTCAAAAGCCTTCTCGAAGACGATGAAAGCTATGTATGTGGGCAGCTGATACTCTCTACGCTTTTCAATGAGCAGGGCTATTGTAAATATACAAATAATTTCATAAAATCAGTAAAACTTGTTTTAAACATATTTTCATTTTCCTAATTTTTGATAGTCCTGCCGTAGTTAATTTAATCTCAAAACCGCAGCAGCAGCAGCAGCAGCAGCAGCAGCAGCAGCAGCAGCAGCAGCAACAGCAGCAGCAGCAGCAGCAGCAGCAGCAGCAGCAGCAGCACAAGTGACAAGCACCAACAGAAATCATTGAAAATAAGTAACAATTACAACTAACAATGAAAAATATCGAAAATAAGTGACAATGAAAACGATCAACAAAGGTGAATAACAAGTAACAACAAATGTCAAGAAATAGTAATAACAAAATCAACAACAGACAATAATAAAAGAAGATATCAAAAAATATCAAAATATTTATTTGATAATAGATCAATTTTATTCAATTTCATAAGAATCTACGATAATTTTTATTACTATTGTTTTAAGTATGTAATGATGACGTTCTTAAGGTACAAAATGCTGCCCGAGTAAGTAATATTGTGTTTGAGCAGTTTTATTCTATTAGCACGTAAGAGAAACTAACTTACTTCAATTTAAAAGCCATTACAAGTTCTAATAGATTGCAGCACGCTGAGTTAAAATAGCGTTTCACGAGCCATTAGTTAATGGCCACTTACTGTCTGTTTGGCAAACATTGCGCTGTTTTGCCCAACGACTTTTGCTAAAGAAACAGAAATAGACGTGAATACAGCCCGTTACAAATAATTAGAATACCAGATAGACTTCGTCGGAGCTGTACAAATCCCAAAATAATAAAGGCCTTGTTAATATATGATTATAGATAATCGTCTAACCAAGTAAAAAACTAAATTTAATTTTCACAATAAATGTGGAGTATACGAAATAGAGTGTCCTATTTGCAATCATTTTTACATAGGGCAGACAAAGGAAAAACTACTCATCATAATTAAAGAACACATTCATATTGAGTATATTCTTACGACATTACTGATTATGCTATGTGTTTCTCGGCTATTCCAGCGGAGCCCGGCTATATAGTGTGCGTGCGTATATATTGGTGCTACTTTGAGATGAAGTTTGAGTGTTCTTTTTAGGGCAAAATGTATTTTTAGAGTATTTTCTATCATTCGCTGGCAGAAGAAGAGAGTTCCGGTTCAACGGTATCTGACTCCCTACACAGAATAAATCAGAACACAAATAATGGAATTAAAAATAATAAAAACAAACGGAGAAACACATAACTAAACGAACAAAATACAAATAGGTAGTAACTGCTGCACGTTGGTTCCGAAACGAACATAGCTGCTAACTGAGCGTTTTGCCGATTAATACAGCGACAACACAAGGGTGGAAGAATGTGTCCCCCCCCTCAACAATTTGTACAGTGAAAACTACTACGAGGTCAATGACAGTAAGCAGTAAACACTGCCGATATCTGAACCGGCAACACAAGACGGTTCAAGTGCCCACCAGTTCGAAAGCAATGCTACGCTTTTCTTCGTGTTTCCCTACTAATATTGTTCGTATTTCAAATTATTCAATAACTAAAATATTTATTCTGTGATATAATTAATATTATTTTATGTTGTTTCCAGTACTGTTGCCGCCTGCAAGAGCGGTTACATGGACGCCACGCTACTGTTTGGTTTAATACTTGCTTACGATGATGATTACGAAGGGCAAATTCAAACGTTGAATCTGTTTACTGTCCGAGAAGTAGGTGTACGGTAGTGATCCGGTCACCATAGTGCCGTATATAAGTTCTCACTTCAAAAAGAGAGGTGGCTAGAAGATTGAAGCTCTCGAGTAGAATGTAGGTTCCGTGTGAAGTGGTAAATTCTCAAGCGTGTAACCGAGTAGAAATGGCGGAGTCCGTAATCTTCCACACGACAGAACATCAATGCC
Organism: Magicicada septendecula; assembly: GCA_034769895.1. Lineage (NCBI taxonomy): Eukaryota > Metazoa > Arthropoda > Insecta > Hemiptera > Cicadidae > Magicicada > Magicicada septendecula. The sequence goes on along the minus strand of CM068371.1, from coordinate 30,803,803 downwards.
ATTACAATAGTGTAAAAGTAGTTTGAGTAGTGCATTCAGTTTAGAAGACATACTCAGTGTACATAACACTTTCTCGTCGTGTACAGTCGGACGGAGACTAACGTGTTTATTGTACAGAGTATAATCATCATCTGATTAGATAGTAGCAAGCAGTTTGACAGCTCATGCAGCTACGTCACACGGCAAACAGTGCCTCGTAGATAACGTTTCCCAAGATGGAGTACCGACAGTGCTATTAATATAACCACACCACAGTATTTGCATAATTGCTGTCACTAAAGATAATTGCGTTTAATTCAATTAGCGTTTCCTTTTGTCTGTTCAATCCGCTGTCTCCTATCTGTTATATTTACTGTGACCACACTTCGCGGTATTCCCGGGGCAGTCCCGGACCTAGTTCCCGGTGTCCCGAAAAATCGTTAAAAGTCCCCGAGTTAGACGTTAAAATATTTTATCGCATTAAAGCAAAAATTGTGCTTATCTTATGCAAACATAGAAGCCGTGGTCCGTGGTCTACTTTTGTTTTTACTATTTTTGTTATGCGTTGTATTTGATAACTGATATGATTGTAGCAAATATGGTAAGTTTTGTGTAAGTTAGTAAATTGAAAATGCTAACTAGAAATACTGGTAGCAAATTATAGTTTCAAACAGACTTTGAAGGGGGTTTCATCTTTTGGCCATTTGTTCAGGACATGAAAGTATATACACCTTTAGTTTTCGAATACCAAATCGGTTGGAAACATATTTTATTGACAATTTTAGTTGAAAAATTTTGTTTTTTCTGCTTCTCTCAAAATATCTCCGCTGTTAATAACCGGATTAAAAATATCGGTATGGAGAACCATACATGCCTTCCATATTCTAAGATTTATATTTAAAATCATTTTCGAAATGAAATATTACCATAGAAACTACTTCTTTCTACTTACTACTTCAGCCTTAACCACAGTACTGTGGTCACTAACGTATACCACCTCACGTTATCGCACTCGATTTTCACTGATGATGGAAGTCGATGGCATTGCCGAAACGTCTGGTTTTGTAGAAAACATTGGACTACGGCCAAATATCCCGGGAAGGAATTTTAACAAAAACTACTTCTTTGTTGCCGATAACGTTGTACACATATATATAAAAAATATGCATAAAATTAATGGCTTGTATAAGTTAATGATTGATCTCCATTAAGTAGTGCTCAAGTTTCCAAAGTTTTAATATTATGATGTCCGTAATTAAAACATCAGAGCAGGTTTAGTGTGAATGAGGGTACACCGTGAACAAAAATTTTCAACATTTCCTATTGAGCGTTGCTTAGAGTAAAGCTGCGAATCTACAGTGTATGTTTCACAGAACAAACACGCGAAAAAGAAGGAGCGCTCCGAAGTCACTCATGGACCCTCAGCATCTTGCAAAGGGTTCATTCGCTAAAGACGAAAAGTCTTTCTATGAATCGTTCCTCTGTAAACACGTGCAGTTACACTGCCCAGCGATCCACAGGAAGCAAATTGATGTCCATTTTTTCGGCTTGCACGCGTTATGTTGGTGTGGGTTTCGGCACTTTCCATTTAAAAAGCGTGCAAATGTAAGAAAATAAACATGAGTGAGGCCAGAAATAACGCGAATTGTGTGTGTGTGTGTGTGTGTGTGTGTGTGTGTGTGTGTGTGTGTGTGTGTGTGTGTGTGTGTGTGTGTGTGTGTGTGTGTGTGTGTGTGTGTGTGTGTGTGTGTGTGTGTGTGTGTGTGTGTGTGTGTGTGTGTGTGTGTGTGTGTGTGTGTGTCTTCCCTGCCTTTTTATTGCAGTAGTCATAATAATAAAATGGAAACGTAAACATTACATAACTGAGATATGCTTACCTGCCACGAACGATATATTATTTTATACATGTATATTAACTCATACATAATTTACATTATGTAACATAGTCATACATCATACATAGTTACATTAAATTAATTTACATTAATTTAGCAACCTGTTGTTAAAACGTAAAACGTTGCTGGTAAACTACCCCTTCCCCTTAACCGATCTTCACCAAAATCAAAAGTCCTTGAGATCTCTACAATTCAGGAACGTATGCAAAACATTATTTGATTCTGTTTGAATTTGCGGCTGTTATCATTTGCCATAGAAAATACCCTTGATAAAAAAACGTTGCAGGTAAACTACCCCTTTTCCTTAACCGATCTTCACCAAAAACAAAAGATCTTGAGTACTCTACAAATCAGGGCTGTATGCAAATAATCTTTTGATTCCGTTTGAATTTGCGGCTGTTATCGTTTGCCATAGAAAATACCCTTGTTAAAACATAAAACGTTGCAGGTAAACTACCCCTTTCCCTTAACCGATCTTCACCAAAAACAATAGGTTTTGAGAACTCTACAATACAGGGCTGTATGCGAAACATTATTTGATTCTGTTTGAATTTGCGGCTGTTACCGTTTGCCAAAAAAAATTTCCCTTGATAAAAAAAAACGTTGCCGGTAAACTACCCCTTTCCCTCAACCGATCTTCACCAAAAACAATAGGTCGTGAGTACTCTACAAATCAGGACTGTACGCAAAAAATTATTTGATTCTGTTTGAATTTGCGGCAGTTATCGTTTGCCATAGAAAAAAAATCTACACACACACAGACAGACACACACACAGACACTTTTCGAAAAACGACTTTTTTCATGTTTTGAGTGTAGTACAATCAGAATCTGCAATAATCTCGAACACGATTTTTTTTGCCATCACCATACTTCCATTTCCTTAAGGAATATGGAAGTACAAAATTTAAATTAAAAATTGTTCAGGTCAAAATTTCAAATAAAACTTAACTTATAAAAATTATATGCGATCAATAGTTTTTGTGCAAATCGCTTGTAACATTAGCAACAGGCGATTGTAAACAAATCAATGTTATTTTGAAAATAATGGATGTAAATGAATGAAATTATACACATTTATAGCAGTAATGTAGCTGAAGTTTCATACCAAATTTCAAATCACTCTGTTAATAATTAACGGCAAATGTAACCTTCACTATATAATTTAATTAGTGGAATATAATTTTCGAGGAATGCCTCATCCCCCCCCCCACCTAATCTAACCTAACTCCCCACCCCCCTCAACTGGCGTCATATGCCCGGATTGCAACTGAGAAAATATGGTTAATGTAGATATATTCCTTTGCATTCTGTAATCCTCACGTACGTCATAGTGATAACATTCTCTGCCAATGCCCATGTTGTACAGTATACCCGATGTGTATAAGTGATAAGAATATTTAATACTATTTTGCCAACATAGCTGTGTCTACTACAACCTTCAAAGGCAGTTCAAACTTTGCAAGGGGCGTAGACAAGTATTAATTTAATCCAATCATTATAGATGATAAGTTTGTCGTTTTTTTTAAAATAAAATTTCTCATAATTCGACGCCTTACGTAGACATAAAATTCGACTATTTTTGGTTCATGTTACCTTGAAGCTAAAAAACGTCAAAAGTAAAATTTGGATTTGGGACAAAATTTCTTTTATTCTAAATTAATTTTTAAGGGAGTTCTAAACGGAAAAAAATTTAAAATGTTCATTTTTTCAAAATCCTTGTTTCATTAATATCTCAACTTTTTGAACAAAATGGTATATCGGATTTCCGATCTGATGATGAGCTGTGAAGCTTGAAAGCGTTAATCAGAGTAATTTTTCTATAGTTGTGTGCAACAGTGTTAATTCTGTTTATGACTACAACCACTAGCACAACTTTATTAATTAAAAATTGAATTATAAGTCGGAAGGATGGGAGTTGTCCGAAGTAACGTTGGAGTTACCAGCACCTACAGTAGTCTATCTGCTTCGGACCGGAACAAACTGTTTTTCGTTTAATCCTTGCTTATGCTGATGATTACGACGAACAAATTCAAATAAAAACAAAACAAGATAATTTTTTTTTAATTATAAATTTTATAAGTAAATAAAAACATGAAATATCATCCTCATCTTCAAGGATTAAATCAAGGATGGTTTGTTCCGGTCTCAGACAGTTAAAAAGTCTAAAGCTGATCACTCCAGCGCTTCCTCAGACGTCCCACACCTCTCCGTCCCCTCGGTTTATAGTTCCATAGTTGTTTGGGGATGCGGCAGTCATCCATTCGGCAAAGATGTTCCCACCTATTCAGGCGACACTGGGCGATCCTGTCGAGTATACTCATAATATTCAGTTACTGCAGTATATCTGTGTTTCTTCTATGATCACGGAGAGTATACCCTACCACGTGCCCGAGATCTCATTTCAGCCGCTTGGACGCGGCTGGCTTGGCCTTTCGTGAAAGTCCAATTTTCAGACCCATAAAGAAGTGTAGGAAGGGTCATCACCTTGTAGAATTTTAGGCGTGTTCCTTTACTTGCTGACTTAAGGGTTCGCCTAATAAGGTTGAACTTATACAACTTATTCACAACGTCGTTGCTTAGATTATAAGACACACTGTAGCCCAGGTATTCAAAATTGCTAACTTGTTCCAGAGCAGTACCATCTATAACAATTTTTGCCCGTACGGGATCAGTTCCACGAAATGCCTTGGTCTTAAAAAATAAAAAGTTTGGGTGCGTGTATCAGTAAGTGTGTACACGCGGAAGAAGTGAAACTTCTTTGGGTTATATCCATTATTTCTTGTTTATCCATTATTATTATTATTATTATTATTATTATTTTTAACTGTATACTTAAAATTTAATAGGATGGGAGAGGTATCAGTATAAGAAACATTTTCATTTTTAGTAAATTAAAAATATTTTATTATATACATTTACAGAAATTATTATTATTATTATTATTATTAATCTATTTCGTTAATATTTAGTGATATTTCATCATACACTTTTATAACCAAAGGCTTGTGGTAACTAAAATAAGAAATGTATGTTTTACATTCAATATTATCCATAAACCTTGTCGTATTCGATTTTGTCGTAGATATTTTTTTATCATTTTGTATAGACAGGTTTAAATTATCTTTTAAAAATTCAACCAGTTTTATAGATTTGTCTAATACAAAATTGACATTGAAATCTCCACTTAAAATCATAGGTATTTTATGATAATCTTTACGAAGTATGGCGGCACCTTGTGATGTATACGATAATAATGAACGATGGAGAAAATCAATAATATCATCTAATGTTTTATTAGGAGAAATATACACTGCTACAATCACAACTTTTTGCCCATTTTCCATTTTACATTCAGCCATTTACAAATCGCCAACTGTGGATGCCATTGAACCATAGACATCAGATTGAGTAACGGAAAAATCCATGGATGGAGTTATAATGTTAATAATATTGTCAGAACTTTGAAATATCCCGACATCTCTCGCTCTAATATTTGGTCGTTTATATTTCACAATACAGTTGAAATTAAGAACAGATACGTCATCTTCATTGGCTAACCAAGTTTCTGATAAAAACTATGACATTTGAATTTTTCAAACTACAGTATATCTTTTAGATCAACAGCATGAGCTGTAAGACTTTGGCAATTAAAAGTGAATATTGATAAACCTTTTCTGTTATTGATAAAAATTAACTAAATTTTCATTTATAGTTCCTAGTTTGTTTAGTGAAAGTCGTTTAAATTCCTCTTGCAAACCAATTGTTGATGATGATCGTCTTCGGGCATGGTAGAATATCTTCTCGTTGTTCTGTGTCGTAATATGTAATCCTTCAATACTCGTCACACGTGATAAAGCAACGTATAATAATGATTGAGAATGACGTCGATCGTATTCATAAACAATTTTTAACATATATGTCATTAAATTATGTAGGACTAGGTAGATTATTTTTTACATATCGTTAACTTAAAATATTCGTCACAATAATTATATATAACTGTACATTTCCTCATTTTGGTATACTACTAAACACATATACACACACATGCATGCATATAACTCATAACGCATAACGCGTAACGCATAACGAACATTGTTCCTACTGTGCCCAAAGAAGTTTCATGCATATAACGCATAACGCGTAACGCGTAAAGCGTAACGAAAATTTTTCCTACTGTGCCAAAAGAAGTTCCACTTCAAAAATATTAAATATTTCAATAATATTAAAAAAAAAATTATAATATAATTATTAAATACACAGACACACTATCGGAATGATCAACATGGACTGATCATCGAACATCGATTTGTTCTAGTTTTGGTGCAACTACTGATGGCATTCGCTCCTATAGTGTATGGCTTGGTGGTAATGTGTTTGGACCACAAGGAAGTTACGATTCGGGTCATCTCAGCTGCGCAGTCTGCTTCTTCTTCTTCTTTTTATATAGGCGCCTGTGTATTTCACGCAACAGCTGATTCGCCTAGTCCCTGTTAGAAGAAGAAGAAGAAGTAGGTTATTGTCTATACTGAGAGAGACACGTGTTATCGCATGCCAGCCAGTATCGGAATACTTGAGGATTGTTTAGTTTCCGTGACAACGATGGCGGCGCCAAACGCCGAGCGATTCGACGAACGGAAACAAAAGCGTCACTACATTATTACTTGATAACGTGCGCCGAATTCAAACAAACCGTCCGTCTCATAAAACCCGTCTCTATTGATTAAATTTTCCTCTTAGGAGTGAGCGATCTTTCCTCCCTCTGCCTGCCTGCTATCTATCTGTGTGTGTGTGTGTGTGTGTGTGTGTGTGTCTCTAGTTAGTGTTAAAACGTTACTCGTACCAACATAAATGAAATTAGATTAGAAAATAAATTAAGAGAGGAAATATTTTAGTTGTTTGAAGTAAATGAATAGAATTAATTAAAGCTTATAGTTACAAGAGGCGGCGTCCCGAAAGTGCTTGCGTGACAATTAACACTAGTAGAGGTCTGCTAAACTAGTATTTGAATATAAAACCGTTAAAAAAAAAACACGTACAAATACCTGTTATTATATACACATATATTCCTATACTACATAAATTGTTATAAGAAATAAATTGAAACTGAAAGTGTTACTTTACACTGTGACTTTATTAAGCTGTTACTGTTTCAAAGAAAATAAGAAACAAGAAACGTTACTCGCACCGACATAAATGAAATTAGAAAATAAATTAAGAGACGAAATATTTTATTTGTTTAAAGTGAATGAATAGACTTAATTAAAGCTAATATTTACAAGAGGCGGCGGCGTCCCGAAAGTGGCTGCGTGACATTTAACATGAGGCTATTCTAGTCTCGAGGTTGTTGCAGACAGACCCCACAGAACCCACCGCCACCCTTGAGGCTCGAAGACTTATTGCCCAAGGCTTCTGACTCCGGGCTATTCCCTAACATGTCGTCACAAGCCAAGATGCCCAAAACAGTGTCTTCCCCTCCCTCTAACATTGGGGGGGGGGCCCTAAGCGTCTTCACTCTTGACAAATCCGATTCCTCTGCCCTCTTCAGTTCTTCCAACTTTCCGGGCAACTCTTGCGAAGATCTAGAAGTTCACTGCGTTCCAAACGCAGTCTTGCCTACGGTCTTCTCCAGCCAGCTCAATCCATTTCTCCTCTACGTCTGTGAGTTCCTCACAAAAGACAGGACACTCTGCAAACACATGCCACGCAGTTCCCTCAACATCCTCTCCACATATCTCATACTAAAGGTCTGCTGCCAATCTAAATTGATGCAACCTGCCATTAAAATTCCCATGGCCCGGCTAAAACTGCGTGGTATATAATGGATCGTGTTCAAATGACTCTCCATACGGTAATGTACACTAGGAAAATACTCAAAGGTTGTTCTGTTTTTCAAGGATGTTTCCCATCTTCTTTGCCACTCTGTAAGCGTTTCTTGTCTTCTACAAGTCTCCTACTGGTAGTTTTAGGCCTACCGTTATCCAGGTCTTCACGGATCTTCAATCTTTCTGCTTGTTGCAAACAAGCATTCCAGAGGTTTGACGAACACTCTTCTCGGCATTGTACAAGGTCGGACAGTGACGTAACGTCTAGCGAGTTCCTAGAAGCCACTGATGCTTATATATACCTCGCAGAGGTTCCAGAGAAATCTACCACTTTCCGGCCAGAGGTGTGCTAAACTAGTATTTGAAAATAACAGGTACGAACGATACCGATCCAAAAAAGTAACACGTACAACTACCTGTTATTACATACCTATTATATATATACATGTATTATATAATTTGTTATAAGAAATAAATTGAAACTAAAAGTATTAACAGTGTTACATTACAGTGTGATTTTATTAAGGTGTTACTGTTTAAAAGAAAATAAGAAACAAGAAAATTTATAGGCCTGTCTCCCTTTGGGAATACTAATTTAAGTTTTCACTAATAGTAAACAAACCGACATACATTTTATATATTAAATTATTGATTCCATTTTGGTTAGACAAATCAGTTGCGAAACTCAGGCAATGAGATTTAGAGTGTACGTAACAGCAGAACAAAGAATGTCAACAAATTTACGTGAGATGTGCAGTGAAGTTAAAATCATCTCCGAAATCACATTAACATAAAATACTATATGGCCTATCAGCCAATCCGTAGATTATAACAAAATATAATTCGGTTTTTCAAAATTTATCAAGTTGGTGACTAGTATAATTTGTTATTATAATTTGTATTATATATCTGCAAAACACACGAGAATAAATGTAACATCAGTATGAATTTTTTTCATTTGTTAAGAACAGCTCATAGAGATATTCTGAACCTCGCTGTTTTGCTTCATTTCGTACTTGTGTGGTAATCGACACATGCGCAGAATGAAGTATTCAGCACCAAAAAGTGGCTTTTACTCGTAATATTCGTAGTACTCGTTTACTTGTTTATTCATTATTTGTGTAGGGGGGTCCCGCGACTCGGAACCGCGAGGCCGCGAATAATCGGAACGGGTATTTCGACTTTTCAGTTTACAGTTATCGTTGAATCAAAAGAGGTATTTCAACTTTTCAGTTACTGTCATATCCGTTCCACAAAAATATCGTTTCAAAATACCTGTTATAGGCATATCGGCCTACCTCTAAACACGAGGCTACGCTACTCTCGAGGTTGTTGAAGACAAGCATTCCATACGTTTGACGATCACTGTGCTCGACGTTGTAGAAGGTCGGACAGTGACGCAGATTCTAGCGAGTTCCTAGAAGCCGCCCGCTAATGCTTATATATACCTCACAGAGGTTCCAGAGAAATCTAGCTGCGTAAGCGTTTTGAAATTCGCTAGAAGCTACACGAGTGCACGGCCTAGACACACTGCGCCGACCGAGTGCTTTTGTCTGGAACAGGCTGGAATGATGCCGTATTTAAGTGTCACGTAATTGTCTTTCGTCTCAACGTAGCAAATGAAATAACATTGGCAATAATATTTCCTAACATATCGTCGTAGTTTATGAGCCCATGAGTTACAAAGCCGTAATTTCCAGTTTTTCTTTACACGCTGGCAAACTAATTTGCTGACCACCTTCTGGCCAATGACGACCACGTGGTGACGTTTGAGGAGACGAAGAGTCTGTCCTCTACGTTCGACTATCTTACGCGGCTACACTGGGAAGCGATCGAAATATATAAACACAAGAACAGCCTCAACAGGAAGGAAGAGTCCTGGAGGCTGAATAAGGCCTGGTATCCGGCATCCAGAGGTTCTCGGATCGCTACCACGGACATAACGTCTAACATAGGCGAGCAACGCGATCGGCCAATGAGATAGCAGCCGGACCGGACGGTTTGGGGTCGCACCATCATAGCCCGCCATAAAGACATCCTCAGCAAATATTTCGCTCCAGTCCCAGCCCCTGGGTTAATTTTCGAAGCTGTCCTTTCTTCCCTTCCTTCACGCCGACCGCGCTGCTTTTCTGCTGTTACCCCCGTCACCGGCACGGAGGCTCTCTGCCTGAAGGCGGCTGCCAGCTGGGCTTGAGGCAGGCGACACCTGTCGCCTGAATTACTTACAGCGGTAGTGCCGTACACTAAAGAATTCTTCCCCCGGCATCTAGCGGATGACATTGTTGGCGGTCGACCCTTCCAGTTTTAGGCATCCGTCTACTATACCAGCATTACGTTTATCTTCTGGTAGGCATGGGGCCTGACCCAGATGCTTCAATCATGTCCCGGGTACAAAGACACCCCGCTAATTAACACAATGCAATGTATTGTATTAGTCATCATTTAGTCACCAGAGGAGCAGAACAGAAACCACTGAGGATGACTGCCACATTGCACTCGAAACGTTTGGATCTACAAAAGAGGACCACGTCCCAACAGCCCGGAAAATAATTGTACTGTAGAAAAGGGATTTTGTTTTCTACGAGCACGCGACGGGGCTGGTACTTTTTTTAATTACCTCTACGTTAATGACGCTTGAAATAATTCAAATAGTTTTCAGATTAAAAAAAATCAAGAGTTTTACAAAGATAAAATCTCAAAAAAATATATTTAGAAAAATAATGATGAAACGCAGAAAAGAACAAACAAATGTAAAGTTCACACACAAATATCACTTTGTAGGCGGCACGTGCGTGTGGCTGCGTTTAGTGAATTCACTTCAGTGAAAGACATTATCCGGCCCAACGATCCGGATCCGAGATTACACATTAGACGGGTTTCGCCTCCAACCTACTCCGTGTATTGTGTGTTGTTCGTCTTTGATGTGTGTGTTCGCTGAGACGACGGTGCGCGCGTATCAGGCTGGCGGGCGGTAACACGTACCACCACAAAGTTGTGAGTGTTGTCGCGTTTCCATTTTGTCGGAAAACCACCTGACCTTGTGTACCCAAGCCTAGATATCTTCTTCTTCTTCCACAGTTCAGGGATTAAGCAATGTGGCGTGGCGTGCGTACATAACAGCTGTTGACGATTGTGATATTAGGCCTAAATCTTAGCGTAAAAATTAATTAGCATTTTTTCTAGTACCAAGTGTTCTTTTTAGAGACAAAATATTCTTTTTAGAGTTAAAATATCTTTTTAGAGTATTTTCTGTCTTCCGCTGGCAGAAAAAGAGCGTCCCTGTTCAATGGGATCTGACTCCATTATACTTACACAGAATAAATGAGGACAGAAATAATCGAATTAATAATAATAAAGATAAATAGAGAAACATGACTAAACGAACAAAACACAAATATGTTGGAAGTAGTAACTGCTGGACGTTGGTTCCAAAACAAACATAGCTGCTAACTGAGCGTTTTGCCGGTTTATTATACAGTGGCAACACATTGGATGGCGAATGTGTCCCCCTCCCGTTTGTACAGTGACAACTACTACGAGGTCAATGACCACACGCAATAAAACACTGCCGATGTATGAGTCGGCAACACAAGACGATGCAAGTGCCCAACAGTTCGAAAGGAATACTATGCTTTTCTTCAAGTCTCCCTACTAATATTGTTCGGATTTCAAATTATTCAATAATTAAACTATTTATTCTGTGATATAATTAACATTATTTTCTTCCGTTTCCAGGTCTGTTGGCAGCGACAACAGCGGTTACATGGACGCCACGTTACTGCAGAATTATCTTCATCCATGTGACTTAAATGCTGTTTTCATTCTCCCCTATATTCTTCAATTTGCTCATTTTAGATTATATATATTCTTTCCGTAATTTAAGATGTTCTCATTCTTCCCGTATATATCTTCTTATATTCTCCCTTCTTGTGCATCCTTTAACCCTTCTTAAAAATCTCAACTCTGCTGATTGTATGTTGCTTTTATCTCTTTGTTTTGTAATCCAGGATTCACTGTCATACAATATTACTGGAACAGCCATTGTAGAATTGTGAGGAATTCGAGTTTGATATTTACCCTAGAGTTACTGAAGATTTAATAAATGTGTTCTAATTTTTTTTGTTCCTTTTTGTAGAACTGCTGTTTCCTGAACGACGTTTTTCGGCTTCAGTACTCATTCTGCTTTTATACACCTTTTCTCTCGGGATTTTCTTTGTAGTACGTTGATCATCCACTCGTTCCAGGTGACCTACCCATTGTATTCGTTGAGCCTTTATGAATCTTACAAAGTCCTCGCGCTTCAATAGCTCATTTATCAGCTGGTTATTTCTTATTCTCTATTCATCACCTTCTTTAACCGGGCCAAAAACACGGCGTACAATCTTCCTTTCAAACATTTTCAGTGTTCATTGTTACTTTTCTTGTTAACGTCCTCGTCTCACCGCCATAAGCAACAACCGATCTGATAAGCGTCTAACGTATTTTCATTTTTGGACCCCCTAAGAAAATTATAACTGATACAAGAACGCCAAAGAACCTTAATCTTCCCTCTGGATTCTTTAAAAGTAATTTTCTTGGAGCCGCGAAGATCCTTGTACCTGATACAAGAATCTAAAAGAACCGTAGTGTACTCTTTTTATTATTTCAAAGTAATTTTTTCCGAACGTCGGAAACCTTGAAACTGATACAAGAACGTAAAAGAACCTTATTCCTCCCTTTCTATTCTTTCAAAGTTATTTTCTTGGAACCTCAAAGATCCTTGTAATTGATACAAGAACGTCAAAGAACCTTAGTTTTTCCTCTATATTATTTAAAAGTGATTTTTTTTTTTGGAGCACCAAAGAACCTTGTAACTGAAACATGAACGTAAAAAACCTTAGTGTTCCCTTGTTATTCTGTAAAACTAATTTTCTTCGAGCCTCGAGAAATCTTGTAACTGATACGTGAACCTGAAGAAACCTCAGTCCTCCCTTTGTATTCATTCAAAGTAATTTTCTTGGAGCCTCGGAAACCTTGCAACTGATACAAGAACGTGAAAGAACCTTAGTCTTTCCTTTGTATTCTTTAAAAGTTATTTTCTTTGAGCCCCAAAGAATCTTACAACTGATACAAGAACGTCAAAGAACGTTAGTGTCCCTTTGTATTGTATCGTAATTTTTCTCCAGATCGTAGCTACGTGTCTATTGATTTTATTTAAATTCTTTGGCCACCAGTAATTAATTCTTCATGAAGATAGCTTTCAATAAATGTTATCACATATCTTCTGAGATAGTAATAATATATACATTAATAATACAGCATATTGTAGTATTAGTGTATCTGAGTACAGAGTTATAAGGGAAACTACTTACGGTTAGCGTAAGATCAATAGCAGAAAAACCGCACTTAAAGTGTGTCGGGTGGGGATGGCGATCGCTTACCTGTAACAAAGAATACAACACAATATTATTGTTGTTAGTGTGAGAAGCTACAGCCATCGTGCAAGATTTACGCGACGCATTGTATGGGCAGCAGGTTTACGCAACGCAACCCTCTCGCCTATTCTAGACCTTTCTGCCCCCTTCATACAGACGGTGGGACTCTTGTGCAATCATCTAACCACGTTGTACTGTCGGGTAACGAATGCGGGCGCTCCGACTCACTCGCCGGAACACACTGGTGGGACTGTAAAGAGGAAAATATGTAAGTAGAGTAAGACGTAGAGACATAGATAGATAGATAGTCAGATAGATAGATAGATAGATAGTTAGAGAGACAGAGTGAGAGAGAAAGAGAGAGGTTTGCTGAGGGTTTACAATCACACAGCCTGCTCACCCTCTCTCTCTCTCTCTCTCCCTCTCTCTCTCTCTCTCTCTCTCTCTCTCTCTCTCTCTTGGTAAAGTGTTATTGGTAATCCAAGCCAAACTTGTAATGTAAGCCAAACTTTTTAATACACTGAATCAAACGCCTTTAAATGTTAACTGCTTGCATTGTACAAAATATTCATTTATAAAAGTACACAATAGTAGTTATGGATAATAATAATAATAATAATAACAACGTTCTTCTTCTCCTTTTATTCAATCAAGGACTAGGCGAATCACCTGTTATGGTCCCAAAGGAATATACCCACTTTTTCCGATTTGATTTGTTCCTTTCGAGTAGACAAATGTCCTCTAAGGGCTATGTCTACCGGCGTCCTGCAGGAGTACCACGTTCAAGCCTCTGTTTCTGCTGTGTGTTTCAACCACCTCCTAGGTTTTCCCACCCCTAGTGCGGGTGGGAAACCTTCTTCTTCTGCCCCTAGGCGTTGACCTTTCGGTGGTCAACCAAAAGGTCAAGTACCGTTGAACATTTGACAGCTGGCCGGGCCCTTACCGCGTAGTGCATAAAGGAAAACAAATATAACAGAGAAAAGCTGAAGTATGGCGGCTCAGTAGACCAGTGGGTATGACACTTGGCTACTAATCTAAAGGTCCCGCGTTCAATTCCCGGGCCCGCAAAATAAAATCAAGGTGCGTTTTTCAGCCCCCAGGTCGACTCATCCTGTTGAAAATTAGTACCTGGGATAACATGCTGGGGATAATAATGGGCGGCTGAAGCGTAGTGCTGGCCACACTGCCTTCCTTGTATTCCGTACGGCTCACATTAGGCAGCCTACCCTGCCTACTCCTAAGCTACTTCGGTGATATACATTGGAGCCATTATTATTAAAGCTGAAGTATAAAACAATAAAATACCGGATATTGAAGAAGTAATAATAATATTCAAGTTGAATTAAAGTAATAATGGATTATTATCTGCAAAATAGGCTTCAGTGTCTGAAAAGAGTGTTATTCACTGTAGGGTACTGTTAGGTAACACAGGGCATTGCCACAAACACAAACACAAAGCCACACAGTCTGTTACACAACTTGTTTACTCGTTTGCATTAACACAAACTCATCTTCGGATTGCGTTTTGCGTAATCGCCAGCGTGTGAGGAATACATAACAACTTGTGCTTGTCCTCTCCGCCACTTACGAAACGTTTCTTCTATTGTACGTTACACGCGAACGCTTCTGTGTTACAATCGCATTTTGTTTAATAATACCGTGGACATTTTATAACAAATATACGTCCGTAACACGTACCCACTAACCTGTCGTTGACCCACTTTACTTCCCTTCATGTCTCGTATATATGTTACGGCATCACAGAACAATCTACGTGTTTGTCGAATGTGCCAGAAGAATCTCGATGTAACGCGTGTGGCGTACGTGCTTGTCGACGCATTTTCGAGAAGTTTCACCAGTCGCGCGGACTGTGTCAAGGCCGCAGTTAATTACGTAGTTCACACGACCGCTAAGACGCAATTAGGAAGGTTCTCGCCTGTGAGCGTGGGTAATAAATACATGGCGGCAGCGGCCTTAAAGTCAGTATTAGTGTGAATTATTGACCGTGCGGTTCGGGAGTTATAGTAGTGATATTACTGTGCGCGTTCAAGTGGTTATCAGTTAAGAGTGGTGTTTTATAATCGGACGGTATAATTGTAATACAATTGTGTTTAATTTTAGTGGAGATTTTATTGCGCGTGAACAATTTTCATTCCATTTGTTGTAAAAGACAGTGTTGTTAATTAAGAACTGTTTAGCTGTAAAAATTAAAGGTGTAATTAGTGACTTAATTGGTGTTTTGTACTTATTTTGTTTCCACTGTACCTACGACGATAGAGTAGACCGTCGTAACAATATTTTCACCTCTCTTTTCCTCTTCCTGTTTCTTTTTACCTCCTCTATCTCTATACATGTGTGTGTGTACACGCTTGCGTATGGATTAGTGAACGGACGAAGCAAGTTCTCAGTGTTAACTCGACCGTCTGCCATTTTACTATCTGTCTATTTGCGGTATGTCTCACGAAACGTTTTGAACACACCAACCGATTTATGAAAAAACTTACCATGCGTGTACACACTTTTACCCTATAGAGCGCTGCTATAATTGTCAATTGTACTTACTGTACTTGTAGCATAATTGTTACTTAGAGTGAGAATATAAGAAATTCTTAGTTGTGTGGAGAAAAGGGACAGGTGTCAGGTGTGTATACGAGACTGTAGCATATGTTTTGAACATAAAATTAGTTTTAGGAATTTTTCCCAGGGTCGTGAATGGTATCTCACCCTTTCTCAACGGTTCATTCTAATGATTCAACTTCACCTCCGGAAACACGTCAAACAAAACAGTTGTAACTTAGCAGCCACTCGATAGGTTACAACAGCGCTACTTCTTTGGGATTTATCCCCAAAAATATTGTTATGAGAGGCCTACCAAACAACCTAGAACATTCTCCACTCTTCCCCCCCTCGGTCCATTGTGGCAGGTGTTGCCACGTCAAGGCTGCTCTCAAGTGAGTTGTAGTGTATTCAAGAAAACATTAGATACGCATTAGGACAGCGTTCAGTAAGGCGGTAAACTTATACTGGACCTATGCGCGACCTATATAAAGCCATAACAGCCGGCTTGTCAGTTCAGTTTGAGTTGCGATTTATTCCAGTGCGGTTCGAATTATTGTGGCGAAGTGTTATGTTTTTTATAGTTATGAGAGACTCGTTGGCATTATAATTAGTTGACGTTATTATTTTTGTGGATAGATTAACTGGAATTATTGTACGGGTTGATTATAAACTGTTAATTGTGATAATTAAAGCCGGTTATTAGTGACTTCATTGGTGTCTTGTACTTTGTTTTACACTGTACCAAGGAGACAGTCATAACAATACAGTAGGAGAGAGTGGTCAACATTTCTGAAAAACCCCGCAAATGCCCGTGTAGGGTATAAAATAGGAATTTAACCACAATCTGGTCGTAGTGTTTATTTCAACTAAAATATAAATCTTTTTGGACCCCAGGACTCATAAAGTGAATGAAAGTTTCAATAAAATCGGAAAAAATTCATGTGAGGTATCAGATTAAAGAGAAAAATTTTTCACTAGCATCTGAATTTAATGTTATAAATTTTAAAACTTTAAAAATTCTGAGATCCTAGGTTCCAAAAAAGTGATTAAAAATTTGAAGATATTGAGAAAATCTAGCAGGGTATCAGATTAACAGGCACTGTAACTCAAATCCGAACGATACGAATTTTAATATATCTTGTATGATTGTGTGCCCTACAGGTGTTATACTAAAAAAACAGTAGAGTGACGGTGTTATCTTATACCAAAATTTAGGTACCAATAAATGCACTTGGTCCAAACTGGTAACTGAGGTGTGTAGTTCAGAGAGCTAACTAGTTATTTCTATTGATTATTAATTATACCGTAATTTTGGAGTAATTCGTTTTGCTCGTTATTTAATTTTGTAGTCAATTGACTTGTATGGTTACTTTGATTCTAATTTAATTACATATCTTCGTAATTATTTACATTATCAACATTTGACGCGCTTTTGTTGTTACAATAGATACTTCTCTTGCTGGCTGGACAGAGAAAATTACTCCGCTTTGAACAATTAGGAGGACTTTTTTGCGTACGGTTGTGGAGGAGGACATTAGAAGGGTGGGCATCCACAGGATCTGGCGAGCTCAGATGCCTCTCCAGTCCACAGACCGTCCGTGTCTATATTGCTGAAGAAGGAGAAGAAGAATATGGAGGAGGATGAGCAGAAGAAGAAGAAGAAGAAGAAGAAGAAGAAGAAGAAGAAGAAGAAGAAGAAGAAGAAGAAGAAGAAGAAGAAGAAGAAGAAGAAGAAGAAGAAGAAGAAGAAGAAGGACTGGAAATAATTTTAATGTTTTACAATCTGTGAAAAAAGAAGCAGTAGAAGGAATAAAAATTCCAATTTAAAGCCTTTTCAAAGTTACTGCAGGTAACTCAGTTGCAAAGTAGGACGTTACCGCACATCGCATAAAATGAACAAAAGTTATAAACGTTTAAGAGCCCGAAAAAAGATCTATGCCCCGTTTCACAGACATATTATGTTAAGAATTTAACGGCCGATAAATTACCCGTTAAGGATTTAACGGGAAAACCCAGTTTCACGAGGTTCAGTTAAATATATCGGCCGTTAAAGTCGCCAGTTATCTTAACGGGAGATATCTGGAGTGTTAGGTAAGTAACGGGTCGTCAAAACGACGAGAGCTAACCTTAACGTTACGTTTGGCGTCATTTATGTAGGCTTACGTTGTTTTCCGTGAAGTAGTCGTTCGTGTAATATAAATAAAACAAACTTGCACATTTGTTTGATTTCTACAATCAGGAAATTTGTTTCAACTGTTTTCTGTTCTTTCATTAAACGATTCACTTTATTTTCAATTGTTGTGTATATTTCTATAATATAAGCTATTGTGACAAACACATTGTGACAAAAGTTTTACGCTTAATAATACTGGTATTAAAAAAATTATCCAAACGTAGACGAAACACAAATGTCCCCGGCATAGAATAGGCCTACCGGTTTTGATCATTTGAGCGAGTAAGTTTTATAGAACGCTAATAGGCTTTCAAAAGAAGTTACTCTCAAAATTCTTGAATTGAAGTTACGAGGAATATCCTCAATAACAGGAATAAAACAAAATGTACAATAAAATATATCGGTAATGAGAGTTACTGAATAGACCCAACCAGGAAGAATGAAAAGAGGAAGACCATCTGGATGGAAGAAATTCAGACTATATTGAGGGAACGAGAAATTGAAGATGTTTGGATGGACAAGCATCAGTGGACGAAGAATTGCAATCACTTTTGTAATCTTTGGTTCCGGAAAATGTGTAAACATTGTACAGCCGGAATAATAAAAATAATTCAGTGAAGTATAAAATATACAAATAATATGGACAAATAGAAAATCATGATACAGTAACACCATATTACAAAATAGTTTACATGTTATTGCAATTTTGAAGAAAAAATAAACTTCATATTCTATATGAAGCAACAAAATCGACCCTTATTATGGTAGCATAGTCATGTTAACGAAAGTTTTACTAACCGAGTTCTAATACACCCCCCACCACCCTCCCAATCGCCCACTACATCAAACACAAAATCACAATATCCTTTAACTTTCTGGTGCCTCCACCCCTTCAAAAAAAAAAAAAAAAAAAAAAAAAAAAAAACGGGGGCGTTGTTGAATCGGCTATTAAGGAAACAGCCGTTAAAATTTATTTCGCCAGTTAACAAACGGTCCGTTAGGAAGAAAATTAACAGGCGTTTGTGGAACGGGGCAATGGAGAGACCGGTCTCGATCAGTTGCGACGAAACAACGTTTTTACCTGTGCTTACGCGATAAATTGCGCCCTGCACTCTCACTTACTAGCCGAATCTGTCGTCTAGAAACGTGTCTATTCTTAACTTCGATGATATTTCAATTCTGGAACTTTGCATTTGTATGAGTAACCTCTTTCTTCCAATACTTTGTTAGGTTAGATTAGGTTAGGTTGTATCAGGTCAGGTTAGGTTAGGTAAGGTTAGGTTAGGTTAGGTTAGGCTACGTCAGGTTAGCCTAGGAATTAATAGTATTATAATGGTAATTTATGTATTATTATAATAAAATGAAAATACAATTGATCGTAACTGACCGGGTTGAAATTTCTACCTCGGTCGCAACTGATCGGGTTTTAGACGATTGCGTCGCAAATGACCACAGTTCACTCATGCTAAATTAGTCCAAAGACAAGTGACAACGATTATACGCTAGTACAGTATTTTCTGAAACTCAGGCACCGTTGCTTGACGTTCCGGACAACAAACGTTCTACATTAAGAATCCATCGTTTTGTATTACGCGGTTTGATCGACAAAATAACAGACCATTTATCAGTTGCGCAACAGCAACAGCTGTACAACGTACGATAAACAGCGTCAAGTAGGTCAAACGGGGCGTACACAGACAACGTTGGGAAAAACATGACACAGACACCTGCTGCTGCCGCCTTAAACTACACAATATTTGTGTCAGGTTCAACAAATAATCGTTAAAACTTTGTACCATTAAAACAAAATAACCTGATTTACAGACGTAGAAGTGCGTAAACGATAGCTTCCACTGTAAACGGTAACACTATTATATTAGTAAGAGTGAGCAAGAGAAAGAGAGAGAGAGAGAGAGAGAGAGAGAGAGAGAGAGAGAGAGAGAGAGAGAGAGAGAGAGAGAGAGAGAGAGAGAGAGAGAGAGACAGGCAGATAGACAGACAGGTACTAAGATAATTACAAAGGTTTTAAAAACCACGAATACTTGGTAAATTCACAATTTATTCTTAACCTCTGACAATTGTTTCAGCATATTAGGGTATTCTCAAAGAGCTGCTAAGAACAACTAAATACAAAGAATGTGTGGGAGTGTGCACATGTGTTAAGGATGTGCATGCAGACCTGTGGTTAGGACAAAATCTAAAAATTTACTAATCTAAATAACAGCTTTTAACACAGGAGATGCAAAGAATTCTGTCTGTTCGTTTGCTACATTTTTGTTACCCTTAATTGCTTTTCTAATTTCTAAAGTTTCCAATAAATCAATTATCTTACCTTTTTCAATGTTATGCAGTAGTATTGTGTTTTTGTGTCTAATAAGTGGTCGTGTTTTAAGCAATTATCTGTGGAACCTTTAAAATAATACAGCCATTTAAGCAACCTCTTAAGCAATGATTTTAAATAATAGGCTACATCAAATGGGCTTATAGGGTTTCGCAGATCATTGTCAGAACACAACGACTTTTTAGTCAACAACTTTCTACTAATCATAGAAAAGGTATAAAAATAGATTAATTGGAAAGTGTAGAAATTAGAAAAGCAATTAAAAGTAACAAAAATTTCATCAAACGAACCGACAGAATTTTTTGTATCTCCTTTGTGAATTTAGTTAATTTAATTTAGTTAATTTTAGATTTTGCATTCCTATTATATACTTACTTTTTACACCCACTTGACCTTCGCTATCCTAGTTGCTCCACCCCCTCCACCAAACACACCCCACACGCATACACACCCTTAACACATGTTCACCCTCCTACACATTCTTTGTATTTAGTTGTTCTTAGCAGCTCTTTGAGGCTAGCATAGTCGGCTGAACAATTGTCAGAGGTTAAGAATAAATGTTGTGTATAAAGTCTTTGTGTTTTTTAAAACCTTTGTCGTAATATGTTTCACAAAGTGCCCAAGGAGTCTTCAGCGAAGATAATTCTTTCCATGAAAAATAAATTAATAAAAGGGAAGTGAAACGTGAAGACTCAAAAGCAGAAGACACAATCCTAGTGTCCAGTAGGAATAAAATATAAACTGTGAATGATGTTCTACAAGTAGAGAGAGAGATACTTCAACTTGTTAGGAGAGAGACAAAATCACAAGTGACGGCAGGAGGTCTAGGCCGATATAAAACGGAATTACAGTTTGATTTAAATTGGAATGGGATTTCGTGCGACAAGCCTCAGCGAAAATTCGTCCAATCAGTGTCACAAAAACTGGCGCGCGTTGCTGGTTCGCTTGATCGACGCCTAACCTACGTAGTCGTCCCAACTTCGGGCCCAGTTTCTCTGTAATTTATGTGCGTGAATCGCTGCTGTTTTCAGTCGTGGTTTTATTATAACACAGCAACAACAATAATAATCTTTTTTTTTACGAGGCAGACTATGGAAAACTAAAGTTTGCTGCAGGAAGGTGCGCACTCTTCCGGTGTGTGGCATTCGCACCCAATAAAACTACAAACTACTTTTTCCAATGGCATGGATCCATTCCGGGACTTGCTTTTGCAATACTCCGAGGTGGTGCCATGTGTTTTTCGTCCTGAGGACGTTCATTTGTTTTAAACCTTTAGCGGGCTCACGTTACCCGCTTTCTGCTATTCTGTCAGAGGCGCTAGCAAGATCATTTTCTGCTTTTTTCATTTGCCTTAGAATCTTCTCAATGTAGGCTGCTACCTGATCCCAGGGCTGTTCGCTCTGCAGCATCACGTGTGGTGCACATCGTCTAGTTCCTGTTTAAAGAAAATGCAGTCTGGTCTATCTACTTTCCCCATCATATATAGGTGAACCAGGAACAGGCCCTGACCAGTTAGAAATTGCGTTATGACATAATTAATCTCTTCAAGTTTGCGTTCAGTCCACTCAACTGACTGCTTTATGAGGCTAGCGGTTCATCTTTCCTGCCACTGAGGCATGGTATGGGCCCTGGCCTCCCTGTGAGTTTGTACTTTACCTGCTTTCGCCTTTTCGCCTTCCTCTTGTAAACCTGTTTCCGCTCGTGTGCCAGTACATCGATTGGAAGTATTCCCACGAACGAAGTTTTTTTACATCCGGCGTGACGAAAAACATATTGGCCGGGAGAAGTGGTTTCCTCGTTCGTTTACCCTTGAGGCTTCAACTACTATATTAATTACGTCTACCGTAGATCTGCCCTTCTGAAAACCATAGTAATAATAATAAGGAGAATACTGCAATAATTAGTATTATAGTTTCAGGTTTAATACAGACGTTTCTTTACAGTGTGTTGCAGAAACTGAAAATTAAACGTTAGAAAACTGGTGAAAAAATTCGTGGAATTTCGAGACGAGGAACCAATAAGAACAAAAATAATGATTAATAATCAAATTGTAGAACACGTGACCCATATCAACTATCTGGGAAATGATGTTGCTTTATTACGAATTATGATATTTACTTTAAGTTAGATACGTTTCAGACGATCTGTGGGACGATAAACCGTATTATTAAAAAGAAGATACGTCCAGATACAAAATTAAAATTTTACAAAATTATGGCAGTGTCTGTACTGTACTATGGGTGTGACTTATGGACAACAAAGAAGCAAGAAAGTAAAATACAAGCCCCGGAAATGGCATTCTTAAGAAGAGTTAAAAGGCGTTCTGAACTTGACCGTATAAAGAATGAGGCCATAAGAGAATAATTACAGGTTTAATGAAAGGGGGTGGACATGTGGGTAGACCCAGGAACAGATGGATGGAGCAGTAGTACATGTCTGCAAGACGAAATAGTTAGGATGGTATGGTCAAGTACAGTAAACGCCAGAAGAAAGTAATGCGATGTAAAACACAAGGAAGGCGTAGAAGAAGAAGACCAAGGAAGAGCTGGAGTGAGGGGAATGACAAGGAAATGAAATACAGAAGAAGATCAGAACATCTGTGAAGTAACAGACGGCAATGACGACTGGCGACCTTTATATGTGACCGTGACAAAACTTTGCACACAGTAGCGTGGCGTCCATGTAACCGCTGTTGCCGGCGGCAAAAGTAAAGGAAAGCTGAAGAAAAGCGTAGCATTTGCTTTCAAACTGCTGAGCACTTGTCTTGTGTTGTCGGCAATGTTTGTCTGCGTACGGTCATTGACCTCGTACTAGTTTTCACTGTACAAACTGCAGAAGGGAGGAAAAACTCGTCCGTGCAATATGTTGCCGCTGTATAAACCGGCAAAACGCTCAGTTAGCAGCTATGTTCTTATTCGGAACTGATGTGCAGTAGATACTACGTACTTATGTGTGTTTTGTTCGTTTAGTCATGTGTTTCTCTGTTTGTCTTTATTATTTTTAATTTGATTATTTGTGTTCTGATTTATTCTGTGTGAGTAGTGTTACGACGGTCTAACTGATCAGCGTTTGGTACAGTGGAAAACAAAATACAAGACAACAATTACGTCACTAATCACCAGCTTTAATTATCACAATTAAACAGTTTGTAATCAACAAAATAGTCTCTTACAATAAAACAAATAAAAATTGTTCACACGCAATAAAAATGTCTACTAATATAAAACACAACTGTATTACAATTGTCTCGCGCAATTATAAAACACATAACACCTCGCCACAATATTACGAACCGCACTAATAACCACTTGAACGCACAGAGTAATCGCCCGACAATAACTCGCAACTCAAACTGAACTGAACGTCGCTGACTACTTGTATTTATACCCCGCCGAAATACGAAAATATTCCATACTACGCGTTTACAATAAAGGAAAACATTAGAGCGTCATTCAGTGCGACCTTGACACAGTGCGCGCGGCTTCTGACACAGTCTAGCTAATGCGTTGAGAAACACGTATGCACACACATTACAGGCGGATTCCACTGAATCGTTCGAGAAACACGTATATTGTACTGTAATGTCATAACGGTATAATGAGTGTCAGACACGTTGAACCGGGACCCTCTTCTTCTCCCAGCGAATTATAGAAAATGCTCCAAAAAGAACACTTGGTACAAGTAAAAATTCGAATTAATTTTTAGGATAAGTTTTAGACCTAACCGGCAACAGCTGTTATGTACCCACGCCACGCCATTGAAATATCCCGTACTCTAAAGATCATCCACACAACGCCGAGCGACTACAGTACATGAATCAACGGAATGTAACATAGTATTCAACCGGTAATCGACAAAATACTTTGACATTTGCAACGTCTCGTTCCTGTTTCTTCAGTACGCAACAATCCGGTGTTGTTGACAAACTATTGAGGCATGCCGTTTCCCAAGTCTGAACACAGAGGCCAAACATTACTGGACTGTTTGTTTACGGAACACTGCAGGAGGTTCAACCGCACTGCTCACGGCGCTTCACGCCTCACGTGTTGAACCGTGTCGCTGACAATGATTTGTCTATAACGTCACACAGTTCTGGCACGCGAACGGTAGGTTCAAGTCCTGCTCCAAAGCAGGCTTGAGATATATTTTCTCGACCCTTTCTGGACACCTTCCATTAATTTTTTGTGGCAGTTCATTTTTGTATGATATTAAGTAGAACATTGTAGAATAAATTACGTCGATCTACAAATGAATTCTACATTGAAACAGAACATTCCACTGTATTCCATAAATAGTGTATTTATTAATACGAGGGTCAGTTGAAAAGTTCGCGGGCGACATTTGTAGCTTAGCGGTAAAACTAAAATTTTTCTTTAATTCCCAAATCTATCTATCAATGTATTCATTGTTTAGAAGATGTTTAAAATTGACGTGTCATGCGTGTTTTGAAAAACGGACAAAATCAAACACTGTGGTGTGATTCTTTGTTAACAATGGTTTAGCGCCGACGGATATTCAAACCAAAATTGTAAATGTGTCAGGAGATACTGCGTATTGAGAACCAACGTCTGTAAGTACGTGTGTGCGTGTGTGTGTGTGTGTTGCGCGCGCTACTGTTATGTACAGTTAGGCTCACTAAAGTTTACGTACTTGTGTTTAAACGTAGTCCCACTGGACGCCCAAAACATGCAACAACTCCAGATGCGGCAGCCATCTTTCACAACTCTTTTTCACACCAAGTTCTTGAGTTTAAGTATGATGCCCACGCTCATATGAGATGCCTATGATTTCAGCCACGTCATTCACTCCTCAATCTGTGGTCTTCCAACACCCTATGAAATTTTTCCAAAAATTCCATTTTTTGTTGTACATTTTGGCGTCCACTGCTGGGATTGTCTTCAGTGCTTGTACGACCACGTTTAAACTCGAGTGGGTCCACTTACGTTGTTTCTGAAGGCGCAGCATCTCTTAACACAGTTACAATTGTTTTTTGTTTTTCCATTGGCGCTAAACATTTTTAACAGAGAATTTATCACAAAATGATGTGTGATTTTGTACATTTTAAAAACACGCTTGACAGAAAAATTTCAAACAGCTGGTAAATAGTGAATAAGCTGACAGCTATATCTGTTAATTAACAGGCGTTCACGCGAAATATACGTTTTGCAGCACACGAAAGATTTTAGTTCTACCACTGAGCTGTAGATGTCGCTCCGCGAACTTTTCAACAGACCCTCGTAGTGTGCATCAATATGACCGTCCTTGCATTCTACAAATAGTGTCTTTATAAATAGTGTGCATTAGTATGACGCCCACGCCTGTAATGTTGAAGAAGGAGAAGAAGATGATGGAGGAGGAGGAGGAGGAGGAGGAGGAGGAGGAGGAGAAGAAGAAGAAGAAGAAGAAGAAATATAATAATAAGAAAAGATGAAGAGATCTATCATGTTCTAGAAGAAAAGATGAAGAGATCTATCATGTTCTAGTCGGATTGAGACTTGTTTTGTCAGTTATGTAGAACTACGAGGAGACGCCGTAATAATATACGGTACATTTCTCCCAAACTGCTTACCCTGGTTCTTGCATAGACCGGTAATTACTGAGACTCTCGGTACATTTACGACGATTCTAAACAAATAAAATAAAATATCACTTCATTTCCTTACATTAACTCTGTACAGTTGACCTACTAAAATTTAGTTAAGCTCTGTAAGATTGAGGTCACGCTACACGGGCGCAGCAGCAGTTTTGAAATAGGTTAATTGAAGCGCATTCCAAAGATACACTTACAATACAATAATACATACAATTTGTATTTATTGCTGTTACAGTAGATATCGCGCGGACTTCCATTGGTTTATACCAGAAATGTGTGAGAAACTGCACAATTAACGTACGTTTTATGTTATAAACACAATTGTGCAAATACAGCGTTCTTGCGATGGATAATGATTGTGTGGGGAGGGGCGTAAAATGCATTAAAGAATTTTTAAAGATTTTATTCCAATCATTTTTTTCGACATTTCTTGAATTATATTAGAATATATTATAGTGATATTGTGTAATATATTGTCACGTCGGTCTGGTGATAGTCGTATGGTACAGTCGAAAACAAAATACAAGACACCAGTTACGTCACTAATCACCAGCTTTAATTATCACAATTAAACGGTTTGTAATTAACAAGACAGTTTCTTACAACAGATCAATTAAAAATTACGCACACACACAAAAATGTCTACTAATCTAAAACACAATTGTATTACAATCGTCCCTCACAATTATAAAACACATAACACTTCGCCACAATATTACAAACCGCACTCCAACAATTCGCAACTCAAACTGACACTGAACGTCTCTGAGTACTTGTATTTATACCCCGCTGAGGTTCCAGAATATTCGCTAACTGCGCGTTAAGAATGCTACTAGAAAACACCAGAACATAATTGGTTGCGGGCTTGTAAATAGCAGGCGCAGACCGGTGAGCCCGGAACAATCTCGCAACGCATGCTGAGAATCACGTACGCACACACACATTACAGCCGGATTCCACTGGATCGTTCGAGAAACACGTAGATTGTTCTGTAATTTCGTAACAATATACAATGTATATATTGTTTAGTATATTGTATATACAGTATTGTTTAATATTACATTGATGACATATTGAGAGCATGGAAAACCAGAGTGACTTCGGGAATACAGCTTAACAAATCAATTTGTATGGGTTCCCTGCTATATGCAGATGACATAGTTCTTATTCAAGAAAATGAGGATGATTTACAAAGAGCTATGTTTCAATTACAAGAAGTGGCAAGAGAGTGCTCACTGACAATTTCAGTAAGAAAGACCAAAACCATGGCCTTTAAAGGTAAATATCCAGTGACGACTAAGATAGTTATAAACAACAGCACTTTATTTGAAATGAGACGTTTCAAATATCTCGGCTGTGCAGTAAGCTATGAATCTGAATATGACATAAGAGACAAGATAAATATATTTAGGAATACTTTTGGTACGATTCATAGAAATCTTAGAAATAAAACAAGACATAGATGCCACTCCTGACTCGCATAAATCAACGTGGGTATTACAATTGTCTTATAAAATTTAATCCTTGTGCTAAGTCTTGTTTTATTTTATCGATGATCGCTTATAAAAAAATATGTAAACTGTTTTTAATTATAAATAAGAGAAATTAAATTATTAATAGATGAACTAGTCCAAACAGCTTTATAATATAATTTCTTGAAAATTTTCAATTTAATTTTAAATTCTACAAACTAAAGTATTTAGTTCGATAACAAGTTCTAATATGTTGGGGAGCATAAACAAATAGTATGATAAAAATTTTAAAATTTACATAAATTTCAGCATTATTGCTATGAGGATAAAATGTGATCCGCCGCTTTTCAAATACGCACAAGAGACATTTAATTAACTTACGCTTGAAAAAAATTTAAGATTAGTAAAAAGAAAAAAAATATTTACGGAAAAGGGAAAATATCAAATGGCAAGTCATACTGAAAAGTAAGCCAGAAAACAATTAAATTGTTTAAAGATACAAATCTAAAAATCTCTCATAACACATACGATATAGTTTTCGATACAATAAACAAAAAACTAAAATTGAATAAAAAATTAGAATTCCCAGGCTGCAGTTAATTTTATGTAGGTCAGACTAAGAAAAATTATAAGATAATTTCAACCAGCACAGAAATCCTTACTTGAACCGCATGTTCATAAATCTAGTATATACCTAAATACACGTTGTATACTAAAATAACGAACATCAATTTTATGAACGTTAAATTCATTAAAAATAAACAAAGCAGAAAGAAAATGTAGACTTGCGGTAATTTCAATGTATACGAACACAAAAAATAAAACCCTAATTAAAGAACAGATAAAAATAAAACCGCACGGTTTATTAAAATTCTAATATTTTTGGCGGCCTGAGGAAGATTCCCTGGGGGGGGGGGGGAACCGAAACGTTGCCGACGTAATGACGTTTAATAGCAACCGACCACGGCCTAACAGCGCGGTTTTTGAACGTCATTTTGAAAAATTTAATATTATTAATAATAGTTCTTATGAGTGACACATTAGAGGACTAAATTTTCTATTGGTGTTCTTACATAATTCTGTTGGATAAATTAATATATCAAAACAGCTGATTAGTAAACAAATATTACAACAATAAAATTACAAATATACAAACAGATTATTCGTCAATACAATCCCTGATGAACAGATATAATGACCTGAAATGTGCGCTGGACAAAACAATTTAAATTATGCAGTAGACAATTAAATAATATTATTTTGGTGTAATTGTGATAAAAATTGTTTAGAGTTACAAGATATTGCATTTGAGTCATAATTTTGCAGCATAAAGGTAGTTTATTGCATCCACTTCAGCTTGTTTTAAGAATGAAAGTGAAAAACCCTTATGAAGTGCTTTTAATAAGCATTAATAGAAGAAATTGTGCATAAGCATTAATAAATAAATCCGTAATAAATAAGAAAAAAATGTGTACAGAAAACATTTCAATGTAAAAATATAAAAAATGAGTAATCACTATAAATTATAAACTGAAAATTATATACTGTAGATATATATATACAGTATAAGAGATAGTAAGAGGCGACAGAATATTTAGGGCAGGGAGAGAGAATATTTCTAAGACCATTTTTCCATTTTTTGCACTATGCATTTCTTATTTTATTTATATCGTATTTTCAAAATTTAACACTTGTCATTAGTCTTTGTTAATGTGTAGATATGTAGGCCACTTATTTTCTAACATAATCACAGACGTTCTTTTACAAATTTTAAAATATTGTTTCTACTATTGTTTTGTCTAATGTTATTCTGTTTTCTTGTATTATAATTAATATTTATTATATTAAATTTATTTACTTAGTTACACAATATTAAATGCTTTACTAGTAAACGTTTACCTTGCTATTAGTATTATTTCATATACACATTTTACAACTTAGAATTGAATATTAACGCATGTAATAATTTTCAAAATTTTCTCAAGATTTTAAATTGTAGGCACTTAAATACAAAAACGAAGTAAATTTGTTACTAAAGGAGCAGCAAAATTTTATTTATAGGTATGTGGTTTGCATATGCATTTTTGTGTTAAGGTGGAGTTTGTAGTCCCTATACTGGTAACGTTAAATCGCCCAAATTTAGGTATATTTTTCTCTGTAACCTGACAGGATAGAGTCTCGAAACTTTTGTAGTGGTTTATGTATATCCTTAACGTCTACTGAAGCTGAATTATTCAATTTCCATGTTCACAACAAGATTTATATTTATTTTAATTTTATACACGGGGTTTTCATGGAAAATTAATAAACATTTACTTTTACAGTACCCGCAGTGTACTCCTTAGTTCTACAATTCTTCTTCACTACGTACATAATGCTGAGTTACATCAACCCTAAACATTTCCGTATCCTACGTAGAACAGTTTCTGAGATATGTACACACCTAAGTGTAGAAAA
Source organism: Magicicada septendecula (assembly GCA_034769895.1). Classification (NCBI taxonomy): domain Eukaryota; kingdom Metazoa; phylum Arthropoda; class Insecta; order Hemiptera; family Cicadidae; genus Magicicada; species Magicicada septendecula. Next base: position 30,774,093 of record CM068371.1, on the reverse strand, counting down.
ATATGTTTAAAAAAAACGCATTTTAAGTATTAAATGAGAACTAACAAAAATTCAAATTCATGAATGAACATACTCAAAAAATAAAGCATACATACGAACAAGGAATAAAGAATTGAAATTGGCATGCGGCCCTCAGAAGGCTGATACGAATAAAAAGAAAGGAAAACAGTCAGAGTGCTGACTTCTGAGTTGCCAACAAAATATTGCCTTTTACACAGTGAAAATTATGTTATTTTAAGTTAAGCCGTTCAGAAAATATCTACTGTCTACTGTTCAGACATACTTTAGATTATTCAAAAAACGTGTTTCTGAATTTATTTGTCCCATAACTTATATATACCATTTTATTCAGAAAACGCGAAATTTTAACAAAGCAAGCGTTTTGGAAAAACGTGAACGTTTTCAATATGTTTGCGGTCCGACTTTCCTTAAAGTTAGGCAACTTTTAATCGTTGCTTTGTTGAACCACATAAAATTTACCACAGCCACAACATTTTTGTTTCAAAAATTAGTAAAACAAATATCTGCATAGTCAAAAACATATTCTAAATCCAATGAAAACACACACACACATACGAGCATGCGGGGTGCAACTTAATTTACGTCTACTATCAAAGTTGACATGCGCGGTTTACCTGACGACGCCGTGGGTATCCATGCTGGTGACGGGAAGCAGGTCAATGCCAGACGAAACCTATACACACACACACACAAGCACAAACTCCGACGATCTACTTACGCGTTGACGTTATCAGGTTAAGTGATACGGAGACGAACGCGTTATGGATCTTCTTCGCTAGTAGTCATCAGCGCGCTCTTCCTGCTGGCCTGTATTATAGTCAACTGACAATTATCCCGTGATCGTCGGGCGATTATACGATTTAAACCGCTGCTACTTACGGATAATCTTCTGCTTGCCGTAAATAAGCATTTCCTTTTCCTTTTCACCTATACTGAGTTTCCTTCTGCCCCCCTCACATTTCTTCTTAAGGCCTATGACGTTATTTCTCTTAATAAATTTCCTTCTATGATTTTCCTCCTTCTATTAAACCTTCTGGTACCTGCTATGCAGTCAATTGATCGGACAATATTTTCTTCTTCTTCTTCTTCTTCTTCTTCTTCTTCTTCTTCTTCTTCTTCTTCTTCTTCTTCTTCTTCTTCTTCTTCTTCTTCTTCTTCTTCTTCTTCTTCAGTTTACGGATTACGCACATTGCCTGTTCCGTTTTCACAGTATATCTCGCCATCGACGAAATACGAAGATCACCCGGAATAGGCACAGCTATCACAGAATTCATCGAGATAAGGCAATTGAATTGATTTGGCCACTTAAATAGAATGTCTGAAACAAGACGGCAGGTCGGCTTCACATAAAACAAAAAAACAAGTTAAGACTAATCAACATTACTATATTTTAAAGTGGTTTAAAAACGCTTCATAATATCCTGATATCTGTCCCATTAAAGTAAACGGTAATAGCACAATAAACATACGCGTTACTGAAACATTGTTAAAGGATACTTATTGACTGAATTGATTTTCCTGTATCTCATATTTCAAACGTATACCCTAATGCTCTATAATAAACCTGTTTGTATATTTAAAAAAGAGTTAGTACTATATTAGCACACACACCGTTGAAAAAAAGTAAGAAAATAACCTAAGAATTAAGAGAGTAACAAAATTTGTCAACTTTTTTCGATCCTCTGGGGGGCCTGACACCACCGTAAATTCCCCACTGGAAACATATGGTATCGGTGCAGGGAAGAGGATCCCTCAGTGTATTATCCTCTTATCGGACAGTGTTAAACCCAGTAGTCCTGGTGATAGCGGCAGCGGTTCTCAGAGACCTCATGTCTCTAGGGCGAAAGCACCTCTTCAAACAAGAAGAAATGAAATCGGAAGAGATGCGGCAAAGAATGAAAGCAGGGAACAACTCACTTTTCAGCACTAACAAGATCGTTGGAGTAGCGAAAATTTTCACTCGTGCGTCAAAAATCCCGTCTGATTGACTACCGAGTTCCAATGCCACTTCCACAACCGGGGTTCCTAATAATAATCAAAACGGTCCGATACTTTTAGGTCAGATCTCGTATGTCTGCACGCATAGAGGACTGGAGGAATCTGCAGATCATTAGAAAGGAGGAATCTTGGGAGACCGAGGAAGGCAAGCAGATGATTGGGGAAGGACGTAGAAGAGAAAAACAAGAAACGCTAAGAAGGTTTGAAAATAAAAAAGATGTTAAAACGTGTTTATGGCCCGTTTAAAGAAGATGACAAATGGAGAATTAGAAATAACCAAGAGGTAGATAAGGTATTGAATCACGAAGACATTGTAAGATTCATAAAGGCTCAATGAATAGAATGTTTAGGTCACCTAGAGCGGATGCCAAAGAAAATTCGGAGGGCGCAGATCTAAAAAAGCGAAAAGAGGGGACGACCTAGGATAAGATGGTTGGATGATGTACTAGAAGATCTCAGAAGAATGGATGTGAGGGGTCACACTGAGTTGGCAATGGACTTTGGAGAAGATTGGTGTTGGAAGGCAGGGCTCACGTTGGGTTGTAGTGCAGAAGAAGAAGAAGAAGAAGAAGAAGAAGAAGAAGAAGAAGAAGAAGAAGAAGAAGAAGAAGAAGAAGAAGAAGAAGAAGAAGAAGAAGAATGGGATAGGATTGTTGTAATTGATGTATGTATAACATTATGCAACGTGCGCGCACATTACAAAGAGCATATAGCCAACACAACTAGACGTAAAGCGTAAGGAACAAACATAATCAACAATCACGTGCTTGTAGGCAGAGTTATTTACAGCAGGCGCAAACGGTAATCGTGTACGATAAGATAACGTAATGAATTAATAGCATATTATTTTTGTATACTGTAACACGTAAACTGTTTACAATGGGATTTGCGTGCGTTTGTGTGTCTTACCAGAGTGTGAGTTTCAGCTAGTGTGTTTCGTGTGGCCCAGTCACGCCCACGTAGGCTTACTGGTGGCGGCGAGACAGCGTGTATGTGCCTAAAACGTGATGAGATTGATTAATCACGATAACTGCAAAAGACTTTTTCCACTTCAAAGTGGTTCCTTTGAGAATTCAACACTTAGGCAGACGTTGATCCTGCCACCGTTTGGAACTGTCCTGATCAGTGGCGCATCTAGAATTTGGCTTAACGGGGTCCGGAGTCGAGTCGGGTTCTTACAAAACAAAAAAAAAAAGTTAAAACTGATCATCATAACTATCATTAAAGTTGATGAAATCAATCCCATTAAAGTAAACGTTAATAACACGATAAAAATACACGTTATTGAAATATTATTTACAATTATTGACCGAAATGATTTTCCTATATTGTTAAAAAAAACACAGTGCTGTAGTACTGACGAACACCGTGTCAGTTGTGTAGAATCGTTTTATCACTGAAGACGGCCTACATAGGTGATGCCGAAACGTCTGAAAATTACATTTTTGAAAATAACAACTTCAGTAGACCGCGGCAAAGTGGCCCGGATTTTACTTTCAACCATGTTGACGCGGCCTGTAAAACCCTTAGAAATGGATTCTGTTATATTCCATATTACAAACGAAGACGCTAATTCTGTGTAATAAACATGTTTATATAATTAAAAAAGAGTTACTATTATCTTAGCCTACACAGCTAACAAAATAATAAAACAGCCTAAGAAATTAAGAGATTTACAAAATTCGTCAACTTTTTCTACCCTTTGGAGGTGGACGTCCGGCCCCCCCACCCCGTAAATACACGCTTGGTCCTGCTATTGTTCCAATGCCCTTAGCTCGTCTGTCATAATCTTTTGAACGTTGTCACATTCTGACAACTGCGAGACCCTGGAATTGGCTTTAGATTTTTTGGAAACAGAGTAGGCTACAACTAGTAAACTAACAGAGCTGCAGAATCAGCTCACTATTTTGATCAAAGGACCTGGCCCGAGATCAAGACGATGGCGCGGAACAGAGTCCGGTGGCGGAAGTTCATTGATGCCCTATGCTCCACTTAGGAGATGCAGGAATAATGATGAATGATGATGATTTTGATCAAAGTATACTTTTCATTAAATAAATTTTGACTTTACATAATTTAAATTATGGAAAATTGGTATGTTAGACTTTCGCAGCCGGCGCGGCGTCAGCTCCGTTGGAATTCGACTGACAACTCTCCGCTCTATTAGGCCGCGTTCCACTACTGCACAGACATTTCAGCCCCACCGTTGTGGGTCACCTTCAGTGTAACGACTCGAGTAACTGGTACGTTCTTCACCAGCTGTCCACTGGTCCATTGGCTCTTCACCAGCTATTTAATCTTTTGCCGCAGTATTGTGGAGCAATGTTGAAGTTGCGTTGTTAAAAGTTACTGAAGAGGAACAATCTTAAAGCGTTGAGAGCCAAGTGAAATCAAGTTCTTTAAACGACAGCTGTGACGGAAGTACACATTTGAATCTAAATTTAACTGACTGACTTTTGTCGTTACATAAAAATGAATAAAAGCAATGTTTCGGCCAGCCAAACAATATACCCTTCATCAGGCTAACTATATACTAATACATGTAAGTAAATAAATAAATATTACTCTACCAACCCATGATAGAGAGTCGACAAAATAATAACAGAACTTTACATAATATATAATCAAAAGATAAAATATATCAAAAGAATACTTACTATGAAAAACACACAACACTCACAAAACACAAGCACTATGTGCACAAACTTGCACATCACCAAGGTCAACAAAAGAAAACAAAACATGTGTCTTACATTACAAACAATTACGTGGTGAAGAAGCTGCACAAGTTCGACCATATGTGTGGGACAGTTCAGGAGAACTGTAAAACCAAAGAGGAAAGAAACACGCCTACAGTTCTACAGGGTAGAACTAACAAACAGGCCTGTGGCCTTCCCCACAGCTTCTTATGGATCCGAGAATTGGAAGTCTCAGGGCAGTCGTATTGAAGCGGCCGAAATGAGATGTTTCAGGAATGTGGCTGTGGCAGGACATACTCTTCAAGATCAAAAAAGAAATATCGATTTACGGCAGGAACTGAACATTATAAGTATATAATTGACACGATTGCCCGATATCGGGTAAAACGATTGAAAATCTTAACCGAATGGACGACTGCCGCATTACCAAACAACTGTGGAATTACAAGCCGAAAGGACGGAGAGGCGTGGGACGTCCGAAGAAACGTCGGAGTGACAAGCTGCAGTCCATCTGCTTGGAGCCGGAACAGACCATATTTTATTTAACCCTTGTTGAAAAAGAAGAAGAATTGATGATGATGATGTTGGTGGCGATGAAGAAGAACATGACGACGACGACGACGATGATGATGATGATGATGATGATAATAAAAATAATAATTATTATTATTGCTATTATCAGGTTACAACCCAGTTTATTTCAGTTATATTACGGTAAGTTTATGGCGAGAACAGTAAGTGCAACTTTTATCACTAAGCTTCCTAAGTACCAATAGATATATTAACCAGTTATCATAAGAACTGCTGTGATTTCTGTACAAACCTCGACCTGTAGTTTTGTGTACGTGTGTAATATGTGCGTGTGTGTGTGTATGTGTTACATGTATAAACATAATAAAATATATGCATGCATACATATAAAATGATTACATAATAATACCTCGTCAGATCAGAGGTAGCGTATATTGGAATCCGCGGCAGCAATTCCCGACGCTCGGGGACATCACGTGACCTAGTTACGTAACCAAGCAGCGTCACATGCAACATTAACTAACTTTATGCACTGACGGATGTAGTTTAATTAATGACGTAACGAAATCAGAAATCAACTGACGCATCCGTAATCAGAACGCAATGCAATAATAGTCTTCGACAGGAGGAAACCTTTATAGTAAAACTATCTGCTTCACGCAAACTGCAGAGGTGTTTCTGTTATTGTTGACATGCTTTTTATGGTTTATTAATTCTTTTTTTTTGTGAGGTAAACAGCCAATAATAGGAAAGACAGTCCTGAATGATTGGGTTATACACAACAGGTAAAAAGTCTTTAATTATCTACGATAGGACCTACGTTGATAGACCTAAGAAAAAGGTGGACTGTGGAATAGAAACAGGCCGATGAAGCCTAAAACCGTTAAGAAGATGATGATGATGATTATCTATGATGTGATGTGTCTTATAATTGTAATTATGGTATAGAAAAGAAAGTATCTAGATTTCAAAATATCTTGAATGGTACAATTTTAAGATCACTAAACGTTGGTATAAAGGTAGCATAGACCACATACACAGATTTCATGCTAAAGATTTTGTCTTCAGTATACTAAACAATGATACATTTTCCATAACCAGTGGCGTTCGGGGAGGGGGCTGACGAACGGGATCGGACCTCTACAAAGGGTCGAAAAAGTTGACGAATTTTGTTAATCTATTAATTTTTAGGCTATTTTATTATTTTTCCAGCTGTGTACGCTAATGTAGCAGTAACTCTTTTTTAAATATATAAGCGGGTTTATTACATAGCATTAGCGTATATATTTAAAATGTGAAATGTATCAACATCCTGTAATCAATAATCCTGTATCCTGTAAACAATGTTTTAATAACGCGTATTTGTATGGTGTTATTACCGTTTACTTTAATGGGCCCTATTTCTGCCACTTGAAAGTTAATAATATTGATTAGTCTTAACTTCTTGTTTTTTATTTGGTATAAAGCCGACCAGACCCCGGATCCCCGAGGCAAAATTGTACGCCACTGTCCATAACATTTAGCAGTAATAATAGTACACTAAAAACGCCTGTACAAAATAAACACTCACCTTTAGAAAAGAGAACAAGCGTCTACAAACTGTCTGTAATGACTGTAATTGTTTTTATATTGGTCAAACGGGGAGGGGTTTTCTTAAACGTTTCCTTGAACGTACACCTAAGCAACCAGAAAATATTAAATCAGTCAACATAACGTCTAACTGGTCTCACACTGCCAGAATTACACGGATTTCAAGTCTATAACTTGGAATCACTACACATCTGTGAAAAGGGTCGAAAGATGAACGCCTCAGAGGAGTTTGAAGTTTATAAAGCATACGCAAACATAAACTGGCGCATTCTGTATTGAATGATCAGCTGAATTTTAAATGCAGTCTGTTATACGACATCGGCTTGAACCTGCTTTATCAGATAGAGACGAACACCGTGAACACTGCGCACCTAGTGACGCGCATACAGTGCACACGCTACCGGTGACGACCTCCTAGGAGGGAGATCTTCAATTCACTTACTACTCCATTTGACGAGTTTGGCGCCATTTTTAATCCGCTAATTCATGGTCGCCTAAAGCCTTTTACTTAATTAGTTGTAAAATCTACTCTATGCAGAGACAGAGACAACAGGACAAGAATTTTGGACGATCGTCTCTAAAATGTAAACCGACAAGACATAAAAACACAGTTTTTTAATCTGATACTTATAGCTCGGGGAAGTTAACAATTTCATAAACGTTTTGACCAAACCTCGTACTAAGAAAAAAATTGAGAAAGCAAGTAAAATTAACCACACATAATGTAAAGCATCGTGAGAAGTAAATAACTAAGTAATATTAAGAAGAATACGTAGATGGTAAAAAATAAACATTATATTTAAAATACACTATTGTAGGGCAAATAATAGTGTTGATTTTTAAATAGTACACTCCTTAGAACAAAGCCAAACAAAATAAACATTCACGATGAAACTGTAATTGGAAAGAATTTTTTTTGGCTTAGCGTCCTCTTTTGGCGTCGGCTTTGCAAACATTGAATGTTTAAAAGATGGCGGCTTTGCCCGGCTACTTATAAAACATTTTATACAATCTGAACAGTAACCACTTTTTATAGTAATTTAAAAAATTAAAAAAAATTGAATGTTCAATTTTTTACTTTTTTTTTATAAATTTTCTTTTGTATTATATGTAGGCTATTATACGCCCTGAGGTTGGTACTCTATATGTGCATGCTTAAAAAAAGAAACTAATTATTAATTGAGAATTTTGTTAGATTTCAATCAGCAGTAGTATCAATAGTACCACAATATATAAATGCAATATATTAAAATACGTTAGGCCCGCCACACAGAGAAAAGATATTTTGTTTCGCGACAGAACCGTTTTGTCAATCGTGTTGCAAAACGTCGCTTCGGTGGAGAGAGATTTGAGACATTGGTTCACGACAAAACCATTCGCCTCGTCAGCTGTTTTTGAACTGTAAAAGTGTGTGGTTCGTGGGTTCGTGACAGGCATTATTTTAACTTCTGTTTCGGTTTCAACAAAAACCTACACGTGTTTCAATTAATAGCAGTTAATAATATTAACAAATACACAATAATATGCGAGAATGATAACGAAAGGACAATGCACGCACTTTCCACGTAAGATTAAGTAAGGGTAATACAATCTCTCCGCCTTGTATGGTTAGATGCAGCGCATGCACAGATCAAAATGTCGCAAGCTGTTGCGACATAAATTGTTGCGAGACATAAATTGAAGGATCATCGTCTTTGTCGCGAGGGTTACAGCCAGTGTGTGGCGTTTTATTAATTCTAATGGCAGTATAATCATTTGTGACACGATACGTCAAAATAGTTCTGTCGTGAAACGAAATGTCGCTCCAGTATGCGGCCAGCCTTATAAGTTGGCAGGACACATAGAAACAGTTGACTGTCGAAAAGGTAACAAAGCGGGCAACTGATCAACTGTCAGGTCGTAAAAGTAATGAACTCGACTGCTAGACATCAATCACGCTGTGAGCAGAAACTAGGAGAGGTCATGAGCCCATTAAGGCGGCTGTAGAATCATAGAGATAAGCAGATGTGCTGCTATCGCCTTTTTAGTGTCTTTTAAAGTTTGTAAATGTCAGTGTGTTGTCTACCTAAGACTGAGTAACTGCCTGTTTATAGCAGCCATAAACTATAGGGTCTCCGTAAACAAAGACATTAAGCAACCAGGAGTGGAGAAATATACCGTAGGTGTGTGTGCGTGGGCATGTCTTACAGTTAACGTTGCTACCACAATGAACAGGTACTTTATGTGCTTAGTTGAAACGTTATATACTGGCTACTACTGTCTACTGATTAAAAACGACGTTACGGGTCACACACCATTATTATACTGATCCCGCCACCGTAGTACGAACACTTTGATCGCTCCCTGGAATTGATCATATTCTTTTTATATTGTTATGACCGTCTCACGGATCGTCGCATTGTACAGTGGAAACTAGTGAAGTCACTAATTACCGGCTTTAATGAGTCAACAAATAACAATTTGAAATAAATAATGTATTCTCATACAAAAATTCAATTTAAATTTCTCTACCCACAATAATAATGTCAACTAATAGAGATCCGTACTAATTATAAACACAGTAATCACTGTCCACAATCACTTGGTCCGCGTTCTACAGTCTCGCCAGGCGTAAGTAACTTCTAAGCCGGCCGCTCTTGCGTATATGGGTCCCGCAGATGTTCAAGAATAATTTTCCATTCATTCTCCAGCATAATTTGCGTAGTTGCAAGTACTTGCCCAGTAGTTAAACAGTCTAGAGGGTAAGTACTGCGCGGCCTTGACCCAGACACTGCACCTGCACAGGTAGCAGAGAAACGTGTAGAACTTTCATGTAGCGATCTGCCTTTCATGCGGTTTAACTTTCATGTAGAACTTTCATGAACCTGCCGACTTTTCGAGAGCGTTACATTACTTTGTAACAATATTATTTTATGCCTTCTCACTGGTTTATTATTTTTACGTTTTTTTTTTATATTCAGCCATCTATGGGCTGCAATTGCACAACTTGCTTGACTTTCAACTTCTTTTCTTCTTCACCAGTACTTCCTTCTCTGATTTGCTCTTAGTCGTTTTTCCGTTAACATCCTGGTAATAGTGATTTGGCTCACTCTCTGTAATACATGCCGGTAATAGTAAAACATTAGGACGAATGGGAATTCCGCTCACTCTGTTATATAAGCATGTGAGAATAATAAATTCGTGGTAATGGGAATTTGGTTCATTATGTTGTTACAACAGTCTTACAGATCGTCATATTGTACAGTGGAAACAAATACAAACACCAATGAAGTCACTAATTACCAACTTTAATTAGTCACAAATAACAATTTGAAATCAACAAGGTACTCTCATATAAAAATTGAAGTTAAATCTGTCCACCCCCCATAATAATGTCAACTATTAGAGTCCCGCACTAATTACAACACACTAATCAGATTCTACTAATCACTTGATCCGCACTCTACAATCTCGTCAGGTGTAACTAACTAACTAAGCCGGCCACTGTTGCTTATATAGGTCCCGTAGATCTTTCAGAGTAACTTTCCATATTGTTGGCGGCGTGTCAACATAATTTACATAGTTAAGAATACTCGAACAGTCTGGAAGCTACTTGTGTGGACGGCCTTGACAGAGACACTACACCTGCTCTGCTAGCCGAGAAACGTGTAGAACTTTTACGTAATTGCAGCTGTCGACTTTTCGAGACCGTTACATAATTGTCGTAGTAATATACATTGGCGATCACACGCGCGGGCGCGCGAATCAGCAGTATCAAGCGTGAATTAACATAAACTGGAGAACTGAGCTACATAAAGTAAATACAGTAGTAAAGTAGTCAGATGAGAGAGAACGTTCGACCTTGGAACAACAGACAAAAATTGATTCCATGAAAAGCGAAAGGACTTACACACAAGCTAAAGCTGCACACAATTTAACAAGATAAAGTTTAGATCACAAACATGTATGTACAAATTTTGTTGGCTTTCAGTTTTGTTAGAAACAGCTTAAAGATGTTGTCTGGAACGAACAGTGATTAGCCAGAAGAGTCCGTAGGTCCGTCGCCCACACAGCAGATGTACAAAGACGACAAGATATTCGCTGGATTACCGTTAAAGGGATTTCAAAGGATTAGTAAACACGCATGCAGCGGTGGCGGCTAAGAGTGGACGGACAGAGGCAAAGGCTATTACAGACATAGGAAAGGCCCCTAGGGGCGGGTTGACGTTTGAACAGACTTTACATCTGACGTCTGAGCGCTCTGTAATCACTCTTATCTCAAAGCTTACCCGCCCAACCCCACCACCGCTACAGCGACAATTTTTTCCACACGCAGAAGTTAACAACACAAGTAAAAATACCAAATTTTGTTTTAAACATCGCCACACCCTTTACAAGTGAAACGTTTGCCGGTAAGCGAGTAGGAAAGGAAATTATACTATGACTGAATCATAATTGTAGACATTGCACAGATTTATATTTTATAAACAATGGCAGTACCTACACTACTGTATAGTTTTCAAACGTAGGTCATAAGTAAAAAAGATGAATAGAAGGTACAAACAGCAGAAATGAAATTTCTGAGATCAGTTAAAAAGTGTAATAGACGAGATCATTTATAAGAAATTAGAAGATAAGAAGTGATTTAGATATTTTGCAGTTAATGAAAGGACTAAAGAATACAGAAGAAAATGGATTCAGGACATAGATAGAATGGAAGAAAGTAGAATACCGAAGACAGCGAAAGATTACAATCCTAGAGGCAGACGAAAAGTTGGTAGACCTAAGAAAAAGGTGGACTGTGGAATAGGAACAGGCCGCTAAAGCCTAAAACCGTTAAGAAGATGATGGTGGTGACGACAAAGAATTATTCAAGCTGAATGAGCAAAGTTGCAAATGAAAATGAGTCTAACTGGATGCCGTTTGTAACGGCTTTCTGTATGAGTTCCTTTAGACGTTGCAAGGCAGTCTTCGAGGTACGTTTAGGTGGTCTTTGTCGACGCTTTCTTTCACGAAATACTCTTACACGCTCCGTACTTGTTTTTATTTTCGGCATCATTATTCGGCATGATTATAGCACTTACAACACTATTACAAAAACAGAAGTTCGCCCGCCAAATGCGACGAATGTATATAACACAATACCGTAGTTAGTAACTTGTGTTGTAGTAACTGTAAACGAAACGAGAATATGAAACACGTTGGTCTTGCTTTACTGTTAACCTCACTTTATGAACAAATAGAGACGCACTGAGAAGAAAAACGACGTGATTCGACGAGGTCTCCGAGTTCCTACCTTGTCTGTCTTTGTCCGGCCGTTGGCTGTAACTCTGTTTGCTGCAGCCTCGACCTCATCTTTCCTTTACCTGCGAAAACTATCAGCGCCTCAGAACCGCCTCCGCTGAATCGGGTCAAGCGCATCGGGCCCTTCTTGATGACCCACCATAAGGCCATCGTCGCACTTACATCAGCCCCCCCGTCTTAGAGTTCACAACTGAAAACTGTCCTTCATTCCTTCCTTGCCCGCCTCGTTGGACGCTGAGCCAGCTGCTTGTTGCTGTCATCTTGGTCACCGGCACGGGGACTCTCTGCCTCACGGAGAGCGACCGACGCCTCAAGGCGTCTGCTGGCTGGGATTAAGACACGCAAAATCTGTTGCCTTAATCGGTTCTAGCGGCAGTGTCACAAAAGTACATAAAGTTTTCTTTCTCCCCCGCCTTCTGCGTTAACGCGTTGGCTGTTTCCTTTTCCAGATTTAGGCTCCCTGTCGACTGAACCAGATTTAGTTTATCTTCTGGCAACCATTTGGCACGACCCAGATGCTGCTGTCAAGCCACGGGTGCAAAGACGCCCCGCATACACAATGGAATGTACTGAGGAGGAAAAGAAGAGGTGGAACCCGCTTGCCTCGCTCCGCTACTGACTCACTAACGCGTAGGCTCACTACTGCCCTCCCTCTTCCCCTTACCACACTGTATGTCGCCCCTCTACGGGGTTTCAATTTTTCGTTTCATTGCAATTTCCAGGCAGTGAACTTGCACTAAAGTGACTAAAGAATGTTCCCTTTAAAACCATAGTAGTTACACAGTAAACTTGGTGTTTATTATGACAAATTGATTGATTTAGTTTGCAGACTTTATCAGGGGAAGAGTATATGATTTTAGTAATTCGATAGTGTGGAAGAATGGGGTAGGTATCCTAGAAGAATACGTTACTTGTGTAGTTGCACGTATATTATATTACTGCCACAATGGTCGCGTGGATCGTCGTTTTTCAACAGGGGAAATCGAATAACACCAGAGAAATCATTAAGTATAACCATAATTGCAGTTCAAATAAATAAAAAATACAATACACACTCGAATGCAAACGACTTTTTAAGCTTACTATTGTTCAGCGCACAGTAATAAACAACCAAAAAACATGTCTTCATTAACACTGTCCTACTAAGTAATAGTTTTAAGAAGAATATGGTAAAAGAGAAGAATCCTGAAGGTAATAGAAAATAGGAAAAGGATTTGGTTAGGTCATTGTTTAAGAAGAGACTGCTTGCTTACAACTGCCATGGAGGGTGTCATAGAAGGAGAAAAAAGAAGAGGGCGTAGAAGAATGAAGTTAATAGATACCATTAAAGTTGAGGGTGTTACGAAGAAACGAAAAGACTAGCATGCGAAAGGGCAGCTTGGAGAGCTTTTACCAATTGAAGAACTGCCATAGGATAGAACACTAAATAATAATAATAACAACCAATATACATAATAACTTTACACTAAACAGCAAGTGACAATAACAAAAAGTCCATTATGGCACACTAAATCACAGATTCAAACTGACTCACTGTTTCGTGAACAGCTGTTTTATCCTCAGGCTATGTGACAAATGTGATCTAGATGCCAATAATACGATGTAGAATAATCAACCTCAAACTAGAAGGCGCGACGACAATTTATAAGCTTAGAATCAATTTTTTTTTACTAATCATGCCGAGGACCGGGTCAGGTAGTACAGAGAACCGAACTGTTTGGGTGGTAGGAGAGGTTGAATAATCGCCGCCAGCCACTGTATTTTTAAATATTCATATTCTTCAATTTCAATGTGCGCGCGCGTGTGTGTGTGTTGTTACCAGTACCTTTCATTATATACTCTTTTGTTGATTCAATAATTTACGTGACAAAAGCGAATCAAATATTCATCGTTTCCAGTAACAATGAACTTCGAACAACTACAAATCTACACGTCAGCATAAAATACTACGGAATAATTTATTTGAGACACCAATAAATTCAGCGTTATTTCGCGATAGGATCTGCTGAAACCTCGGTGGTAATGGCGAATCAGTGGAGTGGACGGAGACCACGGATAATAGTTGGTTTTATAATACGAAAGCGATCAATGGAGATTGTTATTCACTGGCCTTGTGGCGAAATTGTTAAAAGAATTTTATAGAGCACAAGCACTGACCGTTGGCCAATAAGCGAAATTTATTCACTGGTTTGGCTTGTTTATGAGGAGTCCAACTGCAAACATTTTTAAACGTTCACTTTTTTCAAAATGCTTGTTTTATTAAAATTTAGTTTTTTTTTTTGTATTTGGGGAGCATTATTTCAGAAGATAGAACAACAAAAAATGACGTAAAAAATAGGATTCAACAGGGAAAAAAGGCTATTCGTTTGCTAAACTTGTTACTTTGGTCGAACAAAATGAATCTTCAAACTAAACTGACAATCTACACAACTCTTGTGGAGCCCATTTTAACTTATGGCTGCGAATGCGGGCAACTATCAGATAAAGACAGAAAGATAATATAAACTGTGGAAATGTAGTCCTTAGAAGGAGCGTGTAATATTTATAGAATGCAACATTTTAGAAACAAAGATATACGTAGGAAAACAACAGGGCCCGTATTTACAACAGCAGAAAGAATAGAATCCAGACAGTTACTATGGTATGGTCAAGTAATGAGGATGGAGGAGAAGCGATGGCCAAAGAAAGCACAAAACACACACCACACACTTACACACCACAAAACAAGAGAAGAAAAGGAAGACTGACAACACAATGGAGAACATGAATTAGGAAAAGCATGCGAGATCGACCGCCTGAAGATGATGACTGGAAGGATAGGGAGAAATGGCGATCGAAATGCGGAGTGCGGCATAGACTGTAGGACCCCAGCTAATAATAATAATAGTAATAATATTAATAATGTATAAAACTGTATATAATTTGTTGTACAAATAAATTCAGAAACCCGTTTTTTTAATATTCTAAAGTACGACTGCACACAGTAAAACCATTACAATTGTGCACACGATTCCTTTTAACAGTAGATATTTTCTAAACGGTTTAACTTACAATAATGTGGTTTTCAATTTTTAAAAGAAAATATTTTGTTTGCAACTCAGAAGTCAATACTTTATCTATATGGATGCTTTGTTTTTGTGCATGTTCGGTCATTAATTTGAATGTCTGTTAGTTCTCACTGAATACTTGAAATGCGTTTTTTTTTTAATACGCGTATTATTCAACTCTTAGATACATATGCCACACAAATTGTTACACATAGAATATTGAAATTTTTAGGACAGATGTAAGTTTCCATTGTCTACGTACTGAAGCAGAACTGTAGAACTAAAGTGTACACTCTGGGTACTGTAAAAGAAGTGTTTATTAATTTTCCTTGGAAACCCCGTATAAAATTAAAATAAATATAAAACTTGTTCTGGACAGGGAAATTAATTAATTCTGCTTCCGTAGACGTTAACGATATGCATAAAGCATATATGAGACGTACAAGACTCTATCCTATCAGGTATTAGAGAAAAATGTACCTACATTTGTGCAATTTAACATTACCAGTACAGAGCCTAGAAATTCCCTTAAAATTCTTTAATAATAATTCAATGGAATGGATTTTATGAAAAGGAAAGAAGCCCTTTATGAAGAAAGGATTCATAAAATGGAAAGAACATATGATATAACTACAGATATTTATAATAAAAAGTGCATATCTAAAAATCCCAAAATAAGGCATTACAGTACAGTAGTGAAGCCAGAATGCCTATATGCAAGTGAATGTCTAATATTGAATTATAATTTATGCAAACTAGAAATATTAGTAAAACGAATTATTAGGAAAATATTAGGCGCATGAAAAAATTCAGAAGGTTGGAAATTAAGAAGTAATGATGAAATATATCAAAGTATAGAAAGTATAACAGCAACAATGAGAAAATGAAGACTATTTTTTTTTTTTGACATTTATATAGACAATAGGTTAACAAAGCAAATCTTCAAGTATCTGTGTGGGAAGAAGTCAACATCAAGTTGGATTAATGAAGTCCAAAAGGATTTAGAAAAAATAATATAAACCACAGAAGAAGCAATTGAAAGAGAATGTTTTCAGGCAAAAGTGTTAAAAATAATAGGAGTCCAGGGTAGGAGAGAGTAAAATGCAGGTTCAAAGTGGACTGAAGACAGGAAGAAGAGACATAGAGAAAAGATGAAAGAATATTGGAAAAAAGAAAAAACAAGGAATAAATAATTGAAATTGTCATGTAGTCCTCAGATGGCCGATACAAATGAAAAAAGCCCTCAAAACATCGCAGATACAAGAAACCCTCTTGCTGATGTGGGCACAAAAATGTAAGAAGAAGAGTTATCTTAATATCGGTTATCTTATCGGGGTTGGCGTATCTAGAATTTGGGGGGGGGTCTGATCGGATCGGCTTTATACAAAAAAAAAAAACAGTTATGACTAATCAACATTACTATTTTTAAAGCGGCTGAAAAACGTGTTATTACATCCTGAAATCAGTCCCATTAAAGTAAACGGTAATAGCACAATAAAAATATGCGTTAATTAACCGATCAGTTTCCAGCTGAATATCGGGACCGGAAACTGAAAATACACTTTAGGAAAAACAGAATATCTCACAGATTGCCCTGACGAACTGTCACATTGTGGGGATAAATCAACAACGACGATAATTTCTGTTACTTGGGAGTCATCACTGGACTAAAAACGGAACATTAAATAAAGAAATCGCAAGGAAGATAAGCGGTAGCAGAAAACCAAGGTGCGAAGGAACACTTTACATACATTTTATGGAGTAGTGGCTCTTTCTACTCTGCTATATGGTAGTGAGGTCTAGATATTGACAAAAAATGATTGTAAACGTATCCAGGTTGCACAGATGGAATTATTGCGTTAGTGGCAGAATATTGTTACTACGGTCTAAATGATCGTCGTATGGTACAGTGGAAAACAAAATACAAGACACCAATTAAGTCACTAATCACCAGCCTTAATTATCACAATTAAACAGTTTGTAATCAACAAGATAGTCTCTTACAACAAATCAAATAAAAATTCTTCACACGCGATACTAATGTAAAGTAATAGAGTCTTGCAGAATTATCTAAACACTGTCACAATACTTCGAACCGTACTGGAATAAATCGCCACTTAAACTAAACTAAGCGTCGCTGAAGTCTTGTATTTATACCCAGCTGAGATTCCAGAATACGCGTCTACTATAAAACACTAGAGCGTGATTGATTGCGGCCTCGAACACAGCGCGAGCGAACCGGCATGGTCTGGAATAGTCTCGTTGTGGACGCGTGAGAAGTGTCGCGTAGTTGTCTTTCATCTCAAAGTAGCATCAATGCGCGCGCGCGCGCGCACACACACACACACACAAAACAGCTGCTATAACCGAGATACTTGTAGAACGTTCCGTAATAAATAACACTTGTTCCGTATTACGTAACAATATAATTAAGAGATGGTAAGACGAGTGACGAGATCAGGACGGAACTGAGTATATATTTACAATAAATTAAAAAATAATAGTGTCGCGCCCAAACGGAAACGCCCCTTAAATAAGCATCACAGATGATAACGTTGCTAAGAAAGCTTGGGAGTCCACACAGTAAAAGGTAAAAGAAATCCACGGCGCCTAGAAGCAAGACGGACACAACGAATCTGCGAGGCCGTAACAGGCGTAATCAGTGCCTAATTCTTGAGGTAGATAGTGATGATAACTTCTAACAAATTCATCTTATTATTTGAATTAGCAGTCTCTGTAATTCCAACTTTGTCGTGTTTACTTGCTGAACTGGTACTTGTCATGTTCCGGATGAGGCCTTTCAGTATAACCACCATTTTCAAGTCCTAAACCACGACCTAACAAATTTTTTACTGTTTCATTCAGTGGCGTATCTCTTGGGGGGGGGTCCGATCTGGTCGGGTTCATAAAAAAGAAAAAAAAGTTAAGACTAATCAACATTACTCTTTTCAAAGTGGCTGGAAAAAGCGTGATAACATACTGAAATCAAAGGATGTTATCATTAAAGGGAACGGTAATAACACAATAAAAATACGCGTTATTGAAACACTGTTAAAATATACATACTTATTGAATGTAATGGTTTTTATGATATATATTTATTTTATAATATTGTTTGTGTTAAAACATTTCAAATGTGTACGATAATGCTGTGTAATAAGACTGTTTGTACATTTAAAAAAGAGTTTATTATATGTGTACGCTACGCAGCTGAAAAATAAAAATAAAATAAAACAACCTAAAAATTAAGAGATTAACAAAATTCGTCAACTTTTTCAACCCTCAGGAGGGGCCCGGACCCGTTCGTGCCCCCCACCCATAAATACGACTCTGAACTGAAAGATAAAAACTACCCTACCTAGTTGGATTTACACTTTATTTTATTAACATTTGTGTTGTAACAGGGTCGCATAACCAATTACAATTCCTCCAAGGACAACTTCAATGTCAGCTAATTACATTAATTATACTGCGACATCTGTAGCGATATGTATCTAATACACAATACGCGAGGTGTATTCAAACACACCAGACACGTGCCCACCAGCACACAGCTGAATCTCCTTCCACAGTAATTATTGATCGCTTAGGTTGTTATAAGTTATCATTAGAGCAACAATTAATACAGGCGCGGATCCACGGAGGGGAAACGAGAGAAATTCCCCCCTCAAATGGTTACTTCAGACCAACTTTTGTTTCGTCATGTTATTATGATTGTAGAATATTTTAGTGACTGTCGATTTTATTAAAAATGTTCACCCACTTTTTTGGACCCTAACGTCCAAAAATGTTAAAACTTTTATAAAAGAACACTATATTCAAATTGTAGTTAAATTCCCTCTAATCTGATACCCCACACTTGTTTTGCGATTTTTTTCCCAATTTTGATCTCCCCACATTTCTGCCTCCCGCCACCACATTTTTGGGGATATCAGTCTGTAAAATGATTAGACTGATAGGTTCCGTAGGTTAACAGTATGAATACGCATGAGAAGTTGTACGAAAATCGGTTATTGTGTTCAAACGTTAGGGCAATAATTTTGTCTTTTCCTAACTTAACACTGCGAAGAAGAGTGGCTTTGACAGCCTACGTTAAACGGTTTCTGCCGGACGGCTAACATCTGTTAATCAATATTTCTTCAATTATTTTTTGTTTGTTAAGTATACAGTTACATATAAATATTACAATAAATATTTTTTTCATTTACACTGAAAAAGTAATTGTTAGTAGTAACTGTTGCGATCTGAAATATTTGTGAAAAACTATTTTTGTAGCGTTGACACTTGAGGCAAACTGTGTCCTCCCATTGTTAAATAACATTGCACAATCCAACCATATACTTGCACAACACACTGAAACTCAAGTCCAAAAATGCACACTGTGATAACGTTGCTGAACGTTGCAAACCACAGTTGCGTAATGTGAAGTGGAAACACTTTGTGTGGACATATAACACACACTTAAACATAGAATAATATAATACACAAAAATTAAATTTACTTCTTCTCAAAAAAATTAGTGGAACGACTGAAATTTAGGACGTAAACAATAATAATCAATTACGCAAACAATAAAACTAATGTTATAGCATACGTTCATAACAATTGATTTTGACAGCAATAGTAATAAACCCAATGATTATTGTCAAAAAACTGTATAATCATATAATTTTAATATAATCTATTCTTGTTTATTAATCAATATTAAAATCAAAATAACAATATTTTTAAATACGAAATAATAAAAATTCACTAATAAAGATACAGTAATAAAATATTACATTTGAAACAAACAATATAATAGAAAGACTGAAAAAGTATATCGACGATTAAAATTTTTAATTAAGAATCATGTGAGTCAAATTTACTTTAAAAACAATTCTGCCGTTTTAAAAGCAGAAACTTATTTAATGAAATAAGGAAATAAAATACTCAATTAAAAATTTGTTTTAATAAAATCGTTTACAAATAAACACACTCTCGCGAGCCCGCGCACGCACATGCTAAACAATTACTTTTAACCACCTTCACAACAAATAATAAAATCATAATTTTATTTTTACAGATGCCCAGAATGTCTACTTAACTTACGTCATGAAACTGAGGAAATTTTGTGATTTTACGTTTAACGAAGAGGCAAGTAGGACCAGCAGCGAGTGTACCGTTGTCCGCTGCGCTCTCGTTGTTGTACAGTCTGCTTATGAAAGCGAACTTAAATTTTGACTACCGAAACGTCAAGAGAATTAATCAAAACAGTGGTCGATATTCGTGTTCATTGTTGGCTTGACAAAACGAATATATACTGCTATGTTCGTTGACGTGAAAGACAATCGCGTAACGCTCTTGATCATTCGAGAATGTCATTCTACACGTTTTTCGACTGAACTATCGCGTGCAGCCGGTAGCTAGCGTTCAAGGACGGGCTATGGTCTATTCTCCGGATTGTTCTAGCGCCTGTAACCACGCAATATATGCTCGCCGTGCGACCCGGAAAATGGAAGATTATTCTGCAACTGTAAGTGTCAGCGCCCGGCTTAGGGGGTCAGTCTATACCTGGCAGTATTAAATTGTGGAAAGTTAGTTATTGTGACGGTTTAGTGGGAAGTGATCGTTGTGTTAATTGGCGCGGAACTGTAATAAGGTGACATTTATTGTGATTTTTCAACAAACTTAACTGAAGTTATTTTATAAGAGTGCCTTTTGTTGATAACTGCTGTGTGTGTCTAATTAAAGTTTGTAAGCAGTGACCTTACTGGTGTCAGTTAATCTGTGACCACGGCAACGACAACCAGGCGTGATCGTTGTAACAACAATTTACAGTTTAAAAAAGAGGTACGTTGTCTAATACCTAACTCTCACACCAATTTAAACCCTCTCCAGGTGTCTTGAGCTCACTGTCTTTGTCTCGCCTTGTTTCTAGGGTCATCTGATAAAGTTCTTCAATGCTTTCCAAGGATCGGAAGAATCCCCTACATGTTCTTCTTTAGCAGTCTTCAGCGTTCTCAATCCCTTGAACGTGGCCGTACAATAGCAAATGTTTTCCTTTAAAATCAGTCATTACAGAACCGTCCACTATCTTCTTACAACTTCACTCGAAACCCGTCTCTTCGAGATATTCCCAACATTATTCTAAATACTTACGTTTCTGTTGCTTTTTGCTTTTACTATTCCATTACGTTTTTTTAGTTCGCCAAGTTTACTACTATTGTTAGCAATTACATGAATGTTAATTTCTTTTTTACCTTCCAATTCCGTGAGTACAAAGGATTCCATTCAGGCAACTGATTGTTTTTTTCTACCGTGTACTATTCACTTTTTAATCTGTCTGTCATCATTCCCCGTTATGTCAAAATCTTCTCCTAAATAGGCCTACATGCAGTAACTGCTGTATAATCGTTATTGCATGTTCGTTGTTATTGTTTGTTCATTCTTAGACTGGATCCTGACGTGAACAAATCCATGTATGTGCTTGTACTTGAACTATATTGGTTAGATGATGGCCGTATCACTAAATCCTCTCTACTAGAATTAGGCTATAGTAGTCAACAACTGATTAGTCTTGAATATTTAAAAAAATGTCAATAAACTTTTTACTTAAAAATAAAATTGGGATTAGTACAACTAAAAACAATGTCGTCGTCGTCGTCGTCGTCGTCGTCGTCTTCTTCTTCTTCTTCTTCTTCTTCTTCTTCTTCTTCTTCTTCTTCTTCTTCTTCTTCTTCTTCTTCTTCTTCTTCTTCTTCTTCTTCTTCTTCTTCTTCTTCTTCTTCTTCTTTACAAGTGTAAGGTTCAAAGCCTTACGTCGTCCGTCGTTATAACTGATCTCTCTATCTTTTTGTCGGCCATCCCAGACTTCTTCTACCTTTTTGGGCACATATTTTGCACTTACGTGTCGTATTCTTGATCCATACGTTCTAAGTGATCAAACCATTTCTGTCTATAGTACCTCACCATGACATTCCATCGTCGGACAGCTAACTCATGACAGACGTCTTCATTCGTTTTTCTGTCTGGTGTACCCGGCTACTGATCTAAGGAACCTCATCTCTGGACTTTGCAGTCGACTTTCATGTGCATTCGTCATTGTCCAGCTTTTAGCTTTTAAACGATTGCAAGTGTTCAAATCTCCTTGAATAAACGGGTTACCAGCTAGATCGCAGGAACGTCCGGTGGTAGGGCTGTTACTTTCGAGCCTCCGCTGGATTTCATTCGGAGACCCACCTCCACCTCCTAGGCTCTTCAGCTCTCCCCGCCTTCGAGAACGTTGTTGACCATTTGCCACCTGTTATCGTACGCCGGGGCCTTATAACTGGGCGACTGTATACTTCATTAGGTAATATTCTCACGTAGGCTTCCGCGGCCGGTGAACAATATGTTTTTGAAGTCTTCTTCCGGTAATGGACTGCGGCAAAAATGTCTTGTGTGATAACGTTTCACTCAAATTACAATGAGTATCCTCAGGTCTAAGTGACTTCTCTTTTAATGTTATCCTTGTGTTTATTAATGTCTATAGCTTCTAGGACCAATCTGTCATGATACCTATTACATGACCTTATTACAGATGCGTCTTTGAAGTTTACCATGTGTTTTTTTTACGGCTAAATGCTCAACAAATGCAGACTTTTCAACTGCTGAGTTCTTCGTATGTCTGACATATTCTTGGTCTCTTGTGGAAATCAGGCCAATGTAAACACTTAGACCTGAGGATCCTCATTGTAATATGAGTGAAGCATTGTCATCCAAGACATTTTTGACGCGGTCCATTACCGGAAGAAGCCTTCAAAAACATAATTCATTAGGTTATGTTTGTTTTTTAAGAAAGTTTTTACTTTGAACTGGACTTTTCTTTTATGTTGTATTACTCCGCTTTGTTGCATCAGGATCCACTCTAAAAGTGAACAAACTTTACGTTAGTTGTTTCAACTGACAACGTTTCTGTCGTAAACAGCGAATTTTTACGTCGGTCTCCTCGATCGTCGTATGGTAGAGGTGGAAAACAAAATACAAGGCACACCAATGAAATCACTAATAACCAGTTTTAATTATCACAATTAACAATTTGTAATCAATAAGTTATTCAACAAGATTGTATTCGTACAATAATTCAAGTCCACACAAATGATAATGTCAACTATAAATCATTCCGCACTATAATCACTTTTCACTAATACACCACTTGAGACGCACTGTTTAAATCCCCCACCAAAAACTGAAAACTAAGCGAAGCGGGAGGTGTAGGCTATTTATAATCTGCAGGGTTCCATAATATGCGTCCTTAATAAACACTTGAAAATTCTAGAGGATACTTCAGCGCGGCCTTGCCAGAAATACACACCGGCAGGGCTAGTCAAGAACGACACCATTGAACTCACAAAAAACGTTCCGCTTTAAGACTGCCTCGATTATTGACGCATACTAAGCGTCACGTACGCACACAAACATTACAGCTGGGCTCTGCTGGGATAGCCGAGAGACATGTAGGGCGTTCTGTATTGGCATAACAATAGACTATGCCACTTAGACTATGTTATATTCTAAAGCGGTATGCTAAAAGTAAGTAAACGTATCCTCTAACAAGAGAGCGGATGCATTTTTCAATTTATTGCCACTAAAACAGAACACGACACAAGAGATATTGCTGAGCACAATGAACGCAATATATCTTCACTATAGCAGATGGCAGCTACTTAGCCACTTGTTAAATTTTTTATTGTTCGTTCTCAGAATCTTTTAAATTTACGACGCAAGCACTGCATCTAGCAAAGATTGAACATTTATCTCAGCGTTGTGAATACAAAATTTATAGTCAAAAAACAAGTTGCTTAACCAGGACTTCCGCGTTCATTTGTGTACAGTTTTGTTTATGTAAGTAACAAAACTCATCATATGTGCTGATTAATTTATGTTTACGAGTTTGTGAATTAACGTACAGGAACATTTACCAGATCAAACGTCATTTTAGTAAAAAGAATTTTGATTAAATAAATAAAACTTGCATACATTTACAGAATTAAATTTCAATAAATACGAAAAACGTGTAGCCTACACGTATTTTCAATAAACTGTTGCATACATAGCGTTTTTTTAGTAGTATACAATTAATTAAGTACCGGAGAAAACACACAGACAATATTTAGTACTTTTTATTCATATTTGCTCACATTATTCTTGCATTTATTTTTTATTATTATTAATAATAAATAAAATTTTGTTTACAAGAATATATTTTTGTACTTTTTAATATTACACTGTTTCGATAGTATAAATTATCGTCATCAGTAATTACAAATTAATCTTTATATAGAGCAGTTAATCTTTACAAATCAGTATTTTTTAAGGAGTGGTATTTATTTTGACATACATATTGTTATTGGTATCCAAATCACTTCGTTATTTGTAAATTAATAAATTACCTTAGATCCATCATGCGAATTATTTAATTTAAAATAAGACGTTTCGGAACATATGTTCCATCTTGAGATTACTTCACTCACGATAAAAGTTAAAATCATTCTTTATTTATTTTGTTTTTAAAATGCAGATGATGTAATCCACGATTTAATAAAAACAAAAAACTATGCAGAACTAACACCGCGAAATCTGCAAAATACGACGTTTCACCTGTTACAGATGGGTAGTCGTCTTCAGGTAGAAAAAAACCTAATACTTCTGGGGCCGTGCTTTGATGAACGAAAAGGTTGTAAGGTGTGAGATTCATGGTTGATTACAGGGGGGGAGAGTGAGCCACAGTAGGCATAGTAGGGCGTTATGAGCTCTAAGCTGAGAACGTTATTTCCTCTTCTCGTCTAGTCCCTTCTCCCCAGCTTTAGTTCGTGTCTTGCTCTTAACGCTTTCCTGGCGTTTTTTTTTCACAACAGAAATTCCTTTGCGTTATTCGAGAACATGTTTAATATCAGTGCTTCAGTCGTTTCCTGCTATCGTTCTGGCCTTATAGTTTTCTGTTACTTCATTGTAACGGGTTACTTCGGATTAACAGGTTAACCACAATTTAATTAAGTGGAATTAACTTAAGTGGATTATTTAATTCACTCCACTGGCGCTGGTTAGTTTTAAGGCAAGAATAATTCATGATGACTATTAAAGAACACCTTACTTATCTTTAGGAAATTTGACAACATACAGAAAACATGGTTTGTTAAATTTCGACATACCTTGATTAAACGACGACTATATTCTATAGTGATTGCAGAGCAAACACCACACCGCTCAATTAAAATCCAGAGTTTCCTTACCTGAAAAAAGAAGTATCATTTTAACACACAAATCTGACTTGTATAGACATGTAAATAAGTTATTACGTATACAAAATATATGTAATAATTCTATGAATTCAGTAATAAATAAATATTGTTACGACGGACTCACGGATCGTCGTATCGTACAGTGGAAACAAAATACAGACACCAGTGGAGCCACTAATTACCACGAATACCACACCATTGGAGCTTTAATTAGTCACAAATAACAACTTAAAATTAACAAGGTACTCTCATACAATAATTCAATTTAAATTTGTCCACACGCAATAACAATTGTCAACTATTAGATTTATCCACTAATTATAGCACAATAATCAATTTTCACTAATCCGCAACGATCACTTGATCCGTACCCTACAATATCGCCAGGTGTAACTGACTTCTAAGCCGGCCCCTGTTGCTTTTAATGATCCCGCAGAAGTTCCAGAATAATTTTCTTTATTCCTGATGGCATGCAAACATAGTTTACGTAGTTACAAAGCCTACGTGAGTGTGCGGCCTTGACCGAAACGCTGCACCTGCTCGACTAGCCTAGAAACGCGGAGAATTCTTCACTTTTCGAGTGCGGTACGTAATTGTCGCAACAATATAAACTTATATTAACTTTTATGGTTGCGTCATTGACAAAAAAAAATAAATAAATCAAGAGCCAAGAATTAAGAATTGATTACAATAATACAATACAATAACCCTTTTTGCTGTAGAAGAAGTAGAAATTAGCAAAAACGAGAGATAATAAAAAGAAGGACTGGAGAATAAAAAAATGTAGGTGTGGAAGAAGCGGGTTTAGGAATAGTATTGTATTGCAATATCTATATTTGTTCGAATTTGGCTTAACAGTGTAAACGGAGGAATCAGAGTTGCTGGCAAAATGCTTAAGACTCTGATGTTTGCAGATGATCAGGTTTTATTGGCCATAAATGAAGATGGCCTGCAAAGGATGCACCACTTATTAAGTAACATTGCGAAAGAATTTAATATGAAAATATCTGCCGAAAAGCAAAATGTATGGCTTTTAAAGAAACGTGGTCAGTTAGATTTAAAACTGTTTTAGATACTAAAATTTATAGAACAAGTCTCAGAATTTAATTGTTTAGACTGTAAGCTCTCATATAAAAATGAAGAAGATATTAATGGGAAAATTAATAAATTTAATCAGGTAACAGGAACTCTCCGACGTGCTCTAAAACACAAGGCAAGGGAATAGTCCATAATACATCTTAAAATTATCCAAATCCATGGCAGTCCTACTATGGCATTACTTATGGCTCAGAATCGTGGACAATGTCTGCTAGAAAAAAATCAAGAATTTAGGCTACGGAAAAGAAATTTTTACGTTTCATAGCTGGGTACACAAAGTTATAGATATGAAAAGAAACAATCAGATAAGAGAGGAACTGAAAGTTGAAGAAGTAAACGGAATCATCAATAAGTATAGAAAAAGCTAAAAAACAACACATTAGCAGTATGGGCAGTGACAGATTCCCCAAGGTAGCCTTATTGTAACAGCCGGAAGGCAAGAGTAGCCTGGGAAGACCCAAGAAGAGATGGTCCGATCAGTTTGGAGCCGGAACAGACTAAACAGTCTAAGCCGTGAAGAAGAAGACTGAAACATCTGTGTTGGCTTGGCTGTTATTCCTACGAGTTTGTATGTATTGTCATTTCTGGTTCGCTGGCTTTGCTTCAACATAATCTATATATATAAAACTCAAAGTCTAAGAATTTATGGGTAGCCTACTGAATACAAATCCACACCGTTACACCGATTGCCACCAAATTTTGCACAGGTAACCTTTGACACACGGCAAAAAATACTGTCTAACTTATAATTTGATATTTTGCCCCGTTCAAACGACTTAGGCCCTTTTAATAAGGCCTTTTTGTTGAACGTACAAAGATGTCAAAAACACCATACAGACCAGAATTAATTACCATAGTAATAAGTAAATAAACGAAAGCTATTTAGCAGCATCGAAACTGTACATTTATCCATTCCTGCAGTACAATTTCGATATTTTATATAATATGCGATTGTATCAATTTATTACGATGTGGAAAGGAAGAAGTGTACTAATTGTAAATTGTCCTATTACTTAATGCAAAGCGAAAATACGTGTTGTTTTTCTTTGTGAGGTTAGGTGACAACGGTTTTTGGTTTTTAGTTTACTGCTGAAATAAATAAAAGCCATGGTTGAAGAAAACATAACGTTTAATGTGTTATACAATGCTTCTAACACAGTAACACTTAAAAGAAAGAATTTAGCCTTTTTGATTTAACAGGTACTTTATTAATATCTCCAAAGGCTTTATAAACGGGTACTTTTGAAATGTCCAAAGGCTGTTGCACCAACATAATAACTTAGTACAAGATAAAATAGTTCAAGTGTTGAAAACAGCTTTGGAGAGAATTTGACTAATGAGTACAAAATTGTTATACGAGCTGGCAGAACGCCATATAGACATAGACAATAAAAATTATATTAATATACTTATTAAAAGTCAAATATTTGCGTGCGAAGCCGCGGGTAACAGCTAGTGAAGTCATAAAGAATGATTTAGTTGTATCTGATAATGGTAGTTGAATTATCTCGTTCGAAAACATAAGTTAGGCCCAATCTGTTGACATTTATAAAAGGAAACATACCGGTAAATAAGTTACAATTTAAAAAAATAAGTGCTTCACGTTTCTTCTTGTTTGTCACCAGTGAACAAACTATTTTTACTTCTGTTTGTTCAAAAGATGGGTACTCACAGGTTATGTAAAGTCTTTTGCAAACATGTACAAAAATATCTTAACCAAAGTGTGTCTCAATGTTTACATAAACTGATGAGAGAAAACATTTCCAGCCGCGATTAGACATCACGTGATTTAGATGTCGGTCACGTGATAGTCTGTCGAGAAATCTCCGTTTACTTTGCGTAATTAATTTTTACAACTGGAAACGTCATCCGACTGCTGAAAAATAAAACGTCACAGACCTGCGACTGCAGAATCGACTAATGATTCGGATTTTATGTCGTACACATCTCTTGCCCGCCACAAAATCGATCTGAATTTGTAAAAAAAAATATAGGCCTAACTAGAAATTTTCTTCACATCTACGATTAATTATTTACTGGATATGCTTAATTGAATTGTTTAGAATTGTAACCTCGCATCTCCATTTTTTGGTTATTTCATGTATTTGTTTCAACGTATTGCTTGTACGTAGGCCTACGTCTATTTAGTGAAGAAACATCCCGCACTCTGTAGGGTGTAATGGTGACTAAAATATCCCGTTTAGTGTTGAACCAGCTCATGTCCTGGACATACACTATTACAATTTTAAATCGGTCAGTTGATTCAAGTAGCTGTGGTACAATACAAGTTTTGCAAGGTTAGACTGCACTGTTGTTCTTTTAGAGCATTGGTTCCCAAACTTTTCAGTCCGCGGACCACCCCACACAAAAAAATTAAAAATTCCACGGACCCCATCTGACTTCTGAAATAAAGCAAACAGTAAATATGATATAAACTCTTTATTTTAATTAAAATATATTAAAATCAAAATTCTAACTTGCAGAAGTATAATATTAATGACATCAAACATAGTTTAATGTGAACAATGAAGCGGATTTTGAACAATTAGCTCTGCAATACTGGGTTTAATGTCTGACAATTTCATTATTAAGTCACTGTCCACATCAGGTTTATTTCTTAACTTTGGCTTCAAGTACGTGATCTGGGAGAATGCGGTTTCACACAGATAAGTAGAGGGAAGTAAACACAGTTAAACACTTCAAAGCTTTTTTTTACGAGTTCAGGATAGTCAATCATTACATATAACCAGACGTCAGCTAGCTGTAACTGCGAAAACTGTAATTTTAATTAACTGACAGTTGAAAGTTCTGCCATTGAATCTTCTTCTTGTAGTGTAAGAGACATTTTAGTTGACAGCCCATCAGCAAATGGATTCCTTATCCACATGTCACTATCATCTGTCAATGGAAAATATTCCCTTAGCTGCAAGTGCAATTGCTCCGAATGAGACCCAATAACGTTGAGTACCTCCTTTGGAACATTTTCTCCTGACATCTGGACGAAATCTGCCATGGAAGGGAATTGTTCGAAGATTTCAGAGTTTAATCTCTGAATCCACAGCTTTAATTTTTTTTATCATCCCCTCGGTTTTATCTACAACCTAAAAAATAGTGATCCCTAAAGGCGTAAATTGAGTCCATTCAGATGACTGAAGGTATCAGCAAGGTGTGATAGATTAAAAATTTAGATTTTAAAGCATAAAAAATTGGAGAAAATTATGGTATATTCTATTTGTTCTTAAAAGTGTTCGCGGACCCCCTGAGACAATGTCCCTTTGGGAACCACTGTTTTAGAGTGTTCGAAGTGTTTGTTATTATTTTTACTTTTGAAAAGTGTGTAATAAAAGTATATTTTTAAAAAAATTAGTAACAGCAGTAGTGTAAAATAAATAATCTACATGTAAAATCAAAACGAGGAGTAGTAAACAAGAATTTATGGAAAGTCAATGTAAAAGAACTTGAAAGATGAAGAATATTTTAACCAAAAAAGAAAAACTGTATATTATTTTAGAAGAAGAGTCTCCTCTGAAGTTTAATCGTAACCCTTTTCATCTTTATTGTCTTGCGTTACAAATTACAAGTTATTTATTGAAGGAGCGATGAGGGTACTCAGTTTTAACTTGGCCGTTTGACATTTGTATCTTTGTCTGATTGTACGCCGATACTCACTTTCGCCAGTATCCATTCTGTGTTTGAAGTCTATAGCAGCGTTTCACCCACATTACAATAGGTATCTTCAGGTGAAATAACCATACAGTATATCTGTCCGTTATCTGTTTGAAGTATGTCTCACTGTAACTTTCGAACGCACCAACCGATTTCTTTAAATCTTATCATGCGTGTCCATACTGTCACCCTACAGAAATTTACTGTGTTTGGAGGTATCTCCCAAAAAATAGGGGGGCGGAAGAAAAAAAATGTGTGGGGGCAGAAATTGTGACAAGTCGCAAAAGTCCACACGGAGCGTCAAATTAAATGGAATCCTAACCACAGTCTGAGAATCGTATTCGTTTTTTAAAATTAAAAAAGTTTTGGACGTCAGGGTCCAGAAAGTGGGTGAAAATTTTAATAAAATCGCCAAACTTCATTTAAAGTATCAAATTAAAGAGAATTTTAACTAACAGCTGAGTGTAGCGTTAAGTTTTGGAAATTTCAAAATTCCGAGACCCCGGGGCCCATAAAAAGATCAAACTGTCAGAATCAAAGGAACTGTAACCCAGAAGCGGAATATTTCGAATTTTTAGCGTTTATTGTATGCTTTTATGCTCTTCAATTGTTATAGTACTAAAGAAATAGTAGAGGAATCGCGATTTCTGTAAATTTTCCCACAATTGTAAAATTATCAAATAATATGGAAATTAATGTAATAATAAATCTACTGCGTTCAAAATGGTGAGCGAGTTCTGCAGCATAGGGAGCATACTAGTGTTAATTATTAATTCTAATTCATAAATTTATGTGCATTGAACTGGAAAAAAACTTAATTAGGCCTATTATTCCGGCTGTACAATGTTTACATATTTTCCGGAACCAAAGATTACAGAAGTGATTGAATTCTCATCTTCCACTGCTGCTTGTCCGCCCAAAGATCTTCTTCAATTTTCGTTCCCTCAATATACTATGAATTTCTTCTATCCAGGTGACAGGTGGTCTTCCTCTTTTCCTTCTTCCTGGTGGGGTCCATTCCATAACTTTCCTTGCCAATCTTTCCTGTGCCATTTTTGTGTCCTTACCATTTAAATTTTTTTGTTTGAATAAAATCAACAATTGAATTTTACACACCCCTTTCTGTCCTTAATGACTTCGTCTCTAATTTTCTCACGTTTGGATACTCTTTCCGAACGTCCCTAAAAGTCCATCTCTGCTGTCATTAATTTTGTTCTTGTGTATTTATTTGTAGTCGAAACTAGTAGAAAGCCGGAATATTAAACATGGCAACGTTGCGTCTGAGGCTTATAAACATAGTGTAATAAAATAGCTAAATCTTCTGGTATAACAATACAATGTTTAATTCGCCTGTAATATCCTCGTCACTTTTCCGATCCAGGAGAGGACAACCTTGCGTCCCTCTTAGAAATTTCATTTCAACTGCCTGAATCCCCTGTACGTTCCTTTTACCAAGAGTCCATGTCTCACCAGCATACAGGAATGTGAGGACAGCCACAATTTTGTAAAATCCCTTTCGGGTATCGTTCCGTGTTTTATTTTTCAGGTACCTATGAATCGTTCCACAGATGCGTCTAAATTTCATTAGCTTACTGTCCCAATCAATATCGGTTCCATATGAAATATCACAAGCCAGGTAATTAAAATGACTAACCTAATTAATAAAAAGTTTTTACCATAAATTTCTCCGGTGTTTAAGAATTTAATCCGCTGTTTAAAAACAAGAACCAAACGTAACCAATATATCGCAATAATGTTATCGATTTACTATACGTACACTGGTCTGAAAGGCTATACAGACATTACTGTATATGCGAGGAGTGGAGAACCATAACGTCGGGACGCTTAATGTAAAACTTCAACGGACTGAAGGGAGAAAACCGTCGCCAATATTGACTGAGTGCAAACAGTTCCGAGAAATCACTGCGGCCGGGGAGTTGAATGAAATTCCTGTGTTTCAGTCAATCACACAAATTGGCGTGGAGCCAGTTGCAGGGATTACGTATGTGCTGGGTGTTGTCACCCTCCTCAACCTTTCTGACTCTCTCAGTCTCTCTCTCTCTCACTCTCTCTCTCTCTCTCTCTCTGTGCCCAACTGGTTCAATGCAGTCTACCAGTTTTTCGGTCCAGACTCAATCTGTTTATCTCTGAATAACATCAAAATTTCACTTTCACACCCTCGATACTACGTAGAATCATAGACACCCAATTGGCTGCCCAACCCTAGACATTCACTACGATTTTGCACTTCTGGCTCGTAAACTTTCGTGCTTTTTGTTCATATTGTTATGACGGTCTACTTGATCGGCGTAGGTACAGTGGAAAACAAAATACAAGACACCAATTAAGTCACTAATCACCAGCTTTAATTTTCACAGTTAAACTGTTCGTAATTAACAACACAGTCTCTTATAACAAATCAAATAAAAATTGTTCACACACAATAAAATAAATGTCAACTAATATTAAAACACGATTGTATTACAATATACCGCCCGATTATAAAACACAGCACTTCACTAATAACCACTTGAACGCACAAAGTAATATCGCCCGATAATAACTCGAACCGCACGTAATATATCGCAAATATAACTGAAAACTAAGGCCGCTGACGCCTTGAATTTATACAAGGCTCACAGACCAGAAGATTCCAAAATGCGCATTAGCGGCAGTGTGTACGACGTAATTAATTGCGGCCTTGACACAGTCCGCGCGGCTGGCGGCTTTCAGAAAAGTCTCGCGAATGCGTCGAGAATCACTTATGCACGCAGATTCCGCTGGGCTCATCTGGAACATTCGATAAACACGTAGATTGTTCTGTGATGTCGCAACAATAATAATAACACTGTTTTTCAAATCAACACGCGTCTTTTTATTACATTAGTGGCTCGGGCCAACGTTTGCTGTTAAAAGCTATAAAAAAAGGCGTGCGTGTGTTGAAACAAAGATTGTGTTTCCACTTCACTGCAGTTGTTTCCTTCACTACACTCAACGTGTCACTAGTAGCGACTTTGTCTTTTCTTTATTTACTTCAGTGTGTTTTCTTTATTTACGACGATATGAAACATCACAATTTTACATGCCTTCAACAGCGTATAATTGTAAGTATTAAAATATTGTTTAGCCTAACTATCGTCTTCTTCTGATAGTTCCTATCCGTTTCGGATGTTGCATATCATACAGACTATTTTAACTTTCCGTACTGCTGTACGGAATAAGTCAGTTGTATTCATGCCAAACCAGGTTCTTAAATTTCTCAGCCATGAGATTCTCATTTCCCCAACTTCTCTCTTTCCAAATACTTTTCCCTATAGTATGGACTGCATAAGTAAAATCCCTGTTCATTTCTCATAAGATGCCCCAGATACTGAAGCTTTTTTATATTCGCTGTGTTAATAACTTTCCTTTCTTTCTTCACTTTTTAAGAACTTTATCGTTAGTTATATGTGCTGTACATGAAATGCTCAGTATTCTACGGTAAACCCACATTTCGAAAGATTAAAATTCTTTAGTTGTAGCTTCAGTCAAAGTCCAAGATTCTACACCTTATAAGAGGACCGAGAATACTGTAAGTAGCAGCGTAAAAGTCTCATCTTTGTGTTTACTGCTAAATCGTGACTTTTGAATATACTGCTCATTTTAGTGTACACTGCTCTTGCCTTATCAATTCTGCTCTTTGTTTCTTAAGAGTGGTCCCATTCTCCATTGACTATAGCACCAAGATATGTAAATTTGCTTACACGGTCAACTGGCCTTTGGTTTATATAAAGGGTGCAGATTGTGAGCCCCACTATAGTCATTTTAAATTGTAAGAATTGCAAAGCGTCTCCGACAGCCCTTGCCAACCACGGGCTATAAGTAATGCACTCGTCTACAAGTCATGAAGAAGAAGCCGAGAAGACCGAATTATTCCACGACTATATCGCTTTATAGGTTAGTAGTCATCATCATCATTTTCAGCAATAATTAAACTAAAACAAAAAATAACGCTTGTTCCAGTTCCAAGCAGACAGACAAGAGCTGGTCACTCCATCATTTCCTCGGACGCACCGTCCCCTTTGCCTTATAAATCAACAGTTGTTTGCGGCAGTCATCCATTCGGTTAAGATGTTTCGACCAGTTTAGTCCATATTGGGCGATCCTATCGACTATATACATAATATTCAATTCCTGCTGTAAATCTACATTTTTCTACGATCTACGATATCATGCCACGTACGTGAGAAATCTCATTTTGGTCACTCAAATACGATTCTTGGCCTGCGACAGTTTAGTAACTAATGTGTCCCGTGGATATGTTATTATTCCAGGACAAGAAGATGTGGGACCGCCATTATCGGGTTTAACGTCCAACCCGATTTTCTGGCTGAGTTGTCTCCCATACAGTGTGACTATCTCACCGGACTAAAGAGACCAGTTTTCCATCTTTGTCATGTCCACAAGAATCTTTAATTTAGTGGTTTCTTCTTGCCTCCCACACCCTACGCCAGGGGGTCTCCAAACAACTTTTTCACTTGAGGGCCGAATTGAAAAATTTTGGAAGTCAGGCGTGCCAACAACACGCACACATACACACACACACACACACACACACACACACACACACACATATATATATATATTGTAACAATACATATATTTGCATATTTGCCCAGGGCGGTATGTTTGTAAATATTTACCATAGAAAAATATATGATGAACAGTTTTTATCAATATTATGCAGGATAAGAATTGTCAGAAAACGTACACCTGCCCCCGCGAGTGAGTACAGTGCTTGTGTGTTTGTGTGTGTGAACGCAGGCTACGACAGGCAAGAATCTACAATGGGGTGATGCGTACGAATTCTCTGTAATCAGGTTTTAACCGGATAAAAATAAACTAATTAATACGTTTTAAACCTGTGAATAAAGACTTACCCCAATTATAAAAACACCATTACGTTAAGGAATTTTTAACGAATATAGTGATGTAAAAGTATTGCAGAAATTTGCAATAATAAAGACGCCAGGTAATTTAGTGTTAATTACTAGTGTAATTAAATAGTGATTAATAAGTGTGTTATATGTGAGTGACCAGGAAAAAATTACGCAAACGATGATATCGCTTGTGCTACGAGTATGTTTACGAAATCGCGAAAATGAACCAAAAAGTGATTTGTAATTAAAAGGACGCTTTGCACGAAGTGACAATGTCTAACAGGTCGTAAACAGT
Organism: Magicicada septendecula; assembly: GCA_034769895.1. Taxonomy (NCBI): domain Eukaryota; kingdom Metazoa; phylum Arthropoda; class Insecta; order Hemiptera; family Cicadidae; genus Magicicada; species Magicicada septendecula. Next base: position 30,738,684 of record CM068371.1, on the reverse strand, counting down.
CCTTGACTTGTCAGATTGCCGTCCAGTATAATTACCACCGGCAATTTTGGGGCGGTATCAGACTCAAGAAATCTTCACACAACGTCACGCTGCCGGTCTGCCGACTGATCGACATCTTTACCACACACACACACCAAGACTTATGGAGGAACTCTGGACCATCACAAACAACAACCCGTAGAGACAGAGAACACAGCATCAGCATAATCGTCATCATCATCAAATTCTCAGGATTCAAGACACACACACACACACACACACACACACACACAAACACACGCAATTATATTTTTGTCTGTGAAAAGAACTCTCAAAAAGAAACTTATATATGAACAGTAAATACTTAAAGTTTTAAATATAATTACTGTACATAAATTTAAATAGTAGTTAAAGAAAAGAATTTAATTTAACAAGAAAATTTAAAAATACTAATCTTTTGTTGTACATTAAAATTTGGGTGTGTCGGTAGAAATAAATAATAGGTTGGAAGTAAATGTTATATTTTTTTATTTTGTTTATAGCAACAATTAATTTTATTCTTGAGATTGAATATTATTTTTGTTTGTAAATGAGTTGCTATTATTTAAAATTTGAGTCAAAGTCAGACACACTGAAATAAAAAGGTTTACATAATTTGTTTAACATGTCTGTTTAGCTAGTAAGATTTAATGGTTGTTTATTTTATATGTCATGAACAGCATAGAAGGTTACATTGTACTTGTGTAAACTTATAAAAGAAAATATTTTTATTTATCTAAGATTCGAAATTTTTAATATTTGCATAATTTCTATTAATATTAATAAATCATAGAATGATTATTTTTTAAACGGTTTTAATTAATTATTTATGTCAACAACATCTCACTCCTCTTTGAAAATATTCTTATTATTGTGCAACTACATATACTTGACGCAAAGAGAATTAAAAAAAATTCTGCGACCTGGCCGGTGTAATACACTTCATAGTTGCGTTGAGTACATGGTAATGTATTTGTGTGAATTTTTGAAATGCTTGTAACGTTGCAATATATTTATATATAGTGAACTTATTTTTTTTAAATTTACGAAATAATCAAGTCAATAAAATAAGTATTTAAATAAAAATTAAGCAGACTTATACAAATAAAACAAACTCATTTATTCAAAATAATGTTAATAAAAGTAAGGAAAAAATAACCTTCAAAGATATTTCTTATGTATTATTTTTTGGATTTCTTATGTAGCCTACGTATGGGATGTGTGAAGTTGCTTATGAAAAATGTCTGTCCATTTTGGGTCAAATTTTGATGCTCCTACCACTAGAATGGATTTCAAGTGTTCGTCTGACAGGTTAGCCATTGTACTTTGACTTTACAAAGTTCATTTTTTAACACTGGGGGGGGGGGGTTAGAGCTGAACGCACAGTGGGCATAGGAATCTTCGCTTTACGTTGATGCGAGTGAAAACCGTGATTCATTCAAGGCAGCCAGACGAACATGCACATTAAGCACGTAAATGTTTTAAACTTGTACAAAATATTATAACATTTTACTGAGCTTATATCTTGCTTACTTATTTAGTAAAATGTTATAATATTTGAAGTATTTTGACGATCTATTTAAAAACTGCACGCAGCATAGGCCGGATTGCCGCGGGTCGGACAATGACCCTTGGAGGGCCGGGGGCCGTAGTTTGGAGACCCCTTCCCTACGCCATAGACCAAATCCAAGGGTCATTCGGCTTTAGAGGCAATTTCTTACTCCAAGTGCAAGAGGGTGTCTTAACCTCTACTTGGTTCTTGGTTAGACGAGGACAAATTACCGTGTTTCTTGTATTAGAGATTGTCAGCATATAGCAAACTCTGTACCAATGAGCCAAGAACGTGGTGGTTAGGCTGCCAAATTAGGCTGCAGAAATAAGTGTAAAAATGTACGAAACGATTTGATTGTTTATTGAAGAAAAAGGAAAAGCGAAACGTTTTAATCAGCACCTAGTGACAGCGAAAGTAAATGAGATTCATGCGGTTATAACTTATACGTAAGCACAACAAGAACCAAATGCAAACAATATTCCCGAATAATGACACCCATGCAGGGGCGGATTAGAAACACGTGGTGCCCTATGCTGCCATCAGACTGGTGCCTCCCCCCCGATTCAGAATTCAAACGTTTATCCATTATTTGGACTGATGAATGGCATACACAATTTCGAAAGTAAACAATTATTTTATTAGACTCTCAAATTACAACAAATATTTAGCTAAATAATGATTACAATGAGCATAGTGGTACTTAAGTGTAGAAAATACTAATCGATTAACTTATTTCTTGATTTTGCCTTAACGAAGTCTTGTATAATTTCTTCTAAATCGAACGCTTCAGGTTATTTCGCTTTCAATATTCAACCTTGCTAACGAAGATAATCTGACATCTCCCACAGTTGAACTCAACATATCTGTAACTACAGTATTGTAATACAGAAAATGATCTTTCAGATTCGCAGTTAACTATTCAAAACCAGGCGACAAGCAATGTATATATTCGGAAATACATAATCATTTCACAAGCAATAATCCAGCAATAATACTCCGAGCTGATAAACTGTAGTATCATGGAATCTATCATCTTTATTCGAACATAAATGACATAAAGCCAAACTCTATCACGGAAAATTGCATTCTCAACAATTTTACGGGGACAAAGTCATATGGTACCCAGGGGAAATATAAATCCTAAGAAAGCGGTGGTTTTCTTTAGAAGTAAGAAAACATTAAAATATGTAGTAAGGTGCGGCAGAAATTCAATAAGACGACCTTGCGTTGACGCCAGTAAGTCGGCTAAAAATTTACAAATTGTCACGGGCGGGACGGACCGTCATAAAACTGTATTGTTTGCTAGGGTGTAAGAAACATTTACCAAGATTGTAAAAGTTAAGTGCATCTAACAAAAGGAGCTATATTTTAAAAAGAGAGCGTAGAGAGTGAGATGGAAGGTGACGCGAAGTTTTCCTACCACGTGTTCACGCGCATTTTGTGGACGAATAACGGATAGCGTCAATTTTTACGCGGGTTGTTTCGTTAAACAGATTGGGTAGTTTTGAATTTAGCGGTAAGTCAGACCAATAGGCGTGTAGTTTGTCAATATTGAGTGAGGGTAGTTTGTAGCGAAGTATAAAAAATACGGAGAGAAAGAAGTTAGGGCAGTCAACGGAGAGATTACAGATATTAGACTCGTAATATTTATTTTAGGCTACGGGAAAACCACAACTCTAAGAATCGTATTAGTTGTCATAATAATTTTTCAGTAATTCTATTAAGTATATTTCAATCGCCACGTAAGTCAGTTATGGTAACGCAATAGTAATCTGTGCGGAAGTTAGCATCGTAAACACTTAATAAATGTTCATAAGAAGAACTCGAGCGTAACTAAAGAAGATCAACTTAAAACCGAGTAACATATATCTAAGTTTTAATTAATACAACATCAACCGTTTAAAAGTCGAGTTACCTAGCGATTTAAATGTGTGAAACGTCATTGTACGGGACGGTCGATCAATAGCAGTTATTACCTGGTGTTAGACGCACTTAGCTTTGTTAATGAAATACTGTGTTTTTCTACAAGTGTATACAGCACCTGTGTAATTATCACTAAGCAAGTTGAGTGAATGGTGTAATACTTGTGAAACCAGTGTAATTAGTGCGACCTGACAAGGATAGTTATTCAACGGATAACTTCTGGTCACCAGCTTAGAACCCGCGTCGCAGAGGACATCGCATCGCAGAGTAATTCAACAAACACGTAAATAACAACAATGAACAATCATTTTATATTGCTTATTAATATCAATTATATGTCAATCTTGTTTTGGTGACTCAATCAGTCTAAGAATCCATTGCTAAGAAATAAACACTAATAAATTTGATAGTAAATGATTAAAGTACTGAATTATAAATTTGTAATATTTGAATGCAACCGTTATTAAAAAATTTAATTAATAACAACTAAATTGTGTTTATTTATTACTGGCGCCCTGGGATAATTCTAAAGAGTCGGTACACGAAAGTAAGTGTGATATCTTATGGTTAAAATTTGATATGTGGTAAATATTAATTTTGTCATTGAATAATTTAATTTGATAAACTCTTACTTTATACATGCTCGTAGGCCAAGTAGTATGCAAAGTAGTAACAAAATAGTAGTGATATAAGGCCTATATTTAAAAATGTATTACAACTCATTGAAAAGTATGCACACATCTTTTTATGATTTTGGATCGAGGACATTTGTTTTTTTAACATTTATTATGTTAAAAATGTTTTGTGATTTAGGGTTGGATGGTGCCCCGTCTGACAGCTAAGGCCCTGGTGCCTCGTGCTGCAGCATACCCTAGCGTTAAGGATAATCCGCCACGGCACCCATGTATTATATATCGACCGAAAGGTTAGGCAGACAGATAGACGTTGTGCGCAGAGTGTAGAATCCAAATGTCGGGTCGTGGTGGAGAAAAATATAAAATAACAATCTGCCGTCAGTATTGACTAAATGCAAACGGTTCCAAGAATTCTCTGCGGCCGGGGTTGAATGAAGTTCCAGTGTATTGGCGTGGGACCAACCACCCTGTGGACTGATGTCTCCCATAACCCTCTTGTTTACCACTCACACACACACACACACACACAAACAGCATCTGCCCGTCCATTGCATTGATAGTCGCGCTACCCTATCATACCCCTTCTACCCTATCGCTCTGTCTCTGTTTGTCTGTCTGTCTATTTCTCACTCCATATATACACACACATAGCAACAATACACATATTTGCATATTTAACTAGGGCAGTATTTTGTAAGTAATTAGTGTACGGATAGTATAAAGAATAGTTTTAAATATTCTGTGCGTGAAAGTACAGGAATCAGCACGCCTGTCGCCTGTTGAAAGTGTACATCTATAAGTCATTGTTTGTGTTTGTTCGTGTGCGCGTGTGTGAACCAGCACGGACATGCATTGTACTACGTTAGACGAGACGTATGAATTGTTGGATTTTATTACTAAACCAGGTATTGACAGGATTAAAATAAATTAATAAATATGTTTTTTACCTGTTACCAAAGACGTATCACAATTCTAAAAATACTATTAGAATTAAGGACATTTAAACGCGTATGGTGATGCAACGTTATTCCAGAAAAGTGCAATAAAAAAAGACGTCATATTAATTAAAGTTAATTACTACCATAATTTGCTAGTAATTAACGATTGGGTTGTATGTAAATGACAAATGAAAAATTACGAAGCCAATGCAATCGCTCACCTTAAGATCAAGTTTTGGTTATCGCAAAAACAGACAAAAAAGTGATCAGTAAATAAAGACGCTACACACTAATTGACAAAGTTTAACATGTCAAAAAGAATATCTGATATGTCAGTTTGCCGTCTACTATAACCTCCGGCAATTTTGGGCGAGGTCAGATTCAAGATATCTTCACACGACGTCAGTCTGTCGTTCTGCTGACCGACTTGAAATCATCATCTTCACCACCACCTGCAATACACCACGATTGATGAAGGAATACAGGACGACCATCAACAATGGGCTATAGAGTACCGATGATGCATCAACATCATCACCATCATCGTCACTGTCATTGTCATCATTCAGGAGACGTACACACACAACGGTAACTTCGACAATACGCAAGTGACAAAAGATTAATTACATTTTTTTGTGATTAAACAAAGAACTCATAAATAACAGAATATGAGATAAAGTAATGTAATGACTTAAATGTAAATAGTGTAAATATTCAGAGTAAAAGACGTAATTGTAAATTGTTGGTAAAAATAATAATTTTATTTTGTTTAATTTTAAAAATTGGGTGTGTCATTTATAAGTCATAAATATTTATAAAGTAAACATCATTTTATTAAAATATTAATAACAAAAATTCAATTTTTATTTGATAAAGTTAATATTATATTTATAAATAAGTTGCTACGAATTTTAATAATGATTCAAAGTCAGACACCCATGCAATATAACAGAATTTTATAATTTGTTCATCATATATGTTTAGATATTTAAGACTATATGTCATTAATGTGTGCCGAATAGCGAAGGTACGTTATGTTTATAGAGTGTAACCTATATAACCTTGTAAAAGAGAATATTTTGAATTTTCTAATTTCAGATTTTTAATCATCAATTAATTTTCTTTGCAACATTTAATAAACCATTGATCGATTCTTTTACTATGTTTTAATTAATTATTTCATGTCATCAACGTCTCACTCTTCTTATTTAAAATACGTTTATTGTGCAACCACACATATACTTAACGCAAGGAGCACACAAAAATCCTACGACCTAGCCGGTGTGTAACTCTTTATAGTTGCGTTCGGTACAGGGACAGAAGTGTATTCATTTTAAAATACTTGTAACGTTGCCATGTGTGTGTGTGTGTGTGAGCACATACTGGTAAGTCACTGCCACGGTATAATGTCAGTGACTTTGCTATTATTATCGGATGCCCCCCTGACACTCTACAACCGAATAACGCGCAGACGATAAGGCATACGTTGTTTCCCCTCACACCATCTTTGTCTTTGTCTCCGCACTGTATTATAGTCTCACAGACGTTAACGGCCAACTTTACTGACGTAACTTAACCCCTTTGTGCAACACTAGTCTTTCTCTTTGGAACCTCGTCTTCGTTAGTCGACACGGTGGGAAATTTTATTCCATTAAAAGGCAAACGTGTGCCGGCTGGTCTGAAAACAAATGCAGAATAGACAAATGGAAAGAATCTTTAACAAGGCTGCAGCACCCGAAAAGGTACATATTACAAATTGACGATAAGAATATGGTAGGAAATGTGAAAGAAATTAAATAATTGGGTGAGCCAATAACAAACAACGGAGCTCCAATACCACTCAGACAAACGTCGGCCGAGTATGTCACGTTTCTGTAAATGTAATTAATAATGAAGAATATCAGACTGTATGTTTCTTGCTAAAGTATTGTTGCCCCATTATAGAACGTTCTACGTGTTTGTCGGCTATCCCAGCAGAACCAGCTGTAGTGTTGTGTGCGTACGTGATTCTCAACATGCGTTAACGAGACTGTTCCAGACTTCGCCGGCAGCGCGCATTGGTTCAACGCCGCAAACCACTACGCTTTAGTGTAGTGTTGACGCGTATTATGGATTATTCTTGAATCTCAGCGGGGTATAAATATAAGTATTCAGCGACGCTTAGTTTCAGTTTAAGTGGCGATTTATTCAAGTGAGGTTAGAGTTTATTTCGGGCGATTATTCTCGAAATAAAGTAGAGAGTTTATTATTTCAAGTGGTTATTAGTGAAAAGTGATTAGCGTACTGGACTCTCTTAGTTAGCATTATTATTGGAGTGGACAAACGAAGTTGAATTATTGTACGAGTATAATCTTGTTGAATAACGTGTTGATTACAAACTGTTAATTGTGATAATTAAAGCTGGTTTTTAGCGACTTCATTGGTGTCTTGTATTTTTTTATCCACTGTGCCGTACGACGATCAAGGAACCCGTCTTAACAGTACTTCGGAAATTTGGGGTTCTTTTATTTTGTTAGGTACACAACATTGCTTGTACTAAACCTACTGTTAACACTGCTTTCACACACGTAATTGGGTTTACAAATTTATGATAATTCAGGCGTTGCTTCAATGTTTTGGAAAACAAATCCTTTCGTCACGAGAATGGATTAGGTGTCTGTCCTACGAAGAAAAACATAAGGAATCGGGATATATGGAATGAACTAAGGCCATGTTCGGTGTTGGCGACATTAATGCAGGGCGCCAAGAATAAGTGACAAGGTGGTATGCGCTGAGTATGGAACGAGTTGAGTTGTTGGGGGGGGGGGGTCGTTGTTCGCTTACAGAGGCCCCCCCCAAAGGTAGCTACAGTTACATGGATAAATACACTAGACGTAGCAACGGGACATTCACTATAGGGGTCAATAGGAACTACCCATATTATATAGGTCCGGCCAGAACTAGTAGCTACTTAAAACTATTATTACAGCTTGGCAACTCTTTCTGAAGCCCTGGCTGGCAGCGCTAGCCCCGCGTCTGTGGGGAGGGAGTAACCCTACTTTGGAGTGAGAGAGAAACACATCAGCACGTCACACCCAGAGCCTGGCCTGCAGTGTTGTCAGACTGCCGTAAATCAACACCAGAGCGTGATGTAGCCACAAGAATGCCACAATTCTCGCCTTACGGACCTTTACCGTGGGACGACTTGGAATGGAATGAACATATTGTAGTATCTGACAGCGCTGCATGAACAGCACACGAAACGAGCTCCTATTGGCTCGCGCGGCAACAAATAGAGTGGCTCGAGTAACATGTGGACTGGAAGGGCGAAGGGAGGCTCTTCAGCTTCGAATTTCGTCCGGGGACTCAGATAAAGTTGCCAGACTGTAGAAACAAATATTCGTGTGGGGAGAAGATAAAAGAGGATAAAACATCGTATCGTATATTGGGGAAGGGTGATGTACGGAATAAGATATAACAGGACATAATAGGATAAACGCCACTATCAAGCGTAGTTTAGGCAACAGACAGACGTTATTAAAATTGTACTTGGCAATGTCCGTTCCAAGTTGTCTGTACGTTAGTGAAACATGGACAATGATGAATGCACATGAAAGTCGACTGCAAGGTGCAGAGATGAGATCCTTAGACCAGTAACCGGGTATACCAGGTTGGGTAGGAAAAGGAATGAGGACATCCGTCATGAGTTAGTTGTCCGACCAGTGAATGACATGGTGAGGGAATATAGATAGAAATAGTTTGATCACGTATATCGTATGGACTCATCAAGAATACCACATGAAAGTGCAAAATATATGCCTAAAGATAGAAGAAGTCTGGGACGGCCGATGAAAAGACGTAGAGATCAGTTGTAACAACAGACGATGTAATAGACTTGCAAAGAAGCAGAAGAAGAAATAGCAAGCTTCTTCTCGGACCACATGCTTCACTATGTTCGCAAACAACGCAGTGTAAATAATAAAAAAAACTTTTATCTTGTAGATATTGTTTGGTTCGAACGCTTATAAAAGCTCCAAACTGAACCGTTCATTAAAGTAATGTTTTCGTATTTTTAGACCGGTAAAATTCTAATTCTTTCGTTTTTACATTACATAAAGTATATAAAAAAGCATACGCTATTTGTACGAAACTTTCTAATTTTAACTTCCAATGTCTTACTGTTGTAAATAAATAGCAACGAAAGAGACAGTTTTGTTGTAAGCAAATAATAGAAAGCGCTCTCTGATTTATTGTTTGGCAAAGACAAATTTAGATAAGTAAACAAATGTGTCTAAGGCCCAACACCAGCGGGCGGCGGTTTATAAGCGACCAACCACCGTAGCGCTGTAACAAAATGGGATTACTACGCACCAATAGAAACACACACAAACACCGTCGTACATTGACGCACTGACGCTGTCTACTCTCTGTGTGACTTAATTGAGAATCCCTGTTAAATTGTAGTGTTTTTTCTTTAATTTTCTGCAAGTTCGTTATTGATTTTATTGTTAATGACCGTTAACGACCTGAGTTCTTGATACCTGAGGAACGACAACCGCAAAAAATTAACAGATATATATATAACATCAATCTATTTTTTCAATTAACACTTTCTTTTACTTCTACATTTCTTTCGCTTGAATCCCACACTTTTAAACACATGCGTTAATGATTTCGCCCCCCATGGGAAATGGATTCTTTCTTTCACGATAGGTAGGAGATTATCTATAGTGGGCACAACGATTTGATTTTTATAAAAATCCTGGACAATATTTCTTACTACAAGAAATCGAACAAGAAGAATTATGAAGATCGTCAAGAAATAATTTCCTTTCCTCACATGTTATATGTTTTCCCCGGTGTGGAGGGCAGTTTTCCTTCTGGGCTGCATTTCCTTTGCTTTCTCAAGTATTTAACGAAGCCTTCCGATTTGTTACAGTATACGCAGCTTGATTCAGCTTGACGCAACTTGATACGTTGCTTGGTTCAGTGGGTATGCAGTGAGTTTTGTTGTTTTTCTTCATCACATTTTTCAATTTTATTACTAATCATTTCGCGACCTTCACTGTGAACAACGAATTTTTTTCTTTCCTTTGGTGACCCTTGAAGAGACAATATGAATATACAGTTACAAATAAACAAATAACAGGATAATTCACTCACTAACTGAAAGTAACTAAAAGTACACTAATCCTAAACGATAGTTTACAAATTCCTGTTGTTACTGTTACTATAACACAACTACTTGAGAAGTAGCCTACTAAGTTGTAAGCACAAAACCAATAATACGTAGTCTTTGAACGCACTTAATACCGCAACGGTGAAAACCAGACTGCAGTAAAATTACAAAGTGTGTAATGTCTGATTGCCTTTGTGACAGTACAGTTCGCACTGTGAACAGGGTATGGCAGCTGTCACGAATCATTGGCCTTGACAAACTAACGATACTAACACAAACACACTCGCTCATACTTTACCTCCTCCATCAGAGACACAGAGTTCAGTCTCATGCAGTATTCACTCCTGTTGACACATCTGTATTGTTATGACATCACAGAACAATCTACGTGTTTCTCGAACGATCCGTTGGAATCCTGCTGAATGTTGTGGCGTACGTGATTTCAACGTGCGCTTGCGAGACTTTTCTAGACGCCGCCAGCCTTGCTGACTGTGTCAAGGCCGCAATTAATTACGTCGCAGTGTAGAGATAACGCGTAGTTGTGGAATGTTCTGGTCTGTAAGCGGGTATAAATACTAGGCGTCAGCTGTCTTAGTTCAGTTATTATCGGGCGATATTACTCTGTGCGTTCAAGTGGTTATTAGTGCGGTTCGTAATATTGGGCGAAGTGTTATGTTTTTTATAATTCCGCAGGACAATTATCGTACAATTGTGTTTTATATTAGTTGACATTTTATTGCGTGTGAACAATTTTTATTTGTATTGTTGTAAGAGACTGTCTTGTTTATTACGAACTGTTTAACTGTAGTAATTAAAACTGGTGATTAGTGACTTAATTGGTGTCTTGTATTTTGTTTTCCACTGTACCATACGACGATCAGTAGACCGTTGTAACAATATGCTAACTGTTTATGAACAATCGTGTCTTGTATAGATCGTGAAAAACGTTCAGAGTTGCTGATCTCCGTCTCAATGACTAAGAAACTTGGCTGGAAACCATTGCGAAAATTGTTAGTTTTAACGACATTGTTGTCAGGAAGCTGCAATATTGGAAGATTAAAAGTCGGGCTGTCTCTGAGCCATGCTTACACACAGCGCGCGGTTTTGCCATATAAGCAGCAGGGCAAGACTGATTAGTCCAGGGAGGGGGTAACGCGCTGCTTGCTTGATTACACCTCGTTATACTGCTCGCTCTGTACATGATGAAGCCAAACAGCAGTTTAATCGCTTCTGCAATACGGGGGGGGGGGCAATGGTCGGGTCGCTGATATCACTAAACGACAACATGGTGATAGGAGACTTCGTTTGTCAATACATGCTACAATACACTTGTACGACTACGTATAAGCTTCAGCATCAACGATCAATGTTTTGAGTTAGGCCGGCCGCACACTAGAACGACATTTTGTTTCGCGACAGAACCGTTTTGCGTTTTGTCGCATCGTGTCGCTAAGCGTCGCAGATGACTCTACTGGCATAAAGATCTATAAAGCGCCAAACACTGGCTGCGACATTGTCTAGAGCAGTGGTGCCCAAACTTTCCAGCCCGTGGACCCCCCAAAATTAAAAATTTCACTGACCCTTTCTGAGTTCTGAAATAAAGTAAACAGTAAATACGATACAAATTCTTATATTTTAATTAAAATAGCCTATATTAAAATCCAAATTCTCTTAACTTGCAAAATTATAATATTAATGATATCAAACATAGTTTATTGAGAACAATGAAGCTGATTTTGAAGTTGATTTTGATTTTGAAGTTGATTACAATTATCTCTGCAATATTGGGTTTAATTTTTGATAATAATTTCAATATTAAGTCACTCTTGACATCAAGTATACTTCTTAACTTTGAGTTTAAGTGCGTGAGCTGTAAAAACGCGGTTTCACACAAAAAGTAGAGGGAAATACAGTTAAACACTTCAAAACTTTTTTTGCAAGTTCAGGATAGTCAGTCATTACATATAATTAGAAGTCAGCTAACTGTAATTGCGAAAACTGTAATTTTAATGAACTGTCAGTTGAAATTTCTACCAATGAATCTTCTTCCTGTAGTGTGAGAGAGAGGTTAGTTGACAGCCCATCAACAAATGGATTCCTTATTCACATGTCACTATCATCAGTCACTGGAAAATATTCCCTTAGCTGCAAGCCCAGTTGCTAAAAATGAAACTTAATAACGTTGAGGATCTCCTTTGGAACAGTTCTCCAGACATCTAGACGAAATTTGCCATGGAAGGGAATTATTCGAAGATTTCAGAGTTTAATCTCTGAATCCACAGCTTCAATTTTATTATCATCCCCTTGGTTTTTATCTCGAACCTGGAAAACAGTGATGCCAGATCCCTGCAGGCTTAAAGAGAGTCCATTCAAGTGACTGAAGATATCACCAAGGCATGATATCTTCAAAATCCAGTTAAAGTCATGGAACCTGTCTTTAAGGTCGAAGTTGGAATCAGATAAAAAGAGCTTTTGTTCACCCATCAGTAAAAAAAAAATACTGGAATATTCTACCAATTGTTTTAAGATTCTAACGTTTAGATTGTAAAGCAAAAAATATCGGATAAAATTACGGTATATTCTATTTTTTCTTAAAAGTGTCCGCGGACCCCCTGAAACATTCTCGTGAATACCCAGGGGTCCGCGGACCCCACTTTGGAAACTACTGGTCTAGAGGTGTCACGAAGACCCTCGGGGCTAAAACCAGAGCTCCTTCAATTTATTTCTCGTAAACAAACCAGCTTGCGACATTTTGAACCGCGGGTGCGCTGGATTCTAACCACACAAGACCGGGAGTTTATGTTACACGTACCTAGTCCATGCTTTATGTTTTAATGCCTATCACGAAGCCGCAAAACAACACACTTGTACAGGTCAAAAACAGCTGACGAGAAATTGTTTAGTCATAAGACAATGTCTTAATCCTCTCTCCACCGAAGCGACGCTTTGCAACACGAAGCCTCAAAACTGTTTTGTCGTGAAACAATATGTCGCTCCAGTGTGCGGCCGGCCTAAAACACTAAAAATCAGACAGTAGTGCCATAACTAGGAAATGCTCCTGGGGGGGAGACTAATTTCTGGGGAGGGGGAAGGATGCGACTGGCTCCTGGGAGGGAGCATGAAACTAGCTTGAAGATTGGACTTTCCGTTTTCCTCAGGACGAATAAGATATTCAGCATTCTTCCCATATAATTATTTATAAGCCTTATTGTAACACATGCAACTGGTTTAGAAATACTCTTCCGTTAAGTGTTTATAGAATTTCACTGAAATTCTTAATAGCTCTTTAGGGGGGAGACTGATCTCCCTGATCCCCCACCCGTTTTACGCCTGACAGTCATTCTGAGTGGTGAGCTACGCTGATCCAACGAATGAATTACCCCCTCTTTCCTATTTAAAAATACAAGGTGTCTAGAAAGGAGAGAGGGGAAACAACGCAATAACAGTTCGCTGACTTACACCACACACTTTCTCTCTCTCTCTCTCTCTCTCTCTCTCTCTCTCTCTCTCTCTCTCTCTCTCTCTCTCTCTCTCTCTCTCTCTCTCTCTCTCTCTCTCTCACGTACTGTCACTTCACAACGACACATGCTTGCAGTGTTCACATCGGTCTTGTTGCAGCCGACGTTCACAAAAGCAAACACTGTTGTGCGCATGTGCGAAAGGAATCAGAAGCTTCGTGTCCTCGCAACGAGAATATGTTTGTCCACTGCGCATCTCTAAGCGACTGATCAAAATCTATCGTCAGGTCTATACATCTATAAAGAGCATAAATATTCCCTCTTCGATGTATAAAAGAATAAATATAGTCGATTTCTGAAGTATAATGACGTCCAAAATTATTATACTACCGATCTATGAAGGGAAGCTTATTGCCCGATTATACAAGAAAAACAACTCGTCATTGCTGTCCTCTATCTGATCCCAACGGCAAAGAAATTTCCCTTTTTTCTTTTGACTTCTCTGGATTTTGTTAATTTTCGTCATCATCATCTTCACATCACAGTATAGGTAAAGTGCTGCTTGTCCTTCAAAGACCCTCCAGCCTTCTCTCCATCGGTCTACCCACACATCTGTGTCCTATAGACTTATACTTCCAGGTTTGGTTGGTCAGTCTTTAATTTGGCATTTTTTCTAAGTGCTCTTCCCACCGTTGCTTATAGCCTTTCACTTTTATAGTCTTTCATTCAAATTAGAAACTTCAAATTCTTTTCTTACGCCTCGTTCTATATACAATCAATTTTAGAAGACCTTTAAATTCCTCTTAAGAACGCCGGGACCTGTTTTTTTTTTGTTAATTTTCCACAGTTTATATTCCCTGCTTGTAAAATAATGCTCCCAAAAATTCCGCTGGTGCATTTACGTAAGAGTTGTACACGTTTCTCGGCTAGCAAAGGGGGTGCAGTGTCTCTCTCAAGGTCGTGCACTCAAGTACCTTCGAGACTGCTCGAGCACTCTTAACTAAGCAAATTATGCCGGCATGCCGCCAAAACAATGGAAAATTGTTCTCGAACCTCTACAGGCCCTACATGAGCAACAGCGGCCGGCTAGAAGTTAGTTACTCCTGATAAACAATCCGTTTATATTGTACAGTGTGGATCAAGTGACTGTTATGGATTTATGGAAAGTGATTATCGTGTTATAACTAGTGCAGAACTCTTTAATAGTTGACAATTATTATTGCGTGTGGGCAAATTTAACATAAATTATGGTACGAGAGTGAGTTGTTGGTTTCACATTGTTATTTGTGACTAATGAAAGCTGGTAATTAATGACTTCATCGACTCTTGGAGCAGGCCAAGAACCACCAACGGTTGTAGAGCCACGGCTGATGATGATGAATTAGTGACTTCATTGGTGTCTGTGTGCATCAAATTCTATAAGACAATGGAAGTACCAGAACTGCTGTATGGATACGACTCCTGGAGTATACGAAAGAAGGATTGGTACCAATTACAGGCTACAGAAATCAAGCTATTTGAGATCGGTAAAGGGATATACGCAACTCGATCATATTAGAAACGAGTATATTATACGACAACGTGATATAGTTTTCCTAAATGAACTTATTCAGAATTATAGAAATTGCTGGAAATAACATCTAGAAAGAATGGACAATAATTTCCGAAGTTGGCTTATGAGTGTGAGCCGGTTGGAATAAGATCTGTAGGCAGGCCAGTTACAAGATGGTGGGAGTCATGAGGCCGGAACATGAGAAATCCTATCCATGAAGTGATTTTGATGATGATTATTGTTGGTGTCTGTAGGCTATTTTGTTTCCACTGTACAACACGACGATCCGTGAGACTGTCGTAACAATTAGAACGCAGCGTAAGCGTCTTTTGTTGCGCGCAGAAACTGCGGAGAGGTCGTTGTCCTCGATTTAGAAACGGCTGTTAAAGTAGCATTGCTCTAACGAAAAAGAATCGTTATCTATCAAACATTCGTGCTGCTCGCTTTCCGTAGTCACATCACTTGCGTTCATTGAATATGAAACTTTAATGCACTCACACAACTAGACAAACTGTTTGTTTCAACAACTGTCTGTACACGCGCAACAAGGATTGTTTGTTGTCTGCTCCTGTCATAGGTTTTCCGAACCAGACACGCAAACTGCTAACGTTGCTGTAGCAGATTTAACGGTAGTTAAATTAAACGTAAATACTGGACTAATCTGTACTGTTTCCGTTCCTAGTTCAATTCTGGTGTAAACAACCAGACGTGGCACATTTGAAACGCTATTTGCTACTTGAATTATAGGCGTGTCACTCTGACCGAAGGAGTACAGACAGGGCACACGTACAATATTGATACTGTATGAAAACACATGTAAATTGTAATAATTTTTGTCGTGACCAAAGTAAAATTTGTTTGACTGTGTCAGACCGATAGAAAATTATTTTATAACACCAGTTGACGCCTTTTTTATTCACTGTTTGCAAATCGCACCAAAAGAAAAAGGTAAAGTTTATATAAAACAAACAGGAAGCTGCCGTAACCAGTGAAACAATTGTCAGGAAAATAAAAATTACCTGTAGAACTATACCAGATATTTATTTATTAAACTCAAGTATTAATAAAATGTTCTATCAAGTGCTGAGCGACCTTTCGATATATGTAGTTTTGTATTTGGTTGCATATATATTAACTGAGAAACAGTGTCTCAGAATCTTTCTGTTGAATTCCACCGACCCTCGTAACAAGTAGAATATTCAGTGTTTAACTGTAAAAGGCCCACAAGTAACGACACTACAGCTACAACAATTAAATCACAAAAGCTCGAGAGACGCTACACAGAAACAACAATCGCAGCGCTGTCTGTGTCAAGAGCGTTGCGTCGAGGTCTCGTCGTTGTTTGGCGAAGCCACATAATGGCATTAGGTAAAACACCGGCTGACGCTTTGTTCTACGTTTCGGCTCGCGACCGCAAAGTTGCTGCTCTTCATAATTCCCGTTGCCATGGCGACTACGCCCAACTGCTCTCGTACTCTCAAGACGTTGGAATTACACATACGTACAGTTTCGTTTCGCGACACCACGCTCCGTCACACCAGGCATGCAGACTCACACCCACCGCACAATTACAATTTCTCCTCGTTTGGTTAAAACAGATTAACACAAGATGCTTGAAACAAACAAGCGCGTGGCAGTAAAATTGCCAAGTATAGGGCGGGATAGAAGTACTCCGAGTAGACAGTTTTCCCTGCGGAAAATACCGTGGAATAAATGCGTATAGTGGTCAAAAATTTTAAAAATTTATAATTTTGTGATCAAGAGGTACGCTCACACACACTCGAGTTGACAACCCAGGCCAGTGTCGTAAATAAGAACAATTAGACACGCGTCAGACCCAACGCCAGTGAAGAAACAATGAAGAAACGTCCGACTACACGTGACAATAGAAATTGGGAACATCGTTGACAGAACGAACTCAACTCCGATTTACAACACCAAAACAAACCAGACAAAAGATAGAGCCCGGTAGCCCGACTACGCAGAAGTTAGAAGGAACACATGCTGCGGGGGTTAAGTTGTAACGCGCGCACGTATGAATGAGATACTCAATAACAAAGGGTGCAGAGAGGTTTTGACGAATATGTAGACAATGGGACGGGTATTCAATGAATACGAGATACGTACTCGGTCCAGCGTGAAAACAAAGCAGGATGACAAGTCAGATTTACAACTAGAAATCGTGGGACCAGTCCAGGGATGACGTCCAGCGAAGAGTTGGTAATTGACGGAAAAAACGAAGGGTGACCAAACAATAGACCAAACACTGCAGATTGTTAACAAAGGGAATAACAGAGAGCCTCGACAACAAGGAACAAAGGATTGATGGACAGGCAGGCAATTGCTCCACTTTCCGAGAAACAACGCAACGTTCGTCCCTGGGGTACTTCGGGGGATGTCCAACGACCAACCAGAATTTGGCATCTTCCAAAGGAACTGGTGGAGAGGGTAGTGACGACTTGGACGACGAATCAGGAAACCGATGACCGTAGATCTGCAAGGTGGAAGGAAATCCTGAACCTATCAACAACGGCCATAGGCGTGGACGTGAGAAAATTGCATTCTGGTAGAGAGTGATTGATAAAAACTGTTTACGAGAACGCGGAGCTCGGTAGTAGTAGTGGTAGTAAGAGTAATAGTTGTAATAGTTTTACTCGGTAGTTTTTACTCAGTTCTTACTCCGACTTACTCAAATTTTAAATCAGTTAGTCAGTCAGTGACACAGTTATAAGCAAGTCTCGGTCTTACTCGAACTTAGACATTTCAATTCAATCTCAGTCTTACAAAACGTTGTGTTCGATAGATCATCCAAGTTACCGAACTTACCGCAGTAACGCGCAGTGCGTATGTACATAAACATCGTTAAAATGTTAAGTGTATACGAGAAACTTTAGAATACGTTCGGCATGCATATTAAGCATTACGAGTGAATTAACATTTCGACAGTAGGACATTGTGCGACAAATTCAGACATTGTGAAACATTATCCAATCATAATCAATCTAATTTTGAGCACATGAACTAAGTGGATTAACACACATGAACACTAGTGCATACATAGCGCGCATCACGTCCAAGCTAGACAAAAGTATCTAGCTACCTGAATCACGCTTACAATAAACACGTAATCAAACTACACCAATAATAATGATTGCATTTTACTACATAATACTGTAAAAACACTTATTCTAAGCGGATAACTCCGACATCACACTACAGAGAACGCGAGTGGGATTATCGCGAGTTAAAGTGTCAGTGCTCATCCATCAACAACAGCAACCTCGTAAATGGAACCGTCAACGGATAGGATACCACATCGATGGAATTGTGGATAGGCTTTTCCAAGTTAAGTCCTTATGTTCTTAATACTAGTTAATACTTACTACTGCACTGTCTCTTTTCAAAGAGCTACACCCGAGGAAATCTATATAAATCGTAAAAATAATAATGTTAAATAGTAAAGTCACTCGTCTGAGGGCATTAATGAACGCATTTAGCTTAGAATGAAGTATATTCAATTGTTTATTGTTTGTGCATATTTATATTATTTTGTGTTATATTTTATAGCATTGTATGTCTTGTTTTTCAGGGAACAACGAAATGAATATTATTATGATTTATGTTATTACGTGTTTTGTTTGAATGTATTTACAGGACATAATTTCATTTGTATATCAAGAATTTATTTATGCAATAATGTGCAATAAATAAGTATTTATTGCGTTATGTATATCTTGCGTTCATTATTGCAATCAAGCTCAAATAATTAATCTGTCATGTTTTAAGAAATTCTGTCTTATTGCTTACAATGATAATTAAGAGTCTCAATAATTATGCTAATTAACAGTGAGTACACTCAATCACTCAGTAAATTGTCAGAATAATATATTTGTGTAATTACATTGATTTGATAAATATTCAACATAATTGAATAATTTAATAATTTACATAAATTAGCATAATTGCACTAAATGCGACTAGCACGTTCCGTTAACTACCGATTTTCCGTTAACAGATAACCAAAATCGATTGTTCGTTAATTTATACTGAAACGTCTGAAGCTACATATTAAAACTGTAAAACGTATTTCACGTGTGTGTGTGTGTGTGTGTGTGTGTGTGTGTGTTCTCAACTTCTCACAATAATTATTCTTGTGTAATTATCATTATTAATAATAAATAATAGTTGTTTTTTGCAAAATATATATCTTTTTCAAGTACATATTAAGTAGAGTGAAACTGACAGTTCTGGCTCACAAAGGAATGCCGCCTTTCTTAAAAAACAATAAAAAACACTAAAAAACATGATCTCAGAGATGACGCCGCCACCGCTGGACCCGCAGCATCCCGATGGACCACAGCACCGCGAATTTCCGCGAATAAATTTTTTTATTTTTTTAATTTTATTTTTTTTATTTTTTTAATTAAATTGATTTGGTGGGATGATGTTCAATGGACCACCAGCATCCGTGAATATACTTTTTTATTTTTTTGAAGAAAGCTGATTTGCATATCAGTGGGTGGTGTTGGGTGGGAGGTTGTTTTTTATTTCATATCAGTGGGTGGGGGTGGTTCCAACTCGAAGCATTATAGTGTATACTAAAATATATGATCAGGTGTACCAACCTTTGCATGAGTTCAAATTTGTTGTGTGTTATAATGTATATTAAATCTATATGATCAGGTGTACCAACCTCTGTAGTATTATTATAGTGTATAGATATTTTATTTGAGCAGGGTTGTCAACATTTTCTGCGGTGGGGGGAGGGAAATGTGCGTGTATAGAGCAGATCTGCCAACATTTCTTTCTCTTCTGTGGTGGGAAATTCAAACTATATATGATCATAATTGTTACTCTCTCTCTCTCTCTCTCTCACACGGTGTGTATGTCTCTCTCTCTCTCTCTCTCTCTCGTTGTCAAACGTTATGCTCACCGGCATTATAGTGTATATTAAAATATATGATTAGGTGTACCAACCTTTACATGAGTTCAAATTTGTCGTGTGTTATAATGTATATTAAATCTATATGATCAGATGTACCAACCTCTGTATTATTCGTCCTCTCTCTCTCCCTCTCTCTCTCTCACACGTTGTGTATGTCTCTCTCGTTGTCAAACGTTATGCTCAAACTGTGGTCAGTACCGCACGCATGTATATGAAATTAGAAAGTTTATTCGACATATATTAACGCCCTCTCTCTCTCTCTCTCTCTCTCTCTCTCTCACTCTCACACGTTTCAACTATGCAAGGTTCCATACCCTTTCTCCTGTCTCCCTCTCGTACATTGAGTAGTCGGTGTGATGAATAAATAATTTTAGCCCTCTCTCTCTCTCTCGTTGTCAAAACGTCGTCTTCATTTTTCAATGTATTAAATAATTAATTAATAGTTTTATAATGCAGTCAGTGTGATTGATCCTTGTTAGAAATATATATATTTGGCGTCAATGAACTACTTACCTGTTATGTTGTTACAGACAATACTTCTGTTTTAAGGTTGCAGTTTACACACACACACATAGGTTCAGTAGTGTATAGCGAAATAAATTAAAATTATACACACACATGAAAACGGCGGCTGAAATTCATACAAATCTTCTGATGTAACAGTTCACAAAAAATAAATTAATTGTACACAGTTTCAGAGGTGTAGAGTGAAATAAAATAAAGTCATAATTTGTTTAAATGATTAAATATATTTTAACATTCACAATTAAATAAATACATTAGAAATTGATATTTTTCGAAATTTTATATATAATTGTGTGTCGTACTTGTAGAAGAAGCAACCTGCAACATAACAATACAACAACAACATTAAAATCATGTTAAATATCACACACACAGATGCACACGCAACGCGCGCACATACAGACGCATACGCAACGTAATCACACACACACACACACATACATACGCATACGCAACGTAACCAAACACGCAACGCGCCCACACACACAACATAATAATACAACAACAACATTAAAATCATGTTAAATATCACACACACACACACATACGCACACGCATACGTAACGTAATCACACACATAACAGATAACAGATTTAAATATGCTATAGTCATTGTAAGACGTTACAATCATTGAAGTGTTTAATAAGTAAATTGTATGTATGTATATATCACTGAATAATAATAATATAATCGTTCTGGTGTTAACGTTTGCTGCAACAGGTAAAGCAGTTTACAAATAATTACATATAGGTTCAGAGGCGTATAGTGAAATAAATTAATGTGTCGTACTTGTAGAAGAAGCAACAACAACATTAAAATCATGTTAAATATCACACACACACACACACACACACACACACACACACACACACACACACACGCACGCACGCACGCACGCACGCACACGCATACGTAACGTAATCACACACATACATACATACAACGTACACACGTTTGGGTTACACCACACGTGCACGCACACACACACATACATACATACAACGTACACACGTTTGGGTTACACCACACGCGTACGCACACACACGCACACATACGCAACACGTGCACACACACACACACACACACGCACACGCACACACATACAGACAACATGCATACGAATCATGTACATGTAGGTCCAATAAAACAGATAACAGATAACAGATTTAAATATGCTATAGTCATTGTATGTATGTATATATCACTGAATAATAATAATATAATCGTTCTAGTGTTATCGTTTGCTGAAACAGGTAACGCAGTTTACAAATAATTACATATAGGTTCAGAGGCGTATAGTGAAATAAATTAAAAAAATTGTTTATTAAAAGTAGTTTGTCACCTTAACGAGATACAATTTCCACATGCGCTGTCTGGTTCTTCATCCCTCGAAACACAAGATGTAGGTCGCTGGGATTTATATGACGGAGTTCTTCATCTGTAAAGACGTCAGCATACCTCTTAGGTAGATATACACGATAGCGGCGCTCACAATCTTCCAACGTTACAAGCACAGACTTCCCATATCGCGTGTCCACATGCAACATGTTAACGATCGGATACTGTTTGTCCACTGTTAATTCTGCACAACGTTTGTACTCAATAGCAGAAACTGCGTTGAATTTTGTGATAAACGACATTATTAGAAGTGAAGACGTCTGTATCAAGCGAGGTGGAACCATACAATGTCAGAATATTCGCTACAAAGAAGACTAGTGAAAGGAATGGTGTGGCCATCAGGAAAGTTCACTTTCATCGCCTGAAGCTTTGCATGTACATACACACAGGCAGAATTAGCGCTGTTACAAAATATATATATTAGGAAAGTCCACAGAAATAGTTATCGCCAGATCCGTTCTAAATAAGTTAATGTCTTTTCAAATAGTATTCTCTGCACTACAGTCAAACATACGCACACACAGTGATAAAAAAATTGTGTATTAAAAGTAGTTTGTTACCTTAACAAGTACTGTTATCCTACGCCGTTTTTCCTCATGCCACGAAACACGAGATGTAGATCGCTGGGGTTTTATAAATTGTTTATTAAGTCTTTTAGAAATGGTCTTATACTTGAGCTTGGCCTGTTGACTATTGCTTTTAATTTTGTAATTTCTACAGGTGTTAACCGTTTCGGAGAAAAAAACCATTTATGGAGAAGATCCTCCTCCTCTTGTTTTGATATGGTATTTATTCTATGATCCATCCTTCTTGTTCCTATAATAATAACAGTACCTGCTTCATTATCATATACATTATGTGCTATATATATAAATATATACATAAGGCTTTCAACACACACATCATAAATCCAGAACAGGAAAGGTATTATAACAAATATTACGAAAACAAGTACGTATGGTCACGTACATAGATCAACGTTTAAACAAACAGATTAATACCTGAATAAATTTTTTTTAAAAACAGGACAGCGTATTATCTATATAACGTTCTGTTTCAGATAAGAATAGTTTGAATATAAAATGAAAGGGTACGTTGTATTTTTTTATGAGAAAATGCATTTCTAAATTTCTTTACATTTGACAAAAGATCTTATTGATCAGACGTATGAGTAATTATATTAATCCTTATGTAGAAAATACGCACGCATTCGTAAAATATAGCACTCAGGTGTAGGGCAATTAATCCTTTTTTGTATTGAACGTATTTAAGTAGGTCTACTCGTGATATCAGTAAATTCTGTCTAAATGTATAGTACATAAACGTACCCAGTAATCGCTTCTTGAGTTACTCGATTGATGTTCATGTTAAACGATTGATGAGTCATGTAATAATACAGATTAACCTCGTATAATAATAATGACAGGACAGTGTATTTAGAACACTTAAAATTGGAAATCTACAAACACATCAAAAATATCTGTCAAACAAAAACACCGTTCTTGACAACAGTAACTGACCTAAGCACATGTGCTTCATTAGGCAACAGACCAAAAAAACAAATAGACGACTATAAGCACAATTTAAATAAAATCTGAATATTCAATAAAATTATGTTTTTTTTTTACTTAGTAACATATGCAAATCTTTTACTTACCTCTTAAATGTTGTTGTTGTTGTTATACACAATAGTCGATTGTACGATGAGTGTCTCATACAAATGAGAAATAGTGACATGTCGTCTTGTGTGTATATATATATCATACGGCGGTAGCGTACACGTTTGAAAGTTGATACACATTAAATTCTCTCTCTCTCTCTCACACACATTACAGAGATTGATATTAATTGCATGTATGTTCAGAGGTTTGGTGTCTAAATCGATGCATTTTACTTTCACTTTCTAATTTGACACATGGCTTACTTCCATACATAAATAGCTATCGTCTACGAGTGTTGCTAAACGAAATTAAAAAATGTTGTAATACATAACGTCCTATGAAATAAATATGGTATGTTTTTAGGACAGCCAAAAGCATGAAAGTATTATTTAAATCTGTATGGAAGTCATATATAAATATCGAGTCAGCGCGACACAACGTAACATGATTCATGTCAACGTCGTATGTATGTGTATGCGTGTGCGTCTATGTGTTCGTGTGTGTACGTGTTTGGTTACGTTGCGTATGCGTCTGTGTGCGTGCACGTCGGATGTGTGATTACGTATGCGTCTGCATTATCGTTATTTTGACTGAGCTATGTTAACTTCACACATGGAAATGTAAAAGCGTCTGAGGGCAAAGTTATGCAAGAGGTTGTTGACGAGAACCAAACACACTTGGATCAGCCAGTAGTGTTTAGGTCATCAGTACATGACGCAACGGTAGTGATAGGTCCAACAAGAATCAGATGTTTTGTATACGTTCTAGGTGAAAAACTACTGGGGATGTCTCTGACTTTAGTTGGAAATAAATAACATTACAGATATTGATATGGTACTATGAGGAGCCTATACGTGAATACTATACATCAGACTGATTGTATCCGTCATTAGCAATCTAACGTTACGACGGCAGTGTGTACGTATGCGTCTGTGTGTGTTCGCGTGTTTGGTTACGTTGTGTACGTGTGCGCTCGTTGCGTGTGTGCGTGTTTGGTTACGTTGCGTATGTATGTGTGTGTGTGTGATTACGTTACGTATGCGTGTGCGTCTTAATGTGAACAATTTTACGTTTAAATAAAATCTGTACATACAATAAAATTATGTTTCAGTATTAATGATATAAATATTACTGTTTTATTAATTTAAAATACTGTATATATATATATAACCTAGGAACTTCGCAGGTGAAGAAATTAATTTCTATTTTTCATCTGTAACGACATGCGTGTATAATGTTAATTTATTTCACTATACACCTTCGCCACCGCTGCTACCACAGTCGTCAGTAATAAAAAAAGAAGAAGAAGAAAGATCAGTTAGGAAACGCATCAGTACTCGTTCGAAACGATTAACATCAGTCCCAATGGACCACAGCATCCGTGAATTTCCGCGAATAAAAAAAACAAAAAAAAAAACGTAAAACGTTCTACTTACGTTTCATGTTAGGTTAAAAAATACAGTCCACGTACGTTTCACGTTTACGTTAGGTTAAGATGCAGTCTACTTACGTTTCACTGTTAGGTTAAAAATGCAGTCCACGTACGTTTCACGTTTACGTTAGGTTAAGATGCAGTCTACTTACGTTTCACGTTAGGTTAAAAAATGCAAACACACACACACACACACACGTGTATATTATTTAAATTATTATTTAAATAACATACACACGCGTTAGGCTGCAACCTAACACGTGTGTGTGTGTGTATATTATTGAAATTATTATTTAAATAACATACACACGCGTTAGGTTGCAACCTAACACGTGTGTGTGTGTGTGTTTGCATTTTTTAACCTAACGTGAAACGTAAGTAGACTGCATCTTAACCTAACGTAAACGTGAAACGTACGTGGACTGCATTTTTAACCTAACAGTGAAACGTAAGTAGACTGCATCTTAACCTAACGTAAACGTGAAACGTACGTGGACTGTATTTTTTAACCTAACATGAAACGTAAGTAGAACGTTTTACGTTTTTTTTTTTGTTTTTTTTATTCGCGGAAATTCACGGATGCTGTGGTCCATTGGGACTGATGTTAATCGTTTCGAACGAGTACTGATGCGTTTCCTAACTGATCTTTCTTCTTCTTCTTTTTTTATTACTGACGACTGTGGTAGCAGCGGTGGCGAAGGTGTATAGTGAAATAAATTAACATTATACACGCATGTCGTTACAGATGAAAAATAGAAATTAATTTCTTCACCTGCGAAGTTCCTAGGTTATATATATATATACAGTATTTTAAATTAATAAAACAGTAATATTTATATCATTAATACTGAAACATAATTTTATTGTATGTACAGATTTTATTTAAACGTAAAATTGTTCACATTAAGACGCACACGCATACGTAACGTAATCACACACACACACATACATACGCAACGTAACCAAACACGCACACACGTACACACGCAACGAGCGCACACGTACACAACGTAACCAAACACGCACACGCGAACACACACGGACGCATACGTACACACTGCCGTCGTAACGTTAGATTGCTAATGACGGATACAATCAGTCTGATGTATAGTATTCACGTATAGGCTCCTCATAGTACCATATCAATATCTGTAATGTTATTTATTTCCAACTAAAGTCAGAGACATCCCCAGTAGTTTTTCACCTAGAACGTATACAAAACATCTGATTCTTGTTGGACCTATCACTACCGTTGCGTCATGTACTGATGACCTAAACACTACTGGCTGATCCAAGTGTGTTTGGTTCTCGTCAACAACCTCTTGCATAACTTTGCCCTCAGACGCTTTTACATTTCCATGTGTGAAGTTAACATAGCTCAGTCAAAATAACGATAATGCAGACGCATACGTAATCACACATCCGACGTGCACGCACACAGACGCATACGCAACGTAACCAAACACGTACACACACGAACACATAGACGCACACGCATACACATACATACGACGTTGACATGAATCATGTTACGTTGTGTCGCGCTGACTCGATATTTATATATGACTTCCATACAGATTTAAATAATACTTTCATGCTTTTGGCTGTCCTAAAAACATACCATATTTATTTCATAGGACGTTATGTATTACAACATTTTTTAATTTCGTTTAGCAACACTCGTAGACGATAGCTATTTATGTATGGAAGTAAGCCATGTGTCAAATTAGAAAGTGAAAGTAAAATGCATCGATTTAGACACCAAACCTCTGAACATACATGCAATTAATATCAATCTCTGTAATGTGTGTGAGAGAGAGAGAGAGAATTTAATGTGTATCAACTTTCAAACGTGTACGCTACCGCCGTATGATATATATATACACACAAGACGACATGTCACTATTTCTCATTTGTATGAGACACTCATCGTACAATCGACTATTGTGTATAACAACAACAACAACATTTAAGAGGTAAGTAAAAGATTTGCATATGTTACTAAGTAAAAAAAAAACATAATTTTATTGAATATTCAGATTTTATTTAAATTGTGCTTATAGTCGTCTATTTGTTTTTTTGGTCTGTTGCCTAATGAAGCACATGTGCTTAGGTCAGTTACTGTTGTCAAGAACGGTGTTTTTGTTTGACAGATATTTTTGATGTGTTTGTAGATTTCCAATTTTAAGTGTTCTAAATACACTGTCCTGTCATTATTATTATACGAGGTTAATCTGTATTATTACATGACTCATCAATCGTTTAACATGAACATCAATCGAGTAACTCAAGAAGCGATTACTGGGTACGTTTATGTACTATACATTTAGACAGAATTTACTGATATCACGAGTAGACCTACTTAAATACGTTCAATACAAAAAAGGATTAATTGCCCTACACCTGAGTGCTATATTTTACGAATGCGTGCGTATTTTCTACATAAGGATTAATATAATTACTTATACGTCTGATCAATAAGATCTTTTGTCAAATGTAAAGAAATTTAGAAATGCATTTTCTCATAAAAAAATACAACGTACCCTTTCATTTTATATTCAAACTATTCTTATCTGAAACAGAACGTTATATAGATAATACGCTGTCCTGTTTTTAAAAAAAATTTATTCAGGTATTAATCTGTTTGTTTAAACGTTGATCTATGTACGTGACCATACGTACTTGTTTTCGTAATATTTGTTATAATACCTTTCCTGTTCTGGATTTATGATGTGTGTGTTGAAAGCCTTATGTATATATTTATATATATAGCACATAATGTATATGATAATGAAGCAGGTACTGTTATTATTATAGGAACAAGAAGGATGGATCATAGAATAAATACCATATCAAAACAAGAGGAGGAGGATCTTCTCCATAAATGGTTTTTTTCTCCGAAACGGTTAACACCTGTAGAAATTACAAAATTAAAAGCAATAGTCAACAGGCCAAGCTCAAGTATAAGACCATTTCTAAAAGACTTAATAAACAATTTATAAAACCCCAGCGATCTACATCTCGTGTTTCGTGGCATGAGGAAAAACGGCGTAGGATAACAGTACTTGTTAAGGTAACAAACTACTTTTAATACACAATTTTTTTATCACTGTGTGTGCGTATGTTTGACTGTAGTGCAGAGAATACTATTTGAAAAGACATTAACTTATTTAGAACGGATCTGGCGATAACTATTTCTGTGGACTTTCCTAATATATATATTTTGTAACAGCGCTAATTCTGCCTGTGTGTATGTACATGCAAAGCTTCAGGCGATGAAAGTGAACTTTCCTGATGGCCACACCATTCCTTTCACTAGTCTTCTTTGTAGCGAATATTCTGACATTGTATGGTTCCACCTCGCTTGATACAGACGTCTTCACTTCTAATAATAATGTCGTTTATCACAAAATTCAACGCAGTTTCTGCTATTGAGTACAAACGTTGTGCAGAATTAACAGTGGACAAACAGTATCCAATCGTTAACATGTTGCATGTGGACACGCGATATGGGAAGTCTGTGCTTGTAACGTTGGAAGATTGTGAGCGCCGCTATCGTGTATATCTACCTAAGAGGTATGCTGACGTCTTTACAGATGAAGAACTCCGTCATATAAATCCCAGCGACCTACATCTTGTGTTTCGAGGGATGAAGAACCAGACAGCGCATGTGGAAATTGTATCTCGTTAAGGTGACAAACTACTTTTAATAAACAATTTTTTTAATTTATTTCACTATACGCCTCTGAACCTATATGTAATTATTTGTAAACTGCGTTACCTGTTTCAGCAAACGATAACACTAGAACGATTATATTATTATTATTCAGTGATATATACATACATACAATGACTATAGCATATTTAAATCTGTTATCTGTTATCTGTTTTATTGGACCTACATGTACATGATTCGTATGCACGTTGTCTGTATGTGTGTGCGTGTGCGTGTGTGTGTGTGTGTGTGTGTGCACGTGTTGCGTATGTGTGCGTGTGTGTGCGTACGCGTGTGGTGTAACCCAAACGTGTGTACGTTGTATGTATGTATGTGTGTGTGTGCGTGCACGTGTGGTGTAACCCAAACGTGTGTACGTTGTATGTATGTATGTGTGTGATTACGTTACGTATGCGTGTGCGTATGTGTGTGTGTGTGTGTGTGTGTGTGTGTGTGTGTGTGTGTGTGTGTGTGTGTGTGTGTGTGTGTGTGTGTGTGATATTTAACATGATTTTAATGTTGTTGTTGCTTCTTCTACAAGTACGACACATTAATTTATTTCACTATACGCCTCTGAACCTATATGTAATTATTTGTAAACTGCTTTACCTGTTGCAGCAAACGTTAACACTAGAACGATTATATTATTATTATTCAGTGATATATACATACATACAATTTACTTATTAAACACTTCAATGATTGTAACGTCTTACAATGACTATAGCATATTTAAATCTGTTATCTGTTATGTGTGTGATTACGTTACGTATGCGTGTGCGTATGTGTGTGTGTGTGTGATATTTAACATGATTTTAATGTTGTTGTTGTATTATTATGTTGTGTGTGTGGGCGCGTTGCGTGTTTGGTTACGTTGCGTATGCGTATGTATGTGTGTGTGTGTGTGTGATTACGTTGCGTATGCGTCTGTATGTGCGCGCGTTGCGTGTGCATCTGTGTGTGTGATATTTAACATGATTTTAATGTTGTTGTTGTATTGTTATGTTGCAGGTTGCTTCTTCTACAAGTACGACACACAATTATATATAAACTTTCGAAAAATATCAATTTCTAATGTATTTATTTAATTGTGAATTTTATATTGTGAATGTTAAAATATATTTAATCATTTAAACAAATTATGACTTTATTTTATTTCACTCTACACCTCTGAAACTGTGTACAATTAATTTATTTTTTGTGAACTGTTACATCAGAGGATTTGTATGAATTTCAGCCGCCGTTTTCATGTGTGTGTATAATTTTAATTTATTTCGCTATACACTACTGAACCTATGTGTGTGTGTTTGTGTGTGTGTGTAAACTGCAACCTTAAAACAGAAGTATTGTCTGTAACAACATAACAGGTAAGTAGTTCATTGACGCCAAATATATATATTTCTAACAAGGATCAATCACACTGACTGCATTATAAAACTATTAATTAATTATTTAATACATTGAAAAATGAAGACGACGTTTTGACAACGAGAGAGAGAGAGAGGGCTAAAATTATTTATTCATCACACCGACTACTCAATGTACGAGAGGGAGACAGGAGAAAGGGTATGGAACCTTGCATAGTTGAAACGTGTGAGAGTGAGAGAGAGGGAGAGAGAGAGAGAGAGAGGGCGTTAATATATGTCGAATAAACTTTCTAATTTCATATACATGCGTGCGGTACTGACCACAGTTTGAGCATAACGTTTGACAACGAGAGAGACATACACAACGTGTGAGAGAGAGAGAGGGAGAGAGAGAGGACGAATAATACAGAGGTTGGTACATCTGATCATATAGATTTAATATACATTATAACACACGACAAATTTGAACTCATGTAAAGGTTGGTACACCTAATCATATATTTTAATATACACTATAATGCCGGTGAGCATAACGTTTGACAACGAGAGAGAGAGAGAGAGAGAGACATACACACCGTGTGAGAGAGAGAGAGAGAGAGAGTAACAATTATGATCATATATAGTTTGAATTTCCCACCACAGAAGAGAAAGAAATGTTGGCAGATCTGCTCTATACACGCACATTTCCCTCCCCCCACCGCAGAAAATGTTGACAACCCTGCTCATATAAAATATCTATACACTATAATAATACTACAGAGGTTGGTACACCTGATCATATAGATTTAATATACATTATAACACACAACAAATTTGAACTCATGCAAAGGTTGGTACACCTGATCATATATTTTAGTATACACTATAATGCTTCGAGTTGGAACCACCCCCACCCACTGATAATGAAATAAAAAAACAACCTCCCACCCAACACCACCCACTGATATGCAAATCAGCTTTCTTCAAAAAAATAAAAAAGTATATTCACGGATGCTGGTGGTCCATTGAACATCATCCCACCAAATCAATTTAATTAAAAAAATAAAAAAAATAAAATAAAAAAAATAAAAAAATTTATTCGCGGTGCTGTGGTCCATCGGGATGCTGCGGGTCCAGCGGTGGCGGCGTCATCTCTGAGATCATGTTTTTTAGTGTTTTTTATTGTTTTTTAAGAAAGGCGGCATTCCTTTGTGAGCCAGAACTGTCAGTTTCACTCTACTATATTATTACGCGGTTACACAACATTCTAGTGTTTCTCGGCTATTCCAGCGGAGCCAGACTGTAATTTGTGTGTGTGTGCGTACGTATTGCTGCTGCTTTGAGATGAAGGACAATTACGTGACACATGTCACGCGTCCGTAGGCGAGACTGATCCAGACTTCACCGGTCCGCGCGCACGGTGTTCAAGGCGGCAAACAATTATGCTCTAGTCATTTCTAGTAGCGTTCTTGACTATTCTGGAATCTCAGTGACAAGTACTCAGCGACGCTTAGTGTAGTTTTAGTGGCAATTTATACCAGTGCGGTTCGCAATATTGTGGCCAAGTGTTATGTGTTTTATAATTGTGCGAGACTCTATTAGTTGACATTATTATTACGTGGGAACAATTTTTATTTCATTTGTTGGAAGAGACTATCTTGTTGTTTACGATTTGTTTAATTATGTTAATTAAGACTGGTTATTAGTGATTTCATTGGTGTCTTGTATTTTGTTTTTCCACTGTACCATACGTCGATCAAGAAGACCGTCGTAACGATAATATCAAAATTTATGTAACGATAAATGTACTTCGTCCAAAAGAGTGAGCGAGTTCTGCCGCTCAAGGAGCTTACCGTACTTATTTTTATAATTTCTATTCGAAGCTTGTTATATGGGTTCTATATTGTAGAAAACAATGAATGGAAAATAACCAATAATGCATAAAACATTTACACGCATTGCACAAATGCAATGTACAGAGAAGGGAATTGAAAATGCTTCAATAAATCTAAAAAAAATATATATTTATTGTCATTCACCAATCAATGAATTCATTCTTCATTCACCAATCAATGAATTCATTCTTCATTTACCAATGTACAGATTATAAGTTAAATGTAGTCGCATTCATAAGCGAAGTTTTATATGTGTACTACGTTATTGACAACAAAGACATAGTTTCTATGGAAACTCACCGGTTCCCATTTTCGATCACGCACCAGCGATCGGCCGTAAATGTGCGACACGTCCTTATAAACATTGTCAAAGTTAATAATAATAACGTAACTTGATAGGCTGAGCCTAATGATAACCGAAATTGGATAAAGTTAAATACAGATAAAATAAGCATATATGAGTAGCCGAACACTAAAGGTTTATTGTAGAAATCGGCGCCTCGGTTGCCTAGAAACAGCGAAAATCAATAACCATTGCCACATGTGCACATATTTCCGGAGCCGAGTCGGCACCGTTTCTACGTTCTCTACAGAGATTGTTCCGTATACCCGTTGTCGGCGTTAATACAAATAGTTTCCCCGTTCTCTGTGTGTGTGGCGGGGCGCGTGAGCGCGCATTATTAAAATTATTAATCTTAAAAACACCCAGTCACTGTGTTCAATACAAAAACTATTATTTATAGTATCCCGTGTGGGCGTGGCTTTTAATACGTGGGCGAATCTTGTCGAACTTTGTAGGTCAGCGTGAATGAACACAGAGTGAATATTCGGAGAGGTGACACTTATCGCTAAGGTTAGCTGAGCGCATGTGTGGGAGGCGCAACATGAGGTTTCATGGCAGGAACAAAAATTATTGGTAAGGAAAAGAAATGGTTCACACGAAGATTTGTAGAAGCTGCTTTTATTGTTACAAATAGTAATAGCGTTAATCGGGTTAGCAGGAAATTCAGAACACCTGACGTCGTTTCATTCATAAAGCACTATACGCGTAGTGGTTGGACGGGTTTAGCGGTTTGTGCGTTGGCGGTCTTTGCCGCCTACCTTCGCTTTTGCTATAAAACGGTTGGACCCCTTGTGTCTCTGTTGGTGTGCATTTTGCTTGTGTTTTGTGAATGAGGTGTGTTTTTCCCAGTAAATATTTATTTATTTATTATCAAAATACCCCTATACCATACTAGTGTCGGGTTACATCAATATATGATAAGTACATCAACTACACTCTATATACACATTTTTTCCATCTTACTCTATCCATTGACAATGTCGTCGCTTCCCTCCAGCCCAAGCCTCTTTCAAAATGTTTCCCATCATTCCATCCCAAGTCAGTCGCGGTCTTCCTCTCTTCTTTCTCCCCCCTGATTTGCCTCCCAAACCTGTTTTACCATTCTATCACTATCCATTCTCTGCATGTGTCCCCACCAGCATAGTTGTCTCTGTTCAGTAAAATCCAGAATCGATATCACTTCCCGATCCTCTCTTATTTGTGTATTCCTAACTCTGTTCTTCCTTGTTACTCCTACTACTCTCCTAAGATATTTCATTTCTGTCGCCTGGATTTTACTTTTTGGCTTTTGGATAGCACCCACGTCTCACAGCCGTATGTTAAAACCGGTCTGTATACTGTTTTATACACACTCATTTTCGTTTTTCTTGATATCTCCTTCTTATTTATAAATCTATTGTTTAATGCATAGTATACTTTTATTGCCTTTTCAATTCTTTCATTTAATTCGGCTTCTTGATTCCCATTACTGTCTATTATAACCCCTAGATATTTGAATTATTTGACTTGTTCTATCTTCACTCCTCCAATCTCTATATTTATTATTTTCTCCCCCATTACCATTACCTTTGTTTTGGTCTTATTTATTTTCATCCCTTTTTCCTGGAGAACTTCATTCCATATATTCAAATTACCCTGTAACGCCCTTTCACTTGTAGCCATTAGCACTACATCATCCGCAAAAGCCCCTTCTGCTATTTCTATACTTCGCAAGTTCCTGTATCCAACATGCATTTTCTTAACCTTCAGTGAACACGTGTTAATAATGTCGTCCATATACAAGTTGAATAATGTCGGACTTAGTCCACCTCCTTGTCTTAATCCACAGTTTGTTGTAAATCTTAACGACCTCATATTTTTACAAATTACATAATTAACATTATTTTTGTATAACCTATGTACTACCTTAATTATTTTACTCCTTATTCCTCTATTTTTTAAACTTTCCCATATTTTTGCTCAAGGCACACTATCGAAAGCCTTCTCAAGATCAATAAAAGCCAAACATACCAATTTATCGTGTTGTATCGACTTCCCAACTATCTGTTGCAGAGTAAAAATGTGATCCTGCACACTTCTCCCTGATCTAAAGCCACTCTGCGATTCCTCCAAACTATTTTCTAAAATTGGGACCAATTTATTATTAATTATCTGCTCATAAACCTTAACAATTGTATTTAACAGATTGATACCCCTATAATTATTACAATCTCTTGCGTTACCTTTCTTAAAAATAGGAACTATCAATGCTTCCTCCCATTCTCTTGGTATGTCTACACTTGTCCACGCTTTATTGATAATTTCTAAAAGTATTTCTTTCCCCTTTTTCACCATATTCTTTATCATTTCTGCTGTAATTTTATCTGTTCCAGGTGATCCCCCACTTTTAAGTCCTTTAATCACTACTTCTAATTCATGCATCGTTATTTTTTCTTCTGCAACTTCACCATCCTCTCTATCTTCTTCTTCATTAATATTGACTTTATGATCATCTTTGTTGATTTCCTTACCACCTAGTAATCCTTGAAAGTATTCTTTCCATCTATTAATTATATCGTTTCTTTCTATCAGTATTTTCCCATTAGCATTATACATACATATATCATTCTCAGTTTTTTTCTTTTCTAAAAGATTTCAATAGTCTGAAGAAAAGCTTTTGATTTTCCCACCTATCTCTTTCCAATTTTTCTCCAAAATATTTCCATGCAATCTCTTTCGCTTTTCCAACTAATTCTTTAACAATTTTTCTTTGTTGCGTATATACTTCATAGTTATCCACAGTTCTATTACCTGTATACTTTTTCCATTCCCTTTTCTTCCTTTTAATCTGCTCCTTTATTTCATTAGTTCACCATACCGTCTGTTTTCTTTTATTATTCATTTTAGTAACACCACAAACCTCCACTGCTGTATCTATAATTATATCTTTCATTATTCTCCAGCCTTGGTGTATATTAGCATGCCTTATATTTTCACTTACCTTTTGTAATTTTTGCTCGATCACATCTTTAAACTTATTACTTACATCTCTACTTTTCAGTTTATACGATCTGATAGATTTATATTCTATTATTCCTTCTCTGTTGTATATCTGTTTTTATCTAATTGTTCTTTACATTTGGTCATTACTAAATAATGGTCGCTAAATATTTCTGCACCTCTCCAGACTCTAGTGTCCATTATCATTTTCCTATTGGTCCTTTCAACTAGTATATAGTCAATTATCGACTTCTCTCCCCTATTTGGTTGTTCCCTTGTGAATTTATGTATATCTCTTTGCTGATAAAAAGTGTTCGTCACAATAAGATCATGTAATAAGCAGAAATCCATCCAACATTCTCCTACCGTTATTGTTTCTCATTTCTTCTCCATATATTCCTATTACTCTTTTATATATCTCATCTCTTTTACCCACTCTACTGTTAAAGTCATCGACAATATACAGGGTCCGCCAGTGAAGCTGGAAATTTTGAAAGTCCAATAGTTCATTTTCTGCTCACGAGAGGGCGTGGAGGTTTTCGATTGTTGTTTTACATTTAATGCCATTTGTTAAACATGGAGCAGTGGTCCGGTGCACAGCGTGCTTTCTGCGTAAAATCGTTTTATAAGAATGGTGACTGTGTGACTTCTGTACAACGATTGTTTCGTAATCATTTCAATATTCCACGACATGGAAGAGTGCCGTCCGCTCATGCAATTATGTCATGGGTGAAAAAGTTTGAAGAAACTGGTTCCACATTAAACTTAAAACACAGAGGAGCAACAAGATCTGTAAGAACAGAGGAAAACATTGAAAGAGTTCGAGTAGCATTGACGCGTAGTCCACAACGTTCTGCAATGAAACATGCATCCGCACTAAACATTAGTGACACATCGTTACGACGAATTTTGCATAAAGACTTATCTTTTCATCCTTACAAAATTCAAGTAATCCAGGAGTTGAAAGATGGCGATATGCTGGCTCGCAGGATTTTCAGCGAAGACATATTGCGACGTGTAAATGATGATGAAAACTTTATTCACCGCATGTTTATGTCAGATGAAGCACATTTTCATTTGAATGGATATGTAAACAAACAAAATAGTCGATATTGGAATGATGAAAACCCAGGTGAGTTGCATGAAAAGCCATTACATAGTCCGAAAGTTACGGTGTGGTGTGCAGTTTCATCATCTGGCATTATTGGGCCATATTTTTTCCAAGACGATAGAGGAAACACCACAACTGTCAATGCAGACCGCTACACACACATGGTCAGAACATTTTTGATGCAACAGCTCCCTAGGTTTACGGAAATTAATTTTTTCCAGCAGGATGGGGCCACAAGTCATACTGCTCGTGTGTCCATGGCTGCTCTAAGAGAACTCTTCCCGGACGGACTCATATCCAGATATGGCGACATCTCGTGGCCTGCAAGATCCCCAGATTTGTCCGCATGCGACTTTTTTCTTTGGGGATTTCTGAAGAGCAGGGTGTACATTGATAAACCGCACACCATACCGGAATTAAAAACGAATATCAGACAAGAAATTGCACGGATTCAACCTGACCTGCTTCGTCGAGTGATGGAAAATTTTCGGTCAAGATTAGAAGAATGTTTACACAGAAATGGCTCTCACTTGAGCGGCGTTATTTTTAAAAAGTAAAATAATGGCATACTTTACTCAACTCAAATCTGTAAAAAAAAATTCTGATAATAAATATTTCATGAAAAAATTGGGTACTGTTAATTTTCCCGCTTCACTGGCGGACCCTGTATTTATTTCCTTTGGTTTCCTCTGTTACTTCCGATAGTTCTTTCCAGAATTTATCTTTTACTTCCACCTTCTCATCCTCGTTTGGTCTATATACTACTATAATTGTAAAATATTTTCGCTTTTGACTCTTCAGCTCCACCAGTAGTAATCTTTCTGATACTGCTTCCCATTTCCGTATCTGTCTTACAAAACCCCTGTGAATTATGCATCCCACCCCCGCTGCAGCTCTCTTCTATTCATCTACTCCACTATATATAAGTACGTGATCACCATTCATAATAATCTTACCCCTTCCTTTTTTTTTAGTTTCGCTTAATGCTAAAATTTCTAATCTATATCCTACCAATTCCTTAATTATTTCCTCCTCCTTATTATATAAACTTCTGATGTTCCATGTTCCTAAATTCCATTTACGTCTATTTACTTCATGTGCTCTCCCCATTATCCTATCCAGTTTCTCTGCTCTGTCCGTTCCCTTTGTGTCCGTCCTCTCATTACTACTCAGTTTTTGGTTTAGCTATGTCCAACTTCCCTTTACTCTTATTCCATCTCCATTCTATTCCATCTATAATTACTTTGTTGTACCCTTTATTAACTTCCCTTCCTTTTTCCCTCTCCTCCTTTACCATCTTTCTTAACTGTCTTTGTATTTCTCTTTCCTGCTTCGTTAAATCGTTATTAATGTATATTCCTTCAGTACCTGTATCCTTTTTTAATTTATATTTATATTCTAGAATTTTCATCTTATCTTCCTCCTTTTCTAATCTTACTACCCACATTTTTTCCCCTATTTTGTACAGTTCGCTGGTCTGCACATTTACCTCCGGATACTGTCCTATAAAATTCTCTACGTTCTTTTTAATCTCCGTTTTGTTATCTGCACCTATTTTTAATCCACTTATGATCACATTATTTTTCCTTCTACCTTTCTCTAAATATTCCACTGTATTTCTAACCTAAGCCAACTCCATCTTAATGTCCATATTTTCTTTCCTGAGCGCTTCGTTTTCATCTTTTATGTTTTCCATTTCTTCCGCATATTTCCTTTGGTCTTCTCTTACTTGTTTAATTTCTTCAGTTAACTCATTTTTCATTTCTTGTATAATTTTCAATATTATATCTAACTTGTCTTCACTTGCACTAGACGTCTCAACTGGTGATCTCATCGTTTTTTTACTTCTTCCGAATGCTTCCTCATTACCTGATCCAACAGTTCTTCTTTTTTTTTTTGTCCGGTCGTCTGTACTATACTCATCACTATCCATTTTTAATAACCTTCTTACGGCTGTTGGCCGCGCAAAAAGCAGGACCCCAGTCGACCCGTCGGAAGTCCACACTTCTATCAGCCAACCCGCATTCCCAATTAATTAATACAATAGATTAATTTTTAAATACAATACAATAAAATTATAGTGATATAATATACAATAACATACCATAACAATAAAATACAATAATACTATATAACAACTCGTCTACACCATTAAATAATACAATAAGTTAATTTCAAATACAATATAATAATATAAAAAACAAATAAATATCACAAACAAGTTCCACTATAATTTAAAAGACAAAAACAACAAAATCCCAAATAAAAATTTTGAATTCCTCAGTCGGAATCGAACCCCCAAAACTCCAAACACAAATCCGCTGCGCTACCGACGTCACTATTTATCTTGATTATACTGTAAGCCACCCTTTCTATATATTACTCTTTATCAACACTTATCATAACAAAAGAACCTTATCTGGTGTACTTATTTTTGCCCTACTTCTTCAGTTTATTTCAATTAAATCCTACTTCTTACTTATTGCCTTAAACATACCACACCTATTAAATATATTTATTTTTAACACTTAAATAACGTACACTTCCTATACCAATTAACCAACAAATCTTGCAAACTCCTTAATATCTCTAATCATGGCACATAACCTACATTCTGATTTATATCACTATACCCATTCACAAAACTTTCTTTTCTTCCAATAGACTGTAACACCCACATTCACCTTTCAACATTTATCTCTATACCGTCGTTTATTATCCTTATCTTTCCAATAATTCAAACTTTTAAACAAATATAACAACAAAACTATCACTACGAAGGCAGGCCGACTTGTCGGTATCTACCTGTCGCTTCAACTCCTCCCAGTAAATATGTGTTCGTATTATTTAGTCTTTTGATCATATTGTAACGAGTATGGTATCGAACCGCGTAGAACAGCTGAGCACATTCTTCACTCCCCCCGTACAGTGTGGCAGGTGTTGCCTCACTCAATAAGTGTTTTAGTCTGTTTAAGGACACTTGAGATACGCATTAAGCGACTGCAGTAAGAAGGGGAAGTAGTACTGGATCTCTGCGCGACCTTTATAAAGCCATAGCAGCCGGGTTTTCAGTCACTTACGTGAACGATTTTTGCTATCACGGATCGAGTATTTGTCGAAGTGAAGAATTATTCTGTTAATAATTGTGTCGAACTCTATTAATTGACATTGGAATTGCGTGTGGACTAATCTAATTGGAATTATTGTACGAGTTGATTATAAACTGTTATTTGTGATAATTAAAGCTGGATATTAGTGACGTCATTGGTGTCTTGTATTTTTTTTTTCACTGTACCACACGACAATCTTTTAGACCGTCGTACAATATACAGTACTATTTAAATTTTTGTTATTATTATTTTCTTGACTATCTATCACTCGTTGATAGAGTATTATTTGTTAAGATTCTGTGTGTTAGTTTATAATTAGCCTGAAGACGGCAAAATTCAGTCGTTTAGGTTCAAAGACAGAGAGCAAGTTTCAGTTAGAAAAGGGCTCATAGATCGATCAAAGAGTAGATGTAAGGACGAGGTACAGTACTGAAGAAGGCCATACAACGTACAAACATTGGAAGTTACAAGAAGAAGAAGAAGAAGAAGATACAACTCTGAATTGCATTAAATTGCATTCAACTATTCTACGTAAGACCCGTTTCCGCGACAGGAAATATTCGTTCATAAGAGCTCTGTACGTCACCATGTACAGGCGAGGGGTAGAATATCGCAGAAACTAATGTCTAACCATCTTATTAGTATTTGTTCCGGTTCCGGTGCATTCATCTCTGTCCTCGACACACACACACACACACACACACACACACACACACACACACACACACACACACACATCGATAGCTTTAATTTGTATTTGTCTTTCAGTTTGACGCAGCAACAGCCGTCTTAATATTGTCCTCTTGTTCAATTCCACAAGGACAGATGGCAGAGACTTTTTAGTTATATATATATATCACGGAATCGATTCCCTCTCCTCGCTTTCCTGTCACCGACAAGTAAGCAATAAACGTCGAGACATGAATTCATTTATTTAGTTTTTTCATAACAAAATTCATGACGTCAATTTCAGTTTAATTCGTTGACTCTTATGGGGAAAGAAAACTGCAAATACACTATCGTTAAAATACTGCATGTGACTGCAACCCGTGTGGCTGACAGTTATGAGGAGAAATCGACATAACAACTGTTTGTTTACAGAAAACACGTACTAGCGTACGTGAAAACATGAGTGTGCTTACCGGCAGAAAAGAGTGTACACAAGAGGTAATGTTTGCAGAAAAGACGGATTTGAGTGACGTCATACGCTTCAACGTATTACTTTAGACTGAACTCTATGTCGCTGAGAGGAATGTGAAGTAGGTAGAGAGAGTGAGGGAGAGAGAGAGAGAGAGAGACAGAGAGAGACAGAGAGAGAGAGAGCGTAGACACGCGCACATGCAGTGGTGTAAACAAATAAACTACTACTGAGAAGTATCGATTCACATTACATTATCAAAACTCACTCAACCCTCACTTTCTTCTCATCTAAAAGAAATATGTTCTTCCAGATTCAGGATACTTGTAAGGCATCATTAAAGTTTCTGGTTTTTCAATTAACACTTTTATTTTACTTCTACATTACACATTTCTTCCACATGAATCCCACACCTTTAAACACTCGCGTTAATGATTTAACGCTCAATGGAACGTGGATTCTTTCTTTCACGAATGGTAGAAGTTTCTTAACAGTGGTCACAACGTTTTGATTTTTATAAAAATCCTGGACAATATTTCTCACTACACACTTATCGAAATCATAAAGAAATAGTTTCCTTTTTTCATGTGTTTTACGTTTTTTCCCCGGTGTGAAGAGTTTTACTTCTGAACTCCATTTCCTTTCCTTTCTCAAGTATGTAACTAACCCTTCCGATCTATTACAATAATACGCATGTCGTTTTGCTGCTTGAAAGTGAGTATGTCAGTGAGTTTTGTTGTTTTTCTTCATCACATGTTTCAATTACATTACTAATTATTTCGCAACCTTCACTGTAAACAACAAAACTTTATTTTCTTTCTTTCGATGACCCTTTAAGAGATATTATGAACAGACAGGTACAAACAAACAAATAACAGGATAATTGATTCACTAGTTGAAAGTAATTAAAATTAACTAATCCTAAACAATAGTTCACAAATTCGTATTGTTAATGTTACTATAACATAACTACTTGAAAGGTACTAAGTTGTAAGCAGAAAACCAATAATACGCCCTTAATACCGCAAATGTGAAAACCAGGCTGCAGTAAAATTACAAAGTGTTTTTATAGGCTGCAGTAAAATTAATAGAACAACCAATTCGTTATATGCAAGACATTTCATAGAAGACAACCATAAGTTTGTTAATCCTTTGGAAGACTA
This sequence comes from Magicicada septendecula, assembly GCA_034769895.1. Classification (NCBI taxonomy): domain Eukaryota; kingdom Metazoa; phylum Arthropoda; class Insecta; order Hemiptera; family Cicadidae; genus Magicicada; species Magicicada septendecula. The sequence continues at coordinate 30,696,689 of CM068371.1, read as the reverse complement.
CGAAATTGTAAAAGTAGTAAATAACACAGTTGAAAGGAAGCTTAGGGAGGACTTAGAAATATTGAAAGAAAGAGAAAAAGGGTTAGACAATTTAATTAATACTAAAATTAAATTTGATAATGAAGAAATATTTTATAACATAATTAAGAAGTAAATGATAGAGGACAGATAGATAAGATTAAGAATTAAATTGCATAGGACTAATTGGATGTTTTTAAAATAGGGTGTGTGGCTAACCCATGTGTGTGGATGAGAAAGACGGGTAGGTAAAAGGAATGTACACACACACACACACACACACACACACATACACACACACACACACACAACACTGAAACACAAGGAATTTGCTAGAAAAATATGTAACTGACCAGATGGATGGACAGCGCTCAGAGGGTGGGGAAGGGACATTTGAATTATAGCTTGTTGTGTGTGAGCAGGGTGGGGTGGGGTGGGGGTGAAGGGTTTGTTTTCAGGTTATTTGTTTCATTTCCGATCTGACGATGAGCTGTGAAGCTTGAAAGCGCTAATCGGAATAATTGTTATATAGTGGTGTGCAACAGTGATCATTCTGCTTGTGATTTTAACCACTAACGCAATTTTCTTCATTAAAAGTGTGTAATGTCCGATTGCCTTTGCGAGTCTGACTGTGAACAGGGCATGGCAGCTGTCATGGATCATTGGCCTTGACCAACTAACACAAATACTCTCACTTATACCTTATCCCCTCGATCAGAGACACGGAGTTCATTCTCATGCAGTACTTTGTTTTGAGAAAACAACAATGTTAACAAACTTTTCACCCACAATTCACACATGCAAATATTCTTCTTTATACATAGTTACTTACTACAATTACCAAGCTGAAGCTGTTTTAAAAAATGAAAACTTCCAAATTTATTGACAAGGTGTCCACAATTTTAGATAGAAAGAAAACGTAGTTGAGCTACAACTCATTGATATCTCAGCTCCTCTTTTCCACAACCTTACAAATGTGTTCCAAGAAAAATTCAACAAATATCAAGGCTTATCAATAGAGAATAAAAAGATGTGGGAAGTCAAGAAGGTAACAGTGAACCCAGTCTAAACATTTGCCACAAGCATAAGATTGTTACGACGGTCTCACTGATCGTCGTACGTTACAGTGGAAACAAATACATACACCAAACGAAGTCACTAATAATAACCAACTTTAATTATTCACAGATAACAATTTGAAATCAACAAGGTACTCTCATACAATAATTCAAGTTAAATTAGTTGACACGCAATAATAATGTCAACTAATAGAGTTTCGCACTAATTATAAGACAATAATCACTTCCACAATCACTTGAGCCGCAATGATTAAATCGCCAACTAAGTTCTAAACCGGCCGCTGTTGTTTATATAGATACCGCAGAGGTTTCAGAATAATCTTCCATCCTTTTGGCGGCGTGCCAGCACAATTTGCGTAACTACAAGTGCTGTGGAATAGTTTGGAAGGTATGACAGGGAACCCTTTTGTGCGGCCATGACCGAGTCGCTGCATCTGCTCAGCCAGCCGAGAAACTGGTGGAAGGACGCTTTCGACTCTTCTCGAGCGTTCCGTAATTAATTGTCGTAGCATACCAAGCATAGCAACCAAAGTTACGCAAACATTCAAACTCAGACAGCTCATTTGGAAATTACAGAAATCAGTCAGTCATGTTGGAAACCTGTCATATAGTTTGCAAAATATTAGGAGAGGAGATCTAGTAAACTTTCTTTCCCAATATCCCGTTTGCCACGAGAGAAATCAACCTACGGTTTGAAAAATTGTAACAAAAATAATAATAATAATAATAATAATAATAATAATAATAATAATAATAATGATAGGAGCAGTAGGAATAATAATGGCCTAATACTAACATATGAAAATACGAAATACTTTAACTAATCTTCATAATCTTCTTCTTCTTTTCCACGTCAAGGTATAGGCTTACAGTCTGTTCCGCCTTCACTGAAGCCATCTCTTCCTTGGTCTACCTATATCTCGTCTTCCTTGAGGTCTGTATCTTATTAATTGTTTAGGTAGTCTCATATCTTACATTCTCTCGATATTTTGCCTCAATTTTATTTATCCTTCCCTTATTCTTCTGGCCGTAGAATATATATTTAACTCGGTTCTTATATCTTCATTTCGTATTTGGTCTCTAAGGATACAACCTTTGGTTTTTCTCAAGAACTTCATTTCACTTGTTTTTATTCTTCGTTCAACATTTGTCGTCATCGTCCAAGTTTCACTTCCGTAAGTTAAAACAGGTGTTGCCATTATTTCATAGAATTTTGTCTTGGCGTCTTCCCTTCGCTTATTTCCACGTGTTCTGTGTATAGTACCACAAATCATTTGAAATCTATTTATTTTTATATCGATGTCGCTGTCAAGTTACATCGCACTCTATAAAATTGAGATCAGATACCTGTTCTATAGCCTGATTGTTTATAATTATCTTGGAACGTATCGATCTTCATAATAATTGGGTCCTTCAGCCTTTGGACTGGTTTGTACCCTCCCCGAATATACCCGTAGTGCGTGTGTTACGGAGTCTCTCACAGGTATATGGGACCTACAGTTTAACGCCGGATCCTAACGGCATAGTTGGGGAGGGTTTATACTAGGCAGGATACCTCTCGCTGGCTTACCATTGCCTTGCAAGGGGAACGGTCGTATCTAAATCAGATGGCCCCGGCGGGAGTCGAACCCGCACCGACAGCGTAGCAGCGGATCTGCATAATAAATAACAAAAAACATATATAAATGAATGAAACTATTAAAGTTTAACAAAGTTATGGCAGTCTCTGTACTGTTCTATGGGTGTGAATTATAGACGACAATCAAGAAAGAAGACAGTAAAATACAAGCCTTGGAGGAGTACAAGCTTTCTTAAGAGGAGTTAAAAGGTGTTCTAAACTCGACCATATAAAGAATGAGGCTATAAAAGAAGATTTACAAAATTTTAACTTGAATGAAAAATTAAAGTATTACGAAAAACGGTGAAAAGAACATCTAGAAAGAATGTCAGATTCCAGACGAGCCAAACAAGTCTGGAGATACAAACCTATAGGGCACAGGTGTGTGGGTTGACCCAAGAGGAGATGGCTGGAGGATCTCTGAAAGCTTAAAACACCTTACCTACGCCGCGTTGTGAAGATGATGATGATGAATGAAACTATGAGTTCTTTTCATTACATTATAGTCTCCAAGTCACGTGTATAAGTATTTCATTGTAGTATGTAAACACTTGGCTACTCACCGTCTTGTGACTTCTTTAAAACTTCCAATGACAAAGCGTTTCACGGATAAATCCTCATCATCAGTTTATAAAAACACCAATCCTACTGGAGTCGTCAAAAAATCAAAAATTATTATCAGGTCGTGACGTGGCGTGAAATGGTTTGTGAAGTTTGGTAATAATTTTTGATTTTTTGACGACTTCTCCAGAAGGATTGGTGTTTTTATATCCTGACGATGAGGATTTATCCTTGAAACGCGTTGTTATTGAAAGTTTTAAAGTCACAAGACGGTGAGTAGCCAAGTGTTTACAAACACTACAATTAAATATGAGATCTTTGCCTGAGTAGCAACCAACCACAGATTAAACGTAAATTGCGTAAGAGGAAAAACGAGTTTTAGCTGTGATTTTCCATACTGACGTGCACAACGAACGAATGTAGGCCACACACACACACAGCCATGACAGACTCAATAGCGCCGTCAATCAGACGGTGGCAACGCTTCACTAGGCAATCGATCGTGGAATCGATTCCCCCGTTCGCTATATTTGCAGAACGACACGTGGGCAAATACAAGTCAACGCAGTGATTTTATTTATCACGTAATATTTTTCATACCGTAATGCAGTACATGTACTGGAGCAACGCTATTTTCCTTGATGTAATATATTCATTCATACTTTATACAAATGAAATATAAGTCTCGTTTGTATGAGTTATCAGTGTTCATATTTCCCATTGATTGCTATCGTTTTTAAGTCGTCTTTTACCTACCTCCATTGACTGTTTTTATACGGCGGGGGGGGGGCACATTATTCTATTTCTTTTTCTGCCACCATTTTGCGTATCTATCAGTTAAAGTCTGTAAAAACCATTTGATGCAGTTAATAAGTTCAGACAGCTGGGTAACATGATAAATAATGAAGGGTCCATAAACAGGACAATACATGACAGGATACAAATAGCAAATAGGGCATATACCAATATACCATTATATACCATTATACCATACCATACCATACCATACCATTATACCAATAGCAGACTATTGAGAAACAAACTCATTAGTCACAATACAAAAATAAAAATATATAAAACACATATGGAGGCGAAACATGGACATTGACAAAAAAAAGCAAGTAACACTAACAAGGTTTGAAAGAAAGGTCGTAAGACATGTGTTTATAGCGTCGTTAAAGAAGGTGACGAATGGAGAATAAGAAATAACTAGGGGATAGATGAGCTATAGAACCACGAGGATATTGTAAGATTCTTAAAGGCTCACAGAATACAAAAGCTAGGTTACCTAGAGCGGATGGATAATTGGCGTATGCCAAAGAAAATCTTGAGGTTGCAGGTCGATAAAATTAGTTGCAGACCGACCTAGGATAAGATGGCTGGATGATGTCCTAGAAGATCAGAATAATGGATGTGAGGGTTACACTGAAATGGCAATTGATAGAAGACTTTGGTGAAGAGATTGGTGTTGGAAGCCAGTGCTCACGTTGAGCTATAGTCCTGAAGAAGAAGAAGATGATGATGAGTTAAAGTCTCCAGTAATGTGCAAAATATTATAAAAGGAAGGAGCACGGAAAGACTCAGACGAAAGCCACGACGAAACAGGATGGCCAAGTATTTGGAAAATTGAAATTAATGAGAGCGATAGAATTGTATGAGAGAATACAAGACACAAATAAGTGGAGAAGGACGATTGGAAATGTAGAGAAGCACGCAAGCAAACCTTTGGTAAAATGAGAAGAGTGGAGTGAAGAGACTGATCACGCCTATTTGCCTTCTTGTGACTCAGGAGAGCTCGTAAGAGCGACCTCCCATCTTATATGGGGTCTCCCACTTTCCAATTCTTCTTTTCCTTTTCACCGTTTAATTGACAAATTTGGGGGGGGGGATTTCAATGTTACCCATTAATCAACTCATTAAATGGCTGCCGATTCTTACCACGTGCCGAACCCATTCGACTTCGACCACCCCCCCCCCTGGACACATACATCAGAGTTTATTTTCTACTAACATACGTAATATCAATACTGTGCATAATACAAGGAAGACATAATATTTTGCATAAGACGAAGCTGACACAGTAATAAAGTTGTACGAAGGCTTACACGGCCGGTGTCGTTTTGATTACAATTAACTCCCAGGCTGTCTGGCCGCGGTCCGAAGTTTCTGACAAAACCAACGAGGTCCTAACGTACTACATCCCAAGTCAAGATAGCGTTGACTCGTTTTCACTGAAGATGGCAGTCAGTGGTACTGCCGAAACGTCTGGTTTTGTCAGAAACTTTGGACCACGGCCAAACAGCCCGGGACTTAGTAATAATCAAAATGACTTAGTAATGTTTTATAAAGAGTAGAAGGATAGCGTGGCTGGAACTTACAATGAGGATGAAACAACACAGAGATCCCAGAAAAAATATAGAATGGAGACCGGGAGGTAGGAGATCAAGAGGAAGGGCAAGGAACAGATGGATCGAGGTTGTTGAGGAGGATGTGAGGAATATGTGGATAGGAAGATGGAGAAGACTGTGTAATGAGACGGCCGGATAGAGAAGAATCGTTGAAGAGGCTAAAACCTATATTGGGGTGTAATGCCTGTATAAGGAAGGATAGCACGAAAAACAATAAAAAAAAAGGGGCAGCAGAAAATAGTAGTGAGTAATTTCTGATAGATGTCACTAGGTGGCAGCACAATCCAGCTCGATGATATTCAGTTACCAATGACCAACTGCCAACAATTATACAACAATCGCCGAGTTTCGAAACGGCAACCGTGCTTTAAAAAAACTGTTCAGGAGAAGAGCGTTGTGCGTTTTTTGTGGGCAAAAAGGTCTTCCACAAGGAAAGGATGTCCGTACAAGGATATTTCGAACGGAGGTATTTTCTGTTTAAGGGTGAAAACCTTTTGACACGTACAGCGGACTGATAAATTTTCTCAAACATGCTCAAAAGTTGTTAACAAACACTTTTGTTTTGTCTTGATACTGCAACGGAACAAACAGGTGACAGGCGACTAACGATAAACACTGCTGTATATGCAATAGGGTGTTCTATGGTTTAGTCTACAGCATAATACATGATGGTTTAAATTTTTGAAAAGTATATGCAAAGTGCGTGGCCGGACAATGACTGACAAAGAAACGAAAATTTCGAATGGGCCTGTCCATGGTCGGTTCTAGTAGAAGGTCGGAATATTAAACGTGGCAACATTACGCCTGAGGCCTATAACCATAGTGTAATAAAATAGCTATAGTGAACATGTTATATTTGATTTAATTACATAGCATTAATAAAATCATGAGTAGACCTATTTACAGCTTAATCTAAATTATAGGTCTGTGCGCACTTAGTACTATACGTTTAAGTTGAAGAAATTAGTGAATTAGTGTCAGGCCTAATGAATTAATTATTATATTTATTAAGTAATATAACAGTATAATTATGTAATAAACTTTTAATTTGCAAAAATTAAGAATTATAAAACTGCTGTTTACCGCCAATTAAAAATGACGCTATTTGATTATTGAAATACATAAATTAAGAGATCCTCTAGTCGGCCTCAAATATCAGCTGGTTCCAGTGTTGCCAGTTTTAATATTCCGGCCTTCTACTAGAGCCGGCCATGGCCTGTCCTCGCAACATCCATCTCAGTACGATGATAAAGTAAAAAGTACGCCTAACCGCAATTTTACTGGGGACACATCACAACCAACACGAATGAAATCGTGATTCAATACAATGGAAACATCCTTCTTCATCTCCAGCCAAGATATTCAAGGTTATGCTTACAGTGTTCTGGGGTTATCAAGGAGCGCCGCTAGTTTATTTTCAGACGCGAGATGAGAACGTGAATGCTGCATCGTCCTATGAAATCCTCTAGAAGCTTTGGGCTTCAGTTCGAAGAAAAACACCCAGAGGCTTGTGCTCACCACATAGTGTGCTTGTCCTCACAGTATTGTCGCATTACAAAAGTGGCAGTAGACTGTCCGAGCGTCGAAAGAGACGCGAACGAGAGTCGGAGAACCTCCTGTGGTCCAACAGAGTCCTTGCGGATCACAGAACACACACACCCGAACTGCCAGAAAGACCCAGTTTTAGGGAAAATCTACCCTAGCTGGGCCAACCACAGCCAACACGAATCGTTTCCTCAACTCGTGAACACCGAGGGGGGGACAGGACCCCCGGCCATGCTGGTTCACAATCCCGTGGTACCATTTTTTAGTACGTCGCTGATCAACACGACGACCCCCGATACCCAGAATAAACGGGGGCCCGATCCACAGGATCTCCCTCGGAAGTCTACGGCTTTTCCTCCACCTTCTGATAGCGGCAGGGGAACACTATCCCACCAGGCCAGTGGTAAGCCAGGTTGCCTTATCCTCCCCCTCTCGCTACGTCGAATTTGGTACTCTGCGGCCTCAACGGATGCCAGTCCGCCGACGAGGGGAGAACAAGCGGCCCGAGCCCGATGCTACTAGGGTGCATCTGTGTACTTAATGGACATCACAGTCTGGGGCGAGAGGTCCAACACAGCTGATGACTAGGGATTGCGCACCCTGATACCCGTTCACAATGCACTAATAGGTGTAAGGGCGGACCCTTAGCCGTTCGCGCATCCTGACCTCATACTGCAAATCAATCCAGTAGAGAATTTATCAATTTTAGGGTGGCAAATTCTTCAACATCCACCTTAGGATCCTCTGACTTAGCCAACAGCGATTTTCACCCGTTTCGTATACTGAAATCTGACCTTACGGGTACGCGTTTCGTGGGTGATCAAGATGTTGAACATGAGGTGTGAGACAGCAGACCAAAGACTTTTGTGCAACTGGTATTTGGGTACTGACTACGCGATGGGATATAATGTACAAAAGAATGAATGTTTGTTTCATTCATATAAATAATAGGACGGCCTTCATCTCTACATTTCTTGACAGCTTGGAGATAACTAATCCTCTGTTCTCTGACATCTGCTTGTTCAATAAGTAATTTTCTACTATTCCAAACTATTTTCTAACGGAACCCCAGTTCTTTCAGGATTACACGCACACTTTTTTCACTTCCTGTAAACTCTATCCTTTTTTTGAAGTTCTTTTCTCAAAAGTTCTGCTGTTGGTAATTGTTTTTTTATTGTATAAAATCCATGCACTAACCCCCCACAACACCCTGATCAAACTCACCTAGTCCAGTTACAGGTTTCGCTTTCGTTCGCTTCTTGCTCAGAGTAACAAATGTAGTAGGCATATCACCCTCATTGCAATATTCAAGTTGTCGTAGTTCCTTGTTTATTTTGGTCACCTCACGTTTAGAAACTCCAGTAGCAGCAGCAGGTCGCTCCCTAGCTCTAACAAATGGAGTCGACAGCTCTTTCTTCAAAAATTTAAACACGTTGCTAAGTATTTCCCTGCTCTGACCGTTTAGAACTTTCCCGCCTTGCCTACTCTTCATACCAGCCGTTATGAACAATTTTAATAGTTTCATTTTACTAGTTTTACTTACAGACACACGGAACACTAGCACAAACTCAACTGAGATTCGCAAGACAACACCGACTACTGACTCAAGTCTATTACAAAACAAATAGTTCACAGAAGTCAACCAATCAGGACGAGCGAAACACTCTGAATCATTACAGAACAAAAGGCTGTTCGCAATATCGTTAGTCATGCTTCAGGTGGTTGACAGTCAATGTTTACAGGAAAGTTAATGATTTACCCCGCGCACCTCACCCTTCCATATGACCCGGTCCGGACCCAAGCGCTCAGCTATTCGGCGGTAGCTGTATATACGTTGGTGGAGATAATGTTGAAAAATAAATATGGTTTCCAAGTAAAATGACTCGCCGTTTGTGACCCATTTACTGGCTTTATTTCGTACTATCCAATAATACAATGCATACCGTACGTATTTAACGTGTGCAGTAGGCCTATAATGTCCAATGTTTTATACTCACATACTCAGGCGTTCAGTACGCAGCTAATCAGCCAATACTAACCTGTAACATAAAAGTGTAAGTCAGCAATCAGTAGGTTTAGTCTCTACTTGTCTTACAAAAACTATAAAATAAATGTAGTAATAATATATTTTTATGCAGTTAATGACCGTAAAATTACAAACTCATTCATAACCTAAGATTAAAAGTCAGTGGCAAATCTAGATTTTGGTCGTTCACGGTGGGGAAGGGGGTCCGGTAGAGTCGGCTTCATATATAAGAAAAAAAAACAAGTAAAGACTAATCAAGATTACTGTATTTAAAGTGGTTGAAAAAGGTGTGATAACATTCTGAAATCAGTCCCATTAAAGTAAACGGTAATGGCAAAATAAAAATACGCGTTATTGAAACATTGTTTAGAAGATACTTATTGACTGACTTGATTTTCCTGTACTTCATAATTTAAAAACCTGTTTGTATATTTAAAATATGGGTATACATGACTTCCATGTTCTAAGATTTATATTTAAAATTATTTTCGAAGTGAAATATTTCCATAGAAACTACTTCTTTCTTCAGCCTTAACCGTATAGTACGTGGTCACTAACGTATACCACCTCACGTTAGTGCACTCGATATTCACTGATGACGGCAGTCGATGGCACTGCCGAAACGTCTGGTTTTGTAAACGACATTGGACCACGGCCAAATAACCCGGGAAGGAATTTTAACAACAAAGTACTGCCTTGTTCCTGATAAAGTAGTACACATATAAAAAATTATCTCCTCCCCTTCAACTACCATTTTCATTTATAGAAAATTGCCCCCTCCCCCTTCAACTACCCTTTTCATTTATAGATATTTCATCTACCTTCCGAAAGAGGATTATTATGACCTCCTTTTCAGGATACTTTATTTATCAAAATTATGTACATTACTGTTGTTAAAACATAAAACGTTGCAGGTAAATTACCCCTTCCCCTTAACCGTTCTTTACCAAAATCAATTGAGTCCTGTACAACTCAGGCACATATGCAAAACATTTGATTCTATTTGAATTTGCGGCAGTTATCGTTCGTCATAGAAAAAGTTCTACACACAGGCACACAGACACTTTTTGGAAAACGACTTTTCTTCATGTTTTGAGGGTAGTACAATCAGAATCAACCCTTATCTCGAACACGATTTTTTTCACCATCACCATACTTCCATTTCGTTACGGAACATAGAAGTAAAAGGAATTACTATTTTCTTTAATAGTACACACAGCTGTGAAAATAATAAAATAATGTAAAAATTAAGAGATTAACAAAAAATTCGTCAACTTTTTCCGACTCTCTGGGGGGGGGGGGGCTCGTTCTAGATACGCCCCTGCTAGAAGTTACGACATATTTTATTCGAAACACGTTTCACTCAACATTTTACTATAAAAATTACAGTGAATATTTATTCATTATTCACAGTAGTAGTACTTAAAATTCACTTGAAAAAATAAATCGCAATTAAAAATAAACAAACGTTTCATACGACTTTCACGGCCGGCGTCAACTCTGTTGCAATTTGATTGGCTACTCTCCTGTCCACTACTGCTCCATAGAACACACGTTTCGGCCCCACCGTTGGTGACCACCTTCAGTGTAAAACGACTCGAGTAACTGGTACGGTTCTTCACCAGTTAACCACAATACTGTGGCAAAAGATTAACTGGTGGAGAACCGTACCAGCCATTCGACTCGTTTTACACTGAAGATGGTCTCCAACAGTGGGGCCGAAACGTCTCCGTCTGTTCTATGCGGCAGGAGTGGACCACGACCTAATAGACCGGAGAGTAGTCAATCAAATTGCAACAAACAAACGTTTGTTATCATTTTGCACTAATTACAAGTCACAAAAACATTCGCTGACTGACTTCGTCTGCATTTAACAGTGGCTGAAGTAAAGGTAATTGAGTGATGCATCAAAGATCTCGACGTTATTAGAGTTATCTTGATTTGTGTAAAAGTTTCTATTATGATTTGCAATGTGCTATTTATTTCTGATCTTAAATAAAACATAATACATAAGTCAAATTGATGACCTCATGTTTGGAGACATTGTTGTTATCTTCACATTATTGTATGGCTTTAATTTTATTTTATTTTACAAATTTTTATTATGTGTTTGATTTTAACGGGATGGTTTGTTTAGTTTGTTTTACATAGTACACTTTTTTCCTTATTTTCCTTAACTTCTTTATTTTTCTTATTAAGAGATTTAACGAACACACACCGAAACATAATTTATAAAGCAGACCTTACTAAAAACATAAAATCTAACTACGCACGACATTTAATTTCAAACAAGCTTACGTATACTGATTTCACGTATAATTTAAAGCCCTTACATATTTGCAATTAAAGCCAATACATGAACGCTTTGGAGTAGGTTCAAAATTTACAAAGCTTACAAAAACATACACAGTCGGGATTTCATACTGAATAATCATTTGAACTTTGAACCTGCTGTACGATACAGCCTTGAACTTGCACAAACGTTCAGTATCCGATCGCCCTTCAAAGGGTGAGCACCCATACGGACGTGTGTGAGCATAAAATGTTTGTGATGTGATTTGAACAATCAACTACCTCGACTGAGCGATTTATATCTAAAGATGGAACATTGTTCCGAAACGCGCCATTTTAGCGCAAAAACAAAGTCACACGACGCATCTCAGGAAATTCTATTAATTTATAAATAAAAGAGTGACTTTGATACCAATAACAATATGTATATCAAATATTAAAATAAGTTATTTCGACAAAAAAATTTAATAGTAGAGAAAACGCTGTAAAAAATTTCCTTAGAATGCGGGCGGACGTCTCGGGGTTACGTAAGTTGGCGGCAGACGGCACGGCAGCCAAATGGGGCCAACTGTCCCGTCTGCCCGACTTCCTCCTTAGTGTGTATGTAGCCGAGCAGCCGCGCCTCTGTAATCGATGTGAGGAATCTATCTGGATTGTAAACATCCGTCTACACCAGGTCGGGGTTGATAACCTTTTGTACCCACTCAAAACGGATTAAATACGAACTAAATATATATACGGGTACGTATTTGTTTTACCTTCAGTAACTATCACACTAATCACAAATACAAATTATGATAACCAATGGCGTATTTACGGGGGAGACGAAAGGGCCCGGACAACCCCCCCGCACTAGATGGTCGAAAACGTTGACGAAGTTTGTTAATCTCTTAATTTTTACCCTGTTTTATTACTTCCATGTTTCATAAGGAAATGGAAATATGGTCATTGCGAAAAAAAATCGTGTTCGAGATAATGGCAGATTCTGATTGTACTACCCTCAAAACATGAAAAAAAGTCATTTTTCGAAAAGTGTCTCTGTGTGTGTCTGTCTGTCTATCTGTGTGTGTAGAATTTTTCTATTGCAAACGATAACTGCCGCAAATTTAAACATAATCAAATAATATTTTGCATACAGTTTTGAATTGTAGAGGACTCGGGGTCTATTGATTTTGGTGAAGATCTGGTAAGGGGAAGGGGTAGTTTACCTGCAACCTTTTACATTTTAACAAGAGTAAAGTGCTTAATTTTGATAAACAAAGTATCCTTAAAAGAAGGTCATAATAATACACTGTAGAAAGGTAGATGAAATATCTATAAATGAAAAGTGTAGTTGAAGGGGAAGGGGTAATTTTCTATAAATTAAAATGGTAGTTGATGAGGGAGGAGATAATTTTTATATTATATAAGTTTTATTTTTATTTTATAAGTTTTATATGTGTACTATGTTATTGACAACAAAGAAGTGGTTTCTATGGAAACATTTTATTTCATTTTGACAAAATTCTATATTTTTTTAGGAATTATCGAACCGAATTCAAGTAAATGATTGGAACTGTATGAGTACCCGCAATACATTTCGGTGTTTTTAATATGCGATTCTATCGATATATTACGGTGTGGAAAAGAAGAAGTGTACTAATTGTAAATTGCCCTATTTCTTAATGTAAAGCAAAAATACTTGTTGTTTTTACAACAATGTAATTTTACTAATTACATTAATTGGTTAATTAATTAATTTTATTTATTAACTGTTGTTTTATTCATTTGTTAATAAAGTATTGAGTGGTAATGATAGCCTTCGTAAGCCCCGCGATGGGAGCCATTTACAACAGTATATTTATATGCTTTTTAATGCATACGTTAATTACTCAATGAATTAGTTTTGATCCTAGCCACACGTTGGTGTGCCATATACAACAATATTTAATCACTAATTACCTTAATTGGTGAATTAATTAAATTAAGTATTAAATTGAATTTTTATTATAACTAGCCCCTATTTTGGGATGTCATATGCAATGTCTATTCCATGTATATATATACGATAAATGTTTAATAAATGCTTTTTGCTTACGTTAATAATTGATGTTGTTATTCCTAATTACTCTCTTGTAAATGGTACATATATCGTGTTATTTAATAGCACCGCGGTGGAGCGCTATGTGCAATGTTAATTTATTTCAATAGTTTACCACTCGTTGCCATTAATTATTATTCAGATGGTTCGATTAACTTTGAGTATGACGAAGTTATCATTACTTGATTCCATACTTTTGGCGTCTTTTGGCTCGTCGTATGTCTACCTAAAGTAACTGTTATTAATTTGGATGATAATAATGATACAACTCGAACACCAGAATTCTTCATTACTAATAATAATTTATTTAAACATTTTGCAATCGTCTTCAATTTCGGTAATTAATTCTAACATTTCTACACAATAATATAAGATGCATTCTATTGCTAAGTCATCTATTACTTCTCTGATATCTTATCTAGTAATTAGTTAAGTACTTAGATCATAATCTACTTTACGAATTACAAAGTTCTCTGATTCATGGATTCATATTTTCATACTCATTCTTTCTGAATTCTACGGTTCGGTTTCGCTCAAAAGAAATTAAATATACGTTCTTATTAACTGAAGGGTGTGCTCTTTGTGAGGTACAGGACAGTGGTTACTTAACCTAATAATACATAAATGGTTTACTTGGAGTACGTATCCAAATCAAACGGCGACTCTCAGGCTGGCTGATAGCTTGATAGATCCTCTCCTCATCGTCTTGAATCCACACTTTCCACTATCACTGTGATCTGCACTCCGGCGTCAACAATCTTTTATTTCGCACTCGTTTAGAAGGCGTTCTCGTAACGAAAGTTATTCGGATTTGATTTATTTACCTCATGACCCCTTCGCGTAAGGTTTTAACTTTACACTCTGTTCACGAGCACTGATAGTTTGTACTTTGCTCAGTTGACCCGATTATTCCACTTATTATCCGTTTAATTTCGAGAATTGAATTGTTTAATTGATACAAATAGTGTATTAATTCATTCCGCAATTTCGTTATTTAGTTCATGTCACCGAATTCTCTTTCACGTTTATGCACAATATCTCTATTTATTGCATATCGTCAGAAATTTCGATTGTCTTAACACGATTCGTTAGTATTTAACTTCGGATTTTAACAAAGTCCTTTTTAAAGTATTTACTTCATTACGTACATTACGGTATTGCGATATACAATTAACATTTTATCACGCACTTTTCGACTCAATCTCTAACAGACTAACTGCTTGAATAAATGATTTTAATGAATCACTGATTAACTAACTTTTGGCTGACTCACTAAAACTTGACTGATCTTGACAATACTGATCGCTTTTGAATAACTCGCCCGATTTTGAATAACTGATTAACTTGAACAACTGGCCTGATTTTGAAATACTGAGTAACTTTTGAACAACTGGGGCTGTTCTTCGCCAATACCTATTTTTATGTCTCGAGTTCCACGACCATCTCCACATTTCGTGTACTCTTCCCACCACCTACGTCCTTATTGGTTTTTCGTCTACGTTTCTGCGAAGACCCCTCCTCGATTCTCGAGCTAGTCTTGTGGCTACTTCCTCATTCGTTCTTCACCCTTTTTCCATGGTGATGTCTTCTCAAAAACCCGCCTTTGCCGAACTCTCGTTCGTGGTAGGTCACTCTAGATCCCCTTCCTTGAAGTCTTGCTTTTCGCTCCTCCTTCGCCGTACGACGACGGACCGTATTTCATGGTTGTCCATCATTCGATTGTTTTCATGTTCCCTCTCAGTTCTTCCCTAGTAATTTCCGTCCTGTTACACGTGCGTCTTTTAACTCGGGTGTGACGGATCGCTGTATTATCTTTGACTTCCTTCGTTACGTTCACACACTAACGGAAGTCTCTTTCGGGGTAATGAACATCTGTTCCACAGCTCTCCTGCATATTCCTTACTCTCGCTGGTAAACAAGTTCCCCGCTGTGTCACTATGCGTGGTCCTTTGTTCCTATAGCGTCCGTTCGTATCTTCCCATTGTGGACTCTGTCTCCTCTGTGTCGACGCTAAACTCCCACGTGTGGATTGACAATACTCGCGTCGCCCTCGCATACGTTTTCACGGTAATTGGTCCAAGAAGACGTAGTCTTTTGTCTCTCTGTTATTGCAGCTTATTTCCATGCTGTTCACTTACGTCAAACATCTGCTGTCACCGAAGCATTGTCATCTTTAGCGGAGCCTATTTCGTCGCTAACGTGGCGCACGTGTTACTGTCTAACGGCGGCCGGTTGGCACCAACATACATCACGTTTGACAGTCGACTCTCGCTACTGTTCCTTTTACGCAAAAAAAATTTCCTTACAAAAATTGCTTTACATTTTCATTTGGTAGTTAGGTAATAATGGTTTTGGGTTTAGTTTACTGCTAAAATAAATAAAAGCTGTGGCTGTGAAAACATAACATTAAACGTGTAATACAATGCGTATAACAGAGTAACACTTAAAATAAAGAACCTAACGTTTTTAAGTTTACAAATTGGGAAAAAACAACAGCAAATACAAAATGAAAAATTCAAATATTTATGGCTAATGAAAAAACAAAAAACACTGTATTAAGAAATGACAACATATGCTCTACAAATTGTACATAATGGATGTTTGTTTTTTGTTAGTCACAAAACGAGTACTTGTCGGAAACGAATTTTACCAAAAAAACGAGTTCTGCCACAAAAAAGTATGACATGTAGGCGTATAATAATAGGCAACGGGTTGACCCTTGGGCCACTCCCGCCTTACTTCGTGTTGGGTTTTTCGTGGTTTTAGAAAAAAAAATAGTTTTACATTACACACGTATTGGTTTCCATGTATAATTTCAATTTTCATGTTAACCTAACATAATCAATTTTTGGTGTCACAGCCACTACCCGGTGACAAATTACTACTACAGTCATTTTCCATTAAAAATTACAAACGAAATCAATTGCAATCACCAGCCAATTTTGCAACATACAAAATTCAAATTTGTATAATTCTTTCACTACATAAAATTATGTGCGATATTCACTACATATCGAAGCCCAAAAATCGCATTATCGAAATAACTGCGGGTACGCATAAAGGCAGTACCAAATGATTTTATATATAATCTGAGAACATGGAAGTCATGTATGGTTCTCCATACCGATTTTTTATTCTTTTCATTGGTGTACGCTAATATAGTATTAATGTAATAATAATTACATTATTATTAATAATGTACAAACAGGTTTATTACACAGTATTAGGGTATAGGTTTGAAACATGAAATTTAGGAAAATCAATTCAATCAGTAAGTACCTTTTTTACAAATTTTCAATTCCGCATATTTTTATTGTGTTATTACCGTTTACTTTAATGGGACTGATTTAAGTATGTTATCACGCGTTTTCAGCCACTTTAATGATAATAATATTGAATGGTATTGAATTGTTTTTGTTTTCTTTTGTATGAAGCTGACCCGATCCAGGAACCCCCAAAGCCAAATTCTAGATACGCCACTGATGATAACTAGTAAGCTCCATGAGCTGCAGAACTCGTTCACTATTTTGAACAATGTACATTTATTATTGGATAAACTTTGATAATAAACAATTTTTCAATTATCAGAAAATTTACGAAAATCCTGTTCACTCTACTTAAAGTAGGGTTTACCTCTGCTTATTGAAGTAACAATTGTAGAGCAACCATACAATAAACGGCAAACATTCCAAACGATCGCAATTATTTTAAAATTTCCTTTACACTAACACCCGGTTAGATTTTTACAGTTTTTCCAAATTTCTGATCTCAGTTTTGCTTCGGAGTCAAAAAAGTTTTATAATTCCAAGACTTTACACTGTATTTATGATTAGCTTAATAATTTTATAACCCCCCCCCCATAAATTTTGTGATTTTATCAAACTTTGAACACACTTTGGGATCTAGTGTCTCAAAAGTGTTAAAAAAATGACGACTACATTCACATTTTACTTAAAATTTCTTCTAATATGATATGCTGCATGAATGTTTGCGATTTTGTCAAAATTTTCAACCATTTTTTTGGTACCACGCATCCCCACATTTTCTAGAGTCAACACTAAATTCATATTGTAACGACGGAACAATGGAGAGCGTCCTTCTACACGTTTTCCGGCTAGCCGAGCAGGTGCGTGTTACTGCCAAGGCCGCACTCAAGTATCCTCTAGAGTGTTCTAGTCCTGTTAAGGACGCATATTATGGAACATTAGTCTGGAACCATGCAGGCTAAACATAGGCGACAGCTGCCGCTTAGAAGTCAGTTTACGTTGGGCGATTTACTCAGTGCGTCTCAATTGGTTGTTAGTGAAAAGTGATTATTGTGGTATAATTAGTGCGAGACTCTTAATAGGAGGGTCATCTCAAAAGTAAGTTTCACCATTTTTTCTTTCAAAGCGAAATAGCGCAAGCAGGCTGACGAAGGTTGGAGAACTTTTATTTGTGTGTAGTGGCAGTACTGGCAAAACCTCATCTGTTCCATAGCAATGTAACAACAACACGAAATTTAAAATCATGGACGTTACATTTACCAGCGTGTCCGATTGTGATACCTTGCGTAGTGTGAATCGGTTTTTTGCTACAAAAAGTGAATCAGCGGCCGAAATTCATCGTCACTTAGTTTCTGTATTTAGACTGAGTGAACGAGCATTCAAATGCTCCGCTGGTGGCATACATTGTTTTCGAAAGGAAAAGGTTTGTTGACCAACGAAGTTCTTCAACTCCACGACAACGCACGTCCTCTTTCCTCGCGAGTCACGCAGAATTTGTTGTAGTCCTTTCGAAGGGAAATTTTCGACCATCCCTCACATTCACCCGAATTGGCTCCGAGTGATTTCCATTTTTTCTCCCATCTCAAAGAACACTTGGGAAGGACAACGTTTACGGAAGTGAAACAGGCGGTTGACGCCTAGCTTCGAAATCTGGGCATTCAGTGGTTCAAAGAAGGGTTTGTAAAACTGTTTTTACGCTACAGAAAGTGTATTGACAATGCTGGAAATTATATTGAAAAACAAGTACATGTTTTTGAATAAAAGTATAGTTTACTTTTTAATTTTTACACTTGTTTTTATTTTTCCTAAATCGGGGAAACTTACTTTTTTTGAGATGACCATCGTACTTGCCATTATTATTGCGTGCGGGCAAATTTAACTTGAATTATTGTAGAAGACTACCTTGTTGATTACAAATTGTTATTTGTGATTAATTAAATCTGGTAATTAGTGACTTCATTGTTTGTGTATTGCAACAATACATATATTTGCATATTTGCCCAGGGCGGTATGTTTTATATTGTAATTAGTATAAATAGAATAAGGAACAGTTTTATACAATTGTGTGCAGGAACTGACAATATCTAACCTATCGAGAGGGACACCTGCTGTGGTAGCGTAAGTTACAGTGTGTGTGTGAGCACGCTACGACATGAAAATATGGGGAGTTGCGAACGACTTATTGTTTTGTCTGTAATCATATCTTAACAGGATTATAATAAACTAATTACTTGTGTTAAACCTGTAAGCAAAGACTTACGCCATTATAAAAACACCATTGAATTAAGGGAATTTTAACGAATGCAGTGATATAAAAATATTGCAGAAATTTGCAATATTAAAGACGCTAAGTAATTAATGTTAATTACGGGTGTAATTAAAGAGTAATTAACATGTGTGTTATATGTGCGTGAACAGAAAAAAATTACGCAAACAATGATATCGCGCATGCTACAACTGTGTTTACGAAATCGCTAAAATGAACAAAAAAGTGACTCGTAATTAAAAGGACGCTTTGCATGAAAGTTACAATTTCTAACATGTCAAGAGCAATCCTGGACATGTCAGATTGAGTCCAGTATAAATACGACCGACAATTTTGGGGCATTCTCAGACTCAAGAAATCTACAGACGACGTTACGCTGCCCGTTGCGGATCGACATGGACACACACACACACACACACACAGACACACACACACACACACACACACACACACACACACTACCACACTCTCACAAGACGTATGGAGGAACTCAGGAGCAACAACAACAACAACCCATAGAGACAGAGAACACAGCATCATCATCATCATAAATTTCTCAGGATTCAGGACGCACACACGCACACACACACGCACACACACACACACACACACACACACACACACACAACGGTAGTTTAACAATAATTTTAACATTATAACGAGTTTTACCCGTTTACGCCCAGCGATGGACGCCAATTTAACAATAATTTGTGCCCGACGTTGTGTGCGTCAATTTATCAAAATTTTTAACATTAATTACTGTTTATTCTCTTTATCTCAGGGTTAAAAAATAATAAATGCTCATTGCTACTGATAACTCTTAAATTTATTCACATTAGTTTGCTATTACTTGTAAATATTAAGATAGCACAAAATTCTACGTACTCATTAGTACTTGTAAATATATAAAATTAACACATTACCAAAATTTAATACTCATGGCTAAATCGTAAATATCAAACAATAATACATTAATAACTTGAATACTCATTAAATTGTAAATATCAAACAATAATACATTAATAAAATTGAATACTCATTAAATTGTAAATATCAAACAATAATACATTAATAAAATTGAATACTCATTAAATTGTAAATATCAAAATAATACAGTAATAAAATTAGTTATCCAAACTCTCAATCTAATGGTTGCATATTAATGATCATTCATCAATTGCGTTTAGTACATTAAGTAAATTATAATGTTTAGCCTCATCTTATGAATTCTTAATATGAATATCTCTTAAGCTGTTACTATATTTTGTAATTACGGATTCATTTAGAACTTGGAAATAAACATTACTCCAAACTGATAAACAATGATAATTTTTACTTCTACGCAAACTTTAGAATCGATTTCTTTAATTCCCTTGCGATTACTTTATTGAATTTTATTGTGTGTGTATTCTTTGAGATGACAGACAGTGGATCTAAATTAATTAAGACATGTTTTACTATACTTGGTATTCGAATATCCAATCACTCGGTAGTTGCGGTGATGTTGATGAAGGTCTCATGTCGCTCGTTCCATAATCGTGCAGATAACTCCTCCAGATGATAGATGGCACTGGATGAATTCCACGATGTCACTCACAGACACTTCACTCACCAACTCCACGCATTCGGATTATAATTTATGAATAAAAGTTAGCATTGTACACCGACATCGTAAATTATTTCAAATCTGAATTATTATTACACACCTTTGTTGCGGTATGTCTGGTTATTAAGTGTTCATGAATGTAATTTGTGTTGTTAATCGTTCTTAAAAGTTATTGTTGTAAAGTGTTCGTCTACACTGAAATTACATTATTGTCTGGTTACTATTTGTTTCAGTTAATGTTCACTGGTAGGCTAATAGTGTGACTCTACTTCATAGTTCGTTTGCTTGTAATGACTGTATTAATTTTTGTTATAAGTTCGAAAACTACCTTCTCACACTGTGTATCGAATTATTCTAAGTTCGATAAAATGCTAATTTCTCTCGTCACGGACTTCACTCCACTCGCGTCCGAAATTTAGTTAGAACTCCTCTCGCGTCCGTATTTTAGTTAGAACTCCTCTCTGAGCGCGTTCCTGTCTCCTTCCTATATTTTCCTTAACAAATCTCCCACCAGACTTCTGATTCCAACGACGCCGTGTCCTTATTGGTTTCATATTTTTCCCTCCAAGTCCAAATACCACCTATTTTTTCAAAGGCGTTCTCTGATAGGGCTTCTGGTTCCCCACCATATTCTTCCCTTGCTTCGTATTTTGAGGTCGTCGACATTTCCAGCCAACGCAGCAATAAATTGTATGTTTTTTTTTTTTTTTTTTAAATCTTCAGTGACAACTCTGAGTTTCTCTTCCATTTTCATTGTTTCTTAACTTCGTCGCTCTGCCGTTATTATCTATTGTTGTTCAAGGGCCTCGCCTACCCTTCTTTGAAAGTTGGTTTTTTCTTTTAATTGCCAGGCAACACCCCATCCTTGAGTTTGGACGTACCCTCTGCGCTTTCGTTTCCAAGTAAGGTCAAAACCCTGTCATCGACCGCTGGAGTCCTTCAAATCAATCCACCCTTCGTCGCTTTCTCCTGACAGCTGGCGTACACATGTATGCTTGACCATTGTTAAGCCTTTTCTCCTTTAATGGCTCTGTACACATTGTATGTAGTTTTCAATGGAATCAATGTGTTTTCACAAAAAACTGGTGTTCTACGTACCCGGAGCAGTGAACTCTGTTAACAGGGTACGCGTCGCAGCTGCCTACGAAATTTATGACCTGTCCGTCACTAGAGCGTGCTTGCTCGTTCTCCTTTTGTCCCTTACAAAATATGTTTTCCACACATACACCCTTCGTTATTGCTTTCAGCGACATTCCTTACTGCAAATTATAAAATAAAACTTTTCGAAATTTTTTGTGTGTTATAGTAGGTGATGACTAAATATTTATAATTTTGTTGTGAAAAGAACTTTCAGAAAGACAATTTTACATGAACAGTAAGACTTAAAAATTTTAAATGTAAATAATAGTTAAAGTCAATAATTTAATTTTATAAGAAAATTTGAAAGTTACTAAATCTTTTGTTATATGTTAAAAATTTGGGTGTGTCAATAGAGTTAAATAATAGTTTGAAAGTAAATGTAATTAGATTATTTTGTCTATAGCAACTAGTAATTTGATGCTCAAGTTTAATATTATTTTTGTTTCTTTTTAAATGAGTTGCTATTAGCATTTGAAGATTGAATCAAAGTCAGACACACACAAAATGAAAGAATTTAGATGACTTATTTAACATGTCTGTTAGTTAATAAGAATACATGATTGTTTAGTTTTTAGATGTTATGAACAGCCTAATATGTGTGAAACTTATAATAGTGGATATTTGATCTACCTAATGTTTGAATTTTTTAATATAGGAATATTTTTCTATTAATGAATAAATCTTAGGATGATTATTTTTAAATGGTTTTAAATAATTATTTCATGCCAACAACATCTCACTCCTCTTTAAAAATGTATTTGATTATTGTGCAACTACATATACTTGACGCAACGAGAAACAAAAATCCTGCGACCTGGCCGGTGTAGGCCTACTACATTTAATAGTTGCGTTGAGTACATGGTTCTGTATTTGTGTGAATTTATGAAATACTCGTAACGTTGCAGTATATATGTTTCCACTGTACCATACGACGATCCGTGAGACCGTCGTAAAAATATGTTAGTTTAAATTTAGTTTAATTTGATACCCCACAAGGATTTTGCGATTTTTTCAAAATTTAGACCCCCTCACATTTTTGCATCCCGGTCCCCTACTTTTGTGGAGATCAATCTCAAAAACAGTACGATTATGTGAGGTGAAAGTATGGACACGCATGTCGAGTTTTACGAAAATCGGTTAATGCATTCAAAAGTTATGATACATTCCGCCAAGTAGACACGTAGATAGACAAACGCCAAACGGACGAGTTAAAACTGAGAACCCGCTTTTCTCATTCAATAAACCTCTCTTTAATGTTCAAAGTTCTTTAACTAAAACCCGAACACAGAAAATTGCTTGTAGACCCGCGGGCTATATCAATCCGGCTCCAAATAACGGAATAACGTGCCCAGTAGATGAGTACTTCCCCCCGCCCGCTCAACTTCATTACACTTTACTTATAAGTTATATAAATAGACAAGCTGTAGTTTCAGCAAAACGATATGCAAATTAAAATCGGCGTTATAAATTCAGATTGGCTTCGCCAAAACATTATACAATCTGCAATGCAAATTCCGATGCAATACGTTCAACAGTTTTACTTCACGATGAACAATTCTGGCGATGCAAATTGATGTGCAGCGTTTAATTAATTTTGTTTATTACTGTTAACAATAACACTGAAATGTGAATATTAATGTTATGGGACGAGGAAATTAAATATCGGTATGGAGAACCATATATGACTTCCATGTTCTAAGATTTATATTTAAAATCATTTTCGAAATGAAATATTTCCATAGAAGTTACTTCTTTCTTCAGCCTTAACCACAGTACTGTGGTCACTAACGTATACCACCACACGTTAGTGCACTTGACTTTCACTAATGATGGCAGTCGACGGCCTTGCTGAAACATCTGGTTTTGCAGACAACATCGGACCACGGCCAAACAGCCCGGGAAGAAATGTTAACAACAAACTACTTCTTTGTTGCCGATAACGTAGTACACGTATAAAAAATTCCCTCCACCCCCTTCAACTATCATTTTCATTTATAGAAAATTATTCCCTCCCCCATCAACTACCCTTTTCATTTATAGATATTTCATCTACCTTTTGATAGTGAATTATTATGATCTTCTTTTCAAGATACTTTATCAAAGTTAAGTACTTTACTCTTGTTAAAACCTGAAACGTTGCAGGTAAACTACCTTTACCCGTTAACCGGTCTTCACCAAAATCAATAGGCCTTGAGTCGTCTACAACATATCACATATGCAAACAATAATTTGATTCAGTTTGAATTTGCGGCAGTTATCGTTTGCCATAGAAAAATTTTACACAAAGACACTTTTCGGAAAATTACTTTTCTTGTTTTGAGGGTAGTCCAATCAGAATCAGCCCTTATCTCGAACACGTTTTTTCGCCATCACCATACTTCCATTTCCTTATAGAACATAGAAGTAAAACTTAAAACTATTTCTTTTCATCGTAATGTCCACCAAGGATTAAACCAGAAACTTCTTGTTCCGGTCCCAAGCAGATAGACGGTCGGCCCCTATGGTTCTTGGGTCGGCCCACACCTCTCCTCCCTTTCGGCTTGTAATTCAATAGTGTTTGGGTATGCGGCAGTCCGGATCCATTCATTTGGTTATTTGGGTATCTCATCCGTTCTGATAAGATGTTACAACCATTTTAGCCGGCACTGGGCGATCCTACCGAGTATAAGCATAATACTCAGCTCCTGTCATACATCGACATTTCTTCTGCGATCTTGAAGAGTACATTCCGCCACGCCCCTGAGAATATGCATACAGTTACAGATGAAATCAGCATTAAAAATTTAATCTGCTTTAGACGTGTACATAGAATGACCGAAAATAGAGTCTCATACAATTGGATAATACAATTTGAATCCACCAATAAAAAGACAAAAAAGGAGTCCAAGGAAACCCAAAAAGAAAGAATTGAAAAGAAAAAGAAAAAGAAGGAAAATTGAGAGCAAGCAATCATGAGGACGATCTGCGGAATGACTAGATAGATGACGATTGGAAATCAAAGAACGACGAACAAAATTTATGCGAGACGGTGTCGATTAAGTTTGTCCCCATCGTTCTGTGTACCTCCTGCCGACGGTTCACAGCCTTCGAATTATATTGTTACAAGTTGGTGATATTCAACAAACTAGTTAGTCACCTTTTGACACTACCCAATCAAACGTTTGACGCTGTAGACAACATTTGATATAGAAACAACATCGCGTTATTAAATAGAAGAGGCCCGGATATAACAAATGTGGGAATAATTACAGGAAGTGAAAAAAAGGTGACTGAAAATGAAGGACAATAATAGACAAGAAACAACAATCTTTTGAAGATGTGAAGGAAAGTACATTTTGAGTGAGTGATTCAACACCGAGTTAAGTGGATCAGAAGAACTCAATTCTGCGGCTCCCGTTCCTATCGTACGTATTGTAAAAGTAATCGCCGGTTTGGCACAAGTATTTCTTACAATCTTAGTTAACAAATATCGGTATGGAGAACTATACATGACTTCCATGTTCTAAGATTTATACTAAAAATTATTTTCGAAATGAAATATTTCTATAGACTCTACTTCTTTCTTTAGCACTAACCACAGTACTATGGTCACTAACGTATACCACCTCAAGTTAGCGCAATCGATTTTCACTAATGATGGCAGTCGATGGTACTACTGAAACGTCTGGTTTTGAAGAAAACATTGGACCACGGCCAAACAGCCCGGGAAGGAATTTAGCAACAAACTAATTCTTTGTTGCCGATAACGTAGTACACATATAGAAAATTACCCTTTCCCCCTTCAACTACCTTCTTCAATTTATAGATATTTTATCTAACTTTCTACAGTGGATTATTATGACCTTATTTTCAGGCTACTTTGTTTATAAAAATTAAGTACTCTACTCTTGTTAAAACATAAAACGTTGCCTTCACCAAAAATCAATAAACCTTGAGTCGTCTACAACATATCACATATGCAAACAATTATTTGATTCAGTTTGAATTTGCGGCAGTTATCGTTTGCGATAGAAAAATTTTTACACACAGACACTTTTCGGAAAATGACTTTTCTTCATGTTTTGAGGGTAGTACAATCAGAATCAGCACTTATCTCGAACACGATTTTTTCGCCAACACTATACTTCCATTTCCTTATGGATCATGGTAGTAAAAACAAAACGAATGCAATGGAAAGATTTTAGCAATGAATACGAAGTCTGTATATTTCTGCGATACTTACATAACTTACATACGAAGCGACCTATTTTATTTTAAAAGTATCATAGTGTTTATTCTGCTTTAAGCAGACACACAGTATACCATTGTTTAGTTTATCCCGTTGTACAACGGTTTAATTCGAAGCGTTGCGGGTGTTTACTTGCACATAATAGAAGTATGCAAGCGGAGGGAATCGATTCCATGGCAAGTGGATCGGTGCGCGTGATTGATAACGCGATCAAGTCTGTCGTTGATTTTGTTGTAGACAGCTGAGACCGTCTACGTTGTAAACTAATAGCATCTTCTTGTATGTGAAGGGTAGATGTGATGTGAGTCTGTAAAATACGCACAAGGCAGATCATAACTACTTTTTTGGGGAGACATTCTTCCTGTTTTCATAGACTTGCGCCCTCAGGATTTTCTTTGCCATACGCTGATCATCCATCCGCTCTAGGTGACCTAGCTACTACAATCGTTGACCCTTTATGAATCTTACAATGTCCTTCTGATTCAATAGCCCATTTATCTACTGGTTATTTCTTGTTCTCCATTCGTCATCTTCTATAACCGGGCCGTAAACTGGTCTGATGATCTTTCTTTCAAACATTTCTAGTGTTTCTTGTTCATTTTTTGTTAATGTCCATGTCTCGCCTCTATAAATAACAACCGGTCTGATGAGCGTCTTATATATTTTTATTTTTATAACTAACGACTAAATAGTTCGCTTCTAAATAGTGTGCTATTGGCATAATATGCCCGATTTCCTATTTGTATCCTGTCGTGTATCGTCGTGTTTATGGGCACATCTATCATGTTACCCAAGTATCTGATCTTATTAACTGCATCACATGGATCATCCTCTACGCATAAATTACATAGATTTCTTCTCCTTTCTGAATCAGAAATCAGCAATTATTTAGTTTTGCTGATAGTTACATTGAGTCCCATTCCATTGATTCATCTCTTTGTATACCTCAACTAGCCGCTGTCTTCATCTGGCTACTATCGCAACATCGTCAGCGTAAGAACATATTCGGCTTGTCTTATTTAGTATTGTTCCTCGCTGATCTGTGTTTTAATGGCATAATGTAGCGCAATAACAAAGAAGGTGGCCATTAACCCATCAACTTGCTTAACTCACTTATTAAATGCAAATGATTCACTCAGCATATTCTCACACTTAATTTTGGCTTTTGTGAATCTCACGGCCATCTTCGTTAATTTCGTTAAATTTCAAAGGAATTCCGTTGGGCTTGTTTTTATTTATAAATTTATATAAATATAAATACCTTATAGTCCGTCTTGCGGTCTTGTAGTTTTTCAATTGTATCACTACATGTTTCGAAAGTAAACTTTCATCATCAGGTATATTGTAAACTTCCTCCTATTTCCTAGGGTTCGTCAGTGAAAGTAAAAAACAATAAATAAGTAAACAAAATACACAGATATACTAGTCAATACGATTAACGTCGACATAATATCTCGTAGCAGTGCGCACTGTACTATTGTCAACACACAACTGAGTGAGTCTCAAAGTTCATTATTTATCTTCATTACTGTGTCGTATAATATATTGGATTTAAAAAGGAGTTGGTCATTGAGTAAACATTTGTTGTTAATTTTGGAAGCTCTGTAGATTTCGAATTCTTCTAGAGCAACCATGAGTCTGCCTTTGCTACATATGTGTAAGAGTACTAAATTATCTGTGAAACTAGTGTAACTATGGTTTTCATTTACAAGATGCATGGCGAATGTCGACTTCAAATTTCTAATGTCCCTTTTCGGCATATGTTCTTTGAATCTTCCTAAAAATTTACGTCCAGTTTGGCCGATATAGAACTTGGTTTTTTTTAATTTGTTATTGCTGTAAGAAGTGACATATTTTTTTCTTTAATTTAGCTAACGTTTTGATTTTCCCCAAGCAAAACATTAACTAAATTAAAGAACAAAAAATAAAATGTCACTTCTTAGAGCGTTAACAAATTAAAAAAAAAAACCAACGGACATTCAAAAATATGTGTCGAATACGCGCTTATTGGCGGTAAGCTGTTTCCACGGTATTTCGTTGCCTGGACCAACCAAAACGCTGCGTATTCCCGCCTACTATGTAAGTACTCCTCGTTACTAAAAACAACATACCTGCTGGCTGACTGCACTAAGCCTAAGGTAACAAAGGGTAAGGTTTGTGAACAACACACATACTTCCCGCGCGTAACAGTGAAACAAATCGGGAACAGAGGCAGCTGTAATCCTTGGTTAATTCCTGACCATTTCTCTCCGTCTACGTCCAGGTCTGTCTACACGACGCATCTGTGGAGCTTCCAGCACGTTTTGAATATTTTAAGTAATATGGTTTTCAGAAAGCCTGAGAATTTAGACAGAATTAAATAGTTGTAACATTATTCTCTTATTAATACAAACTAATGTTCGGATAAACGTATGTATAAAAATACTGTTACGCAAAAATACGGCCCGTTCTGGTACATTGCAGAACATTGTTCTACAATAGGGTGGGTCGAAAAAAATTAAGATTTTTTTTTCGAACCGCTATAGTGCGGAAAAGTTGCCTCCTATAATAAGAAGAAAAACGACGTACAAAAATTTTAAATCGGTTGACATCTTGCAGTCGCGCATCGTACTTAAAGTTTATAGAAATTGACGAAAATGAACATTTTTCGTAAATTTTTTAATATTAGTTAAAATTCTACGATCGACATGCTATAGTTCTGTGATCTTTATTTTATGGTTCAATAAAGTTAAATAAATTAAAACATCGTTAATATTTCAATGTTTACCGGTCACGCAATGTGTCCGAACCTATTCTACAATTATCTCGGGTATCCAGTTGTAATGTTTGCGTACGTACATATGGCTGCTTTGTGATGAAAGACAATTACGTGACACTTATCTTGCGTCAACAATCAAGGCTACTCCAGACCTCACCGGTCCGTGCACACTGTGTTCAAAGTCTCGAAATCTAGCTGATTCAAGAGCGCCTGTATAACACGTCATCAAAAAACTGACAGATTATTCTGGAATCTCAGCAGTGTATAAATATAAGCATCCAGTGACGGTCAGTTCAGTTCAGTTTAGTAACGATTTATTCAAGTGAGGTTCGAAGTATTGTGACGAAGTGTTATAATTGTGCGGGACTCTATTAGCTGACATTACTTTTGCGGATGGACAAATTTAATTTGAATTATTGTAGGAGTATAATCTTGTTGAATAACTTGCTGATTGCAAACTGTTGATTGTGATAATTAAAGCTGGTGATTAGTGACTTCATTGGTGTCTTGTATTTTGTTTTCCACTGCACCATACGACGATCAGTGAGACCGTCGTAACATACCTTACCTTTTCAACCCGCCTTGTGACTTTCTGTTTACAATTAATGACGCGTTTCGAAACATATGTTTCATCATCAGATGTTTAAATAAATCCCTCATGACTACAGCATTTTTCTGATAATGAAAAACTACCTAATAGCCTAATTCATGCAATAATAAATGCACATCGTTCAAAACAGTTATAGATTTGTGCAGCTCATGGAGTACACTAGTTGTATTTGTACTGTTTAAAGACGGCATACAGTTCGTGAGACCGCCGCAATAATATAAAGTAAAGTCAAGGAAACGCTGATTCGGCCAACAGTAGGGCCTATATGGAACGGAAAGAATATGCCTGACAAAGAACAGTTGAAGGAAAGTTAAGAATTTCCAAAAAACACACACACACAAGATTAAGAGCGGCACATGGGCCGAGAAATTTAAAGAAAAGGAATATGAAAATTACGAAAATTATAAACAAGTAGAGATAACATATCTTAAGATTCATTACGGCACAGAGATTGCTATGGTTTGTGTACGTAAGCGGATAAGACGAGAATTCTGTTCTGAAATGATTCTCAACGAGACTTACGGAAGTAGGTCCAAAAAAAGGCCAGTGATGATGTAGTAAGATTAGATTATAAGAGAACTTGAAATTTGCAGGAATGGTAAGGTGGAGTGAAGGAAGTCGAAAATAAAGGCAGGATAAAATTGAGGAAGAGGTTGGAAACGTAGGAATGTGTGAGGTGAGTTAACTCGTTACTGCTACTCTTCTTAAAAGGTCTGAAGAGCACTCAAGAGCGAGTGACGCGTAAAGGAACTCCGCAAAGACTGTACAGCCTCTGTGATCAATATCGCTTTACACTCTCAGCCCAAAGAAATCAGCTGACGCCTGCTAAAGCGCTCTCCGATAGAACATTCTCTGACGAACATTGCCTCCCTACAACGACACAGACGGAAAACTTGGACACTGTTGGTTTCCAATCTGTCCGTCTGATATGTCGTCGTTTACTGAAATATTCAGCTCTCTTTACGTTATTAACAGAGTGCGGAAGAAGAATATCAAGGTGTAAGACAAAGATGACAGTCGCGGTGGGAAGACACAGTTCGAACGAAAGTAGTTCTAAGATATACGAGTAAGCTTATCACTTTCAGTACTTTGGCTGTAAATCGACATATTGCCACGAAAGACAATTACGTGTCACTTCTCATGCGACATCATTCGAGGCTGCGCCTAGCGCGTCTGTGCCAGGCTCGTGCACTGACCTAGCTTCTGGTTAATTATAAACTGCTGGTAATTATGTAACTATTCTCGACTGGTCGGCCCGAAAGCGGTAGATGTTTCTGGAACCTCTGTGGGGTATATTGTTACGACGGTCTAGTGATCGTCGTATGGTACAGTGGAAAACAAAATACAAGACACCAATTAAGTCACTAGTCACCAGCTTTAATTATCACAATTACTAGTAAATAGTTTGTAATCAATAGGATAGTCTCTTACAACAAATCAAATAAACATTGTTCACACGAAATAAAAATGTCAACTAATATAAAACAATATAAAACACAGATGTATTACAATTGTCCCGCACAATTATAAAAACTCACATAACACTTCACCACAATACTTCCAGCCGCACTAGAATAAATCGCCACTAAAACTGAAACTAAGCGTCGCTGAAGTCTTGTATTTATACCCCGCTGAGATTCCAGAATATTCAATAACATGCGTCTACTAGAAAACACTCAAAGTAGCAGCAGTATGTACGCACACACACACACATTACAGCTGGAATAGCCGAGAAACACTTAGAGTGTTCTGTAATGGCGTACACTGGCGTAGTGGTGTACACCCATTACGTAACGCTAACAAGGTGTAAGACAAAGATGACAGTCGCGGGGGAGAAGCGCAGTTCGAACGAAAGTAGTTCTAAGATATAAGTGTCTAGAGCAGCCGTTCTCAACCTGGTGCTCGCGTAACTAAAAATGGTGCTCATCATGGATGTATAAAAAAGTGCTCGCGAGCAACAGTGACCCCTAATTTTCAATTATGAACTATATAGCACGGCCGTACAGCTGTTGTCCACCAACAACTGAGTATAGCAGAATACTCTTTGGAAACGTTTGTTACTTCTAAGAGCACTACTTGCAATGGTTTCCGGAATTGTCCGTA
The DNA here is from genome assembly GCA_034769895.1 of Magicicada septendecula. Classification (NCBI taxonomy): domain Eukaryota; kingdom Metazoa; phylum Arthropoda; class Insecta; order Hemiptera; family Cicadidae; genus Magicicada; species Magicicada septendecula. The sequence continues at coordinate 30,665,085 of CM068371.1, read as the reverse complement.
GTTTACAAGCCGAAACCGACTCTATTGTTTGCAGCTTTAAAAGGCAGAGACAGCCTACGAGGGGTTTATTACAGTAGGCGCCAGGTTGTCTCATCTTGTAAATGGGCTGTTAAACACGTACTAGTACCCTCAAAAGAAGCGGTTTTTCAAAATATTTTAATTTTATTGCCTCTGAAATCCCTAAACTTGGCAGCTTTAAGTACGTTCTCACAGAAATAGTCACGTAGCATTTTACACTTAGCTCAACCAATCAATTTTCAGATTTTAAATAGAAATTTCGAAATTTGCCAATGAGACTTTAAGAGCAGCCACTACCATAGAGGTATATAGATAGAGGTGGTGAACTGGCTGAGAAACCGTCCGGCTGGAAAAGCGAGATGGAATCACGAAAAGCAAATTGTCAAAGACATTATGAAACTCATCATAGTGCGTTTTCTGATCAATATCGCACGGGATCAGATGCAAGGATACATAAAATCAAAGAGTTAAAATCACAACTCCAACGTCAAGAGAAGTCTTTTTCATTTAATGTTAATAGTTCTGTTAACAAACTTTCAACCGAAGTGTCTGTATCTGTGTCTCATAAACTTGTTCAGCATGGGATGCCATTTACAAGTGGAGAAATTGTGAAGGAGTGCATAGTTTCCGCAGTGACAACTCTCGCTGAAAGTATACCTGAGAAATACAGAAGTGTTTTGAATAATGCGGCAAAAAATGTGCCACTTAGTAATGCCACTGTTGCCAGGCGCGTTGACCTCATCGCGGCTCAAATTAAACAAAAGCACTCCAGAAACTTTCTGAATGTAGTTATTTTTCTCTTGCTGTTGACGAATCAACAGACATTGCTTCTGTAGCACAATTGGCGTGCTTTGTATATTGTATATATAATGTGGGAATTGTAGAAGATTTCTTTTTTTAACAATTTTACCGCTCCCGGGTACAACTACGGGGCAAGACATTTACAACGCTGTCGCGAATTTCCTGAAACCTAATGGCATTGACTTATCAAAGCTCGTGTGTGTGGTTACTGATGGCGCACCTTCCATGGTAGTTAAAATAAAGGATTTGTCGCTCTTCTGAAAAATTATGAACATTTTCCTCCCTTTGTTTATCATTAATTTAATTTGTATCATCATTGATTTGTATATCATTGTTTAATTCACGTTGAAAACTTAGCCAGTCATCGTATATCTGTTCCTGAAATTTCAGAACAGTTAAAACTGATAGTTAAGTTGATCAACTTTTTGGTTTCTAAACCCCTGAATAAACGCTTACTAAAAGTCTTCTTGCATGATTTATCAGCGCCACATTCAGAACTAATCCTACATGCGGATGTTCGTTGGCTAAGTCGCGGGGAAGCAATTACAAGGGTCTGGAAAGTTTTCGAAGAAATCAAAGCATTTATTTCTGCCAACGATTATGTCACTAAGTTTCCAGAAATATTCGGGGATGATTTCAAGATCAATCTTGCTTTCATGGTAGACCTATTTTAATATCTCACCGAGCTGAACAAACGTCTTCAGGGTCAGAAAAACACAATTTGTGAACTGAAAGAAATTATATTTTCCTTTCGATCAAAGTTACAAAGATTCCTGGGGACGGCAAATAAAAATGACTTGGTTCATTTTCCTGAACTGGCACATACACTCTCGAGTCTTGGTCGTCCCCACTCGGAGTGTCCTATAATTGTCGTTCTGGTAATTCAAGATCTGTTGAAAGAGTTTGCTACACGTTTTCATGTACTCGAAGAAAGTGAGCCGTTGTTTAATATGGTGCTCAATCCATTTCAATTCAATGTGGACTCTCTCAGAAAAATTCAGATTATTCAACAGCACAATCTTGCTCGCGCGGAACAATTATTAGAGTTCCAGTCCTCTCAAGCCTTAAAATATCTTTTCGAAAAGGAAAGGATCACAGATTTCTGGGGTGCAAATGATACAATGAAATTTCCGACATTGCGAAATGCTTCTCTCAAATGCTTGGCGATGTTTGGGACAACCTACCTGTGCGAAAAATGTTTTTCATTAATGAAATACATCAAGAACAAAGCACGATCAAGATTAAATGACTCACATTTGGAGGACTGTTTACGTGTGGCTGAAAGCGAATTCTCCTTAGATATTAGTGAAATTCTGAGTAACATTCAGGGCCAAGGATCTCATTAGCCTGGTGAGTGTATTTATTATTATTATTATTATTATTATTATTATTATTATTATTATTATTATTATTATTAAATTTTCATGGTGCTCTCCCACTTGCCCCGGATTATGAAAAGTGCTCTCAATCACAAAAAGGTGAGAATCCCTGGTCCAGAGTAAGTTTATCACTTTCAGCATTTAGGCTGTAAATTAACTTGTTGCCACGAAAGACAATTACGTGTCACTTATCATGCTGTATCATTCGAGGCTGTTCCAGGTTCGAGCGTCTGTGAGGTTGCACCTGGCGCGTCTGTGTCAAGGTCGTGCACTGACCTAGCTGCTATTAGCAAAGCGCTGGTAATTACGCAACTATTCTCGACTGGTCGGCCGGAAAGTGGTAGATGTTTCTGGAACCTCTGATATTTCTGGGGTATGCGTCAGCGGTCGGCTTAGCAGTTCAGTTTAGACCTGGCGATATACAAGTGCGTATCATAGTTATTACGGCGATTTAGTGGGAAGTTATCATTGTGTTAATTAGTGCAAAACTGTAATTCTAGCATTTATAGTTGTTGTTGGGCAAATTTGACTTCAATTATTGTAAAGGGTGTCCCATAATGTACGCAATATTTGAATTACGCGCCACTGTCGTCTTGTTAGGTTGGTAGCACTGCAACTGTTGTATTGTTGTTGCCGTTTACTCGCCATTAGTCGTCATGGGTGATCTGGAGCGTATGGGTGATCGAAGAAGATACAAGTATAGATACAAACCAGGTAGAAGAAGAAGCGTAGGGAGACAAAAAAAAAAGGTGGGAATAAATCATGTGAAGCCGGAACAGGCCCAATCTTTGTTGGGGAAGAAGAAGAAGAAGAAGAAGAAGAAGAAGAAGAAGAAGAAGAAGAAGAAGAAGAAGAAGAAGAAGAAGAAGAAGAAGAAGAAGAACCCAGATCTCCCATGCGACTTCTTCCTTTGGGGATATGTGAAATCACGCGCTTATGTCCGCAATCCACGAACAATTTTTCAACTCAAGGAACAGATTCAACGAGTTATTGGTGAGACTGAGCCGGAATTGTGCAAGAACGTCATCGAAAATTTCGATCGACGGACAACAGTGTGCCAGCAGAGTCGCGGGGGACATTTGTCTGATATTGTGTTCCACATTTAACCACAGTAAGTGTACTTTGTATTAACATTAAAACACCTGATATTTTTCAATAAAAAAAAGTTTTTACAACATTATTAAATCTTTATGGGACACCCTTTACAAAAGGGCCTTGGTTGATTTCTAACTGCTGGTTGTGTCTCATTAAAGCTTGTAATCAGTGAGTTCATTGGTGTCACTTATTCTGTTTCCATTCAACAACAGAACGGTCGGTGTGACCGTCGTAACCACACAAACATGATGTTGATCACATTGAAACGAATGGAACCACCGGGAGCGTCCTCGACCCGTAGTAGGTGTTGCCTCAGTCGATTTCTTTAGCGCGGATCGAGTGTTTGTAGCGAAAAGTTGTTGTGTTATAATTAGTGCGGAGTTTTTTTATAGTTGACATTATTATTGCGTGTGGACAATTTTTACTTGAATTATTAAAGGAGACTAATTCGTTGATTACAAATTATTAATTGTGATAATTAAAGCTGGTTATTAGTGATTACGTTGGTGTCTTGTATTTTATTTCCACTGTACCATACGACGATCAGTGAGACCGTCGTAACAATAGCAACAAAATAATGAGTACCAACCCGAATGCAGAGTATTACTAAACGCATTTAGAAATAACGTTAGGCTGGACACGCCAAGTTATTAGGTAAAACTTGGAGCCAAGTAGTTTAAGAATCTGATGTGAATTTCTTAAACTATTTACGCCTACAGAACATAATAAACTAAGTTTGTTTTAGATTCTTTTGTTTTCCCGATTATTCGGGTTTTCAATTATCCGAGGTAGTTGTGATCCACCTTAATTCGGATAATCGAGACTCTACTGTAGTACTAGGGTCAGTTGAAAAGTTTGCGGAGCGACATCTGTAGCTTATCTGTAAAACTAAAATTTTTCGCGTGTTGCAAGATTTGTATTTTATGTAAACTTCAGTTAATTTAGAAATCAATCTATCAATTTATTCATTGTTTAAAAGCTGTTTAAAATTGACATGCCATGCGTGTTTAAAAAACGGACAAAATCAAACATCGTGGTGTCATTCTTTGTTAAAAATTGTTTAGCGCCAACGGAAATTCGGAACGAAATTGTAAATGTGTCAGGAGGCGATGTGACTTCAAAACCAACGGTTTGTAAGTAGACACTTGAGTTTAAACGTGGTCGTACGAGTATTGAACATGACCCCCTCGCACTGGACGTCGAAAAAATGCAACTCTAGATGCGACAGCATCTTGCATGTTTTTTCACACCAAGTTCTTCAGTTGAAGTATGATGCACACGCTCATATGAGATGCCTATGATTTCAGCAACGTCATCCACTCTTCAATCTGCGGTCTTCCAACACCCTATGAAATTTTTTCAATTATGTCATTTTTTTCCACTTTTTGGACGTCCACTACTGGGATCGTCTTCAGTGCCTGTACGACCACGTTCAAACTCGAGTGTGCCCCACTTACCGTTGTTTTGGACGTCCACTACTGGGATCGTCTTCAGTGCCTGTACGACCACGTTCAAACTCGAGTGTGCCCCACTTACCGTTGTTTTGGACGTCCACTACTGGGATCGTCTTCAGTGCCTGTACGACCACGTTCAAACTCGAGTGTGCCCCACTTACCGTTGTTTTGGACGTCCACTGCTGGGATCGTCTTCAGTGCCTGTACGACCACGTTCAAACTCGAGTGTGCCCCACTTACCGTTGTTTTGGACGTCCACTACTGGGATCGTCTTCAGTGCCTGTACGACCACGTTCAAACTCGAGTGTGCCCCACTTACCGTTGTTTTGGACGTCCACTACTGGGATCGTCTTCAGTGCCTGTACGACCACGTTCAAACTCGAGTGTGCCCCACTTACCGTTGTTTTGGACGTCCACTACTGGGATCGTCTTCAGTGCCTGTACGACCACGTTCAAACTCGAGTGTGCCCCACTTACCGTTGTTTTGGACGTCCACTACTGGGATCGTCTTCAGTGCCTGTACGACCACGTTCAAACTCGAGTGTGCCCCACTTACCGTTGTTTTGGACGTCCACTACTGGGATCGTCTTCAGTGCCTGTACGACCACGTTCAAACTCGAGTGTGCCCCACTTACCGTTGTTTTGGACGTCCACTGCTGGGATCGTCTTCAGTGCCTGTACGACCACGTTCAAACTCGAGTGTGCCCCACTTACCGTTGTTTTGGACGTCCACTACTGGGATCGTCTTCAGTGCCTGTACGACCACGTTCAAACTCGAGTGTGCCCCACTTACCGTTGTTTTGGACGTCCACTACTGGGATCGTCTTCAGTGCCTGTACGACCACGTTCAAACTCGAGTGTGCCCCATTTACCGTTGTTTTGGACGTCCACTACTGGGATCGTCTTCAGTGCCTGTACGACCACGTTCAAACTCGAGTGTGCCCCACTTACCGTTGTTTTGGACGTCCACTACTGGGATCGTCTTCAGTGCCTGTACGACCACGTTCAAACTCGAGTGTGCCCCACTTACCGTTGTTTTGGACGTCCACTACTGGGATCGTCTTCAGTGCCTGTACGACCACGTTCAAACTCGAGTGTGCCCCACTTACCGTTGTTTTTGAAGGCGCAGCATCTCGTAAGACGTTTACAATTTCGTTTAAATTTTCCATTGACGCTAAAACGTTTTTAACAGAGAATTTATCACAACACGATGTTTGATTTTGTGCATTTTAAAAACACGCGTGACAGAAAAATTTCAAACAGCTGGTAAAAAGTGAATAAATGGACAGATGTATCTGAAAATTAACAGGTGTTCACACGTAATACACGTCTTAGAGCACACGAAAGATTTTAGTTTTACCACTGAGCTATAGATGTCGCTCCGCGAACTTTCAACTGACCCTCGTATATTCGTAAGCAATCGATTCTGACCTAATTCGATATTAATCAACACACTTGAGAGATTATGTGAATAAACAGGAACATAGAGTATTGTAGCATAAATTTCTCCGGTAACATTAACAGCTGATAAGATATTTTTAAAAAACGCTTCTTGTAACATGGAAATTTGTAGTTAATCATCGTTAAAGACGATCTGATAACGAGACATCCGAGCCTAACTACGTAAACCGCCAACACTTGTCGTTACCGATCGATACGGTGCAGCGTCGGTGAATATCGATTTTTCTATTTTAAATCGTTCCCCACCGTTGCGGTGTCTCAAACCTCCAAATGACATAGTTACCGCTGGGATCGACATTACGGCAGTTATGTCTTGAAAGCTTATGACGTCAATTGAGTTGTAAACTTTAACAAAAATAATTTTTAATAAAAAAAAGTTTACTCTTGCGCGCGCGCGCACACACACACACACACACACTCTAAAATTTATTTTTTATTTATTTTTTAATATTTGTACAAACTCCTGTTAATGATTATGTTATTTGTTTGTGACAACTTTTACTGAAGTCTACAATAAAATTAATTAAGTCTAGATTTTTGCAGATTTTACTTTCTGTTGCATAAAAATTACCACTAACAGATTATATTTGTATGCATCACTTGAAAATAGTAATAACATAAATATTTAGGAAAATTAAAGATGACTATCTCTAATATGGCTGTTTTCTAGTTCTCATAAACAACATATTTCTTTTATGTGATACATTCATTTACGCGATACTTTTCTGGTTCATCAATTTTTTAAGTCTAATATTTTTCTGACAGTATGGTTAATTTTAATTTTTACTCGTAGTTCAAGAAGCGAGTGAAAATACTAGCAGAAGTAAATACGTAATGCACATCGTTATGAAGGAGATGTACAAATCGACTATCGTATTTCTGAGATTTGTCTTCTCAAATTTTCGTAAAAAATTATAACATTCTACAGTATTTAACAATATTCAAACATGCTAAAATTTATCTTGTTATTTTATATTTTATATTTTGTATTTATATTTATATTTATATTTATATTTATATTTATATTTATATTTATATTTATATTTATTTTATATTAATATATAATCTGTCAATGGTCAGCTCTTTATAATCCTGTATGTGTTGTCAGCCAATTTGTTAAATGTTCGCTTAGTCGAACAGATTACAGATGTCCAATAAAATAAAATAAAAAAAATTATACTATTATTAGTAGGCTAATAAAAAAACTTTAAACAAGAATATATTTTTTATTTTGTAAATTACAAATATTTTGATAGTAATCCAACGTTCATCATCAGATTAAATTAATAAATTCAAAATTTTTAAATCAATTATTTGTTTTATTTACATAAATTAATAAACAAATTTTGAATTCATTAATTTAGTTAATTTAAACATTAAACATCTGTAATTTACAAAGTAAAGAAAAATATTCTTGTTAAAATTTTTTTATTATTAATAATAAATATTCAACAATAATATGAAAATTTACGTTAAATTAATAACTGTATGTAGGACAAACACGGGCACCCACAAGACAATTAAACAGTATTCAATAAAATAAAACCATTGCAAAAAAAACAAGATAAGAATTTATAAAACCACCATAAAAGTTATAGCAACATGCCGAATTGTGGGAAATTAGAGAATTTGGTCACGTACTGGAGCGATGGAAGTAAATTTCTGGAGACGATGTTGTGGAATACCCTAGGTTAGACGGAGTAAGAAACGCAGACATTCGGGAAGGAACGGGCATCGACAGTGATATCGTTACGACGGGCTTACGTGGCAAACAAAATACAGACACCAATGAAGTCACTAATTATACCAGCTGTAGTGAGTCACAAATAACAATTTGAAATCAACAAGATACTCTCGTACAGTAATTCAAGTTAAATTTGTCCACACGCAATAATAGTGTCAACTATAAAGAGTTCCGCACTAATTATAACACAATAATCACTTTCCTCAACAACCACTTGATTCGCTATTGATAAATTGCCCAACGTAACTAACTAACTTAGCGGTCACTGTTGCTTATTTATAGCCTGCAGATGTTCCAGAATAATTCTGGAATATCATCATCATCATCCTCACCGACTTCCAGAATTGGGTTCTATCCTCAATCTGTTCTGGGACCCGGCCGTCTCCTACATCTCTCTTCCCCACCGATGGGTCTATATTCCATTGCTAGCACTGGAATCCTGTCACCCGCCATTCTTCCCAAATGTTCACACCACCTTCGTTTGTTGCTCCTTAACTGTTCCAACAATGGGTCGACTCCCAGGTCCGTACTTATAATTCTGGAATATGCCAACGTAATTTGCATGGTTAACAAGCACTCGAAACGTTTAGACGGTTCTTGAGTGCGGCCTTGACTGAGAAGCTGCACCTGCTCGGCTAGCCGAGAAACTGGTGGAAGGACGCTCTCGACTCTTCGAGAGCGTTCCGTAATAGTCGTTACAATATATATTACAGAGACGGTAGAAGTAAAACGCTCGAAATGGTTCGGACATGTTAAAAAAATGTTTGGAAATTAGACGGTCAAAGAAGGTATCCGAACGAACACCACCGAATAGAAGAAAAGAGGGAAACCCAAACCAAAACGCGCTTGGAAAACGGAAGGGAAAGAGGCACTGGATAGAAAGGGGTTAAACAAAGGAATACGTCAGGATAAAAGGCAGTGAAAACTAGAATGCGAGAGACGGCCACGGTCTGTACATTGACTGGCTTACACACACAAACACTCAAACACAAACACACACACTTAAATATAAGTTTAATGAAGAAAGTTGTGTTAGTGGTTAAAATCACAAACAGAATTATCACTGTTGCACACCACTATATAAAAATTATTCCGATTAGCGCTTTCAAGCTTCACAGCTCATAGATCTGACGATGAGCTGTGAAGCTTGAAAGCGCTAATCGGAATAATTTTTATATAGTTGTGTGCAACAGTGATAATTCTGTTTTTGACACTTAAATATATAATTTCTCAAGAACAGATTACGTCTACAAGTATATTATAATTTTAGTCAGTACATATTAAAGAATCTGGCGAACATTTCACAGGATAATCTGTATCATCAGAGGTGTCAATGTGAATGATGAATGTGAATAAAAAATTTACATTGAGACCTCTGATGATACAGATTGTTCTGTGAAACGTGCGTCCGATTTTTGTATATTGTTACGAGAAGCCTACCGAACAACCCAGAACATTCCCCACTCCCCCCGTCCAGTGTGACAGCTGTTGCGTCAATCAAGTAGGTGTTTCTAGTGAGTTCCAGGAACACTTGAGATACGCATTAGGCCGCCGGCGTGCAGTTAAGGAGGGAAAGCTCTACTAGACGTCAGCGCGGCGTATATGAAGCCGTTGCAGCCGGGTTGTCAGTTCAGTTATGTGAGCGATTTTCGCTAGTGCGGATTGAGTGTTTGTTGAAGTGAAGTAGTATTGTGTTAATAATTGTTGAAACTCTATTAATATACATTGTTATTGCGTGTGGAGAAATCTAACTGGAAATATTGTACGAGTTAATTATAAACTGTTTAATTGTGATAATTAAACTGGTGATTAGTGACGTAATTGGTGTTTTGTATTCTGTTCTCCACTGTACCATACGACGACAAACTAGACCGTCGTAACAATATTGTAACGATGGAACCCTGACGAAAATGGCCTAGCGTCCTTCCACTCGTTTCTCCGGTAGCCGAGCAGGTGTAGCCTCAGACAAGTAACGCACAAAAGTACGTTCCAGACTGTTCTGGAGAGCACTTGAAATACGTATTATGCCGGCACGCTGCAGTAAGGATGGAAAGTTATTCTAGAACACTTGCGCTACCTATGTATAGGGAGAGCAGCTGCCTTTGTCAGTCATTTACGTTCAGCAATTTTCTTAGTGCGGATCGAGTGGTTGTTGAAGATTTGTGGAAAGTGTTTACTGAGGTATAATTAGTGTGGAACTCTATTACATGACATTATCATTGCGTGTGGGCAAATTTAACTTGAATTATTGTACGAGAGTATCTTGTTGATTACAAATTGTTTGTGACTAATCACATCTGGTCATTAGTGATTTCATTGGTATCTGTATTCTGTTTCAACTGTACCATACGACGATAAGTGAGACCGTCGTAACAATATTATAACGATACATATTGTTACATTAAATTTGTGGAGCCCCACGTTCTTGGGACGCCAATTTTATATTACGATACCTTGTATTTAAACAGTTATAACGATACCAGGTGTAAACAATTATAACGATACCAAGTGTTTAAACGTATATAACGATACCAGGTGTAACTATAATAAGCGTAGTAAATTTATGAGTAGTTAAATTTCATGTTTATTGTTTAACAAGCATTATAAATACTAAAACATTGTTAATAATCTCCGATCAAGATATCACTCATTATTAAGTGTTTATCTCTTATGCTATACGGTGTTACACACATTTAAAACACTCTTACATCTAGACATGTTAATAATCTTAATCTAGACATTTATTCAAATTGATTTAATAAAGAAATACAATTTAAATGTAATTAATTTTTATTTTAATTGAATTCATTTAAATCAGATCTGACCTCAGCTTGCTCAGTCTATACCAATGTTTTTTAAAAATAAATTTAAAATTATATTAATTACTCTAAGACTGGCATTTGTTTCATATTCAAAATTTGAATTATTCTCTTCTACCAAATGCAAATATCAAATCATTTGAATTATTTTGCTTTGATAAAAAAAAAATATACTATCTCCAAATTAAACTCCTTTTTCCTATATTTACCTATATGCGATCGCTCATTCTTACGACTAAAACATTTACATAAGATTCTATTACATTATTTACCTAATTATAAACTTTTTTGTTTTAATTCATTGTCTCTTTATATAGTCTTTATGAGCTCTTTAAAAAAATCATTTATAAACGCATTATGCATGTCACCTCGAGTTTTGATGACCTTACGACTTATTGACGGGGTCCAGCGTTGTCCAGCGTTGGGTTACCGTTACTCCTGGCTTGGCGTGGTCCTGGATATGTCCAGAGTCCAGCGTCGTTCTCCAGCAATGTGTGGTCCGTCCCAGAGAATTAATATCGGCTGCGAGGTGGATCTCGTTCGGCTGTTAGGCGTCTAAAAAGCGTCTCCTAACGTCCAGCATCTCGCGTCGCTCTTTGTAGCTTCTCAGTAGATACTCTTGCTGACTTAAACAGTACCGGTACTCTACGTTTCCCGTACTAGCGTAAACATAATTACTGAAAACGTTTTTATTCATTCGTAGATGAGACTTATAACAAAATAAAACTGTTCTGCCGACGGACAGCGTGTCCGACTGCAACTGTGTCTTGAAATAAAGAGAAGGGCTTCCAGTCGAACCCTTAATTTATACCTTCTCGAGATTCCGCACCTGTTGTTTCCAAAATTGTCCTGTCGAGACCTGCAGATCACGTGATAGCCCCCACTCCCGAACCTTTTCGTATATTTGCAATTTTTTGCAAATGGCAATGTTTTGTACGGAATTGAGATAGCACAAATCATAGATAATTTGATTAAGCACTCACTGTATTAATTTGAGCGTCTTAGTGTAATTTGCGTATTTTTGGCACACTTATTTCGCACTGACTTCGCGTAGTGTGTCCTACTAACGTCATTTTCTTACTGTGGATAACTATAAAATTTACACACTTTGTTGCCTTTTGTTTGTATATACACTAATTGGTTTTCACACAGTGAATTAAAATAATTATTTTAGTAATTAATTGGGGAGGGTTGCTGGGATTCCTGTCTGTACATGCATCACTAACACACACAAGATACACGCGTAACATACATACAATCGAGCAGGTGTTCATTGCCTGTTAGAACAGGTTAATTTCTCCCATAGTATAACAATGAAACATTTTTACAATCCCAGACATGTCCATTTACCCCAAATTTATAATAATTTTACAAATTTTACATTTATTTAAATCAATGTTCAATACAGCATATGGCTGTATTGTTGCAATATATTGATGAAAATTAAAATATTCTTGCAGAAGCAATCTTCTCTTGAGAAATAACAACAAAATACTCCAAGAAACGAAAATAACGAGAGTTATTTAAACAGAAGTAATGTGTGTGTGTGTATGAGTGTGTGTGTGTGTGTGACTAAATAAATTATATTACGTAATTAGTATATTATATCTGTAATAAAATCAGTAAAATGTTGGATGGAGCATGCAAATACTTGGAGAGGAAAGACCGTCTTGTGTAACAACATTTCTTTCTCTGCAACAAACATCTGATAACTTTCTTATGCGTTACTGTGAAATATAAAGTTTATCTTCTAAAGTTTATTGATTTCTTTATTAATTCCCGGAATATTTTCTCGTTAAATATGAGGCAATAAATCAACCATTGGCTGTTTCTGCCACCAAATGTTAAAATAACTCCACAAAAAAATGAACAGCCACGACTGCAGTTATTAGATAAATGTTTCATTGCTAACTAAAAAATCGAACCGGTCGCTTAGTCGCGTGCCCGCGTATCACACACTTTTTACAAATAAAAATGTGATAATATTTTATGAATTATTTCGTAGTACTATAAAATTTTATATTCCAACGGCTGATGTAAGTCTTTTTATTATTATTCTTATTATCATTATTATTGAACGAGCGAAGCCAGTATTCAGTTTTACGTCGACCGTTTGGCATTTGTCTGTCTGTCTATCTAACAATCCATTTACGGAATGTCTCATGTCCATGCTTACACCCTACAGAATCCTATTGATTTTTTTAACAATTGATCCGCCCAGAAAGCTGTCTGTCAATCAATCCATTTAGGGAATGTCTCACACTTTTACCCTAGAGAATGCTATCGCCTTTTAGATTGACCCCCCCCCCCAATAATAGGGGGACGGAACAATGTTAAGGGTTCAAAATTGTGAAAAACTACCAAAAGCCCATATGCGGTATTCAGTTAAAGAGGATTTTAACTAATATCTGCCTGTAGTGTAAGGTTTTTGAAATTACAAAATTTTGTGACCCCAAGGTCTACAAAACGGATCAAAATGTTAAACTAAAAGGGATGGTAACCAAAATCCAAACGACTCGAATTTTTAGTATTTATTGTACGATTGTATGTTTTAAAATTGTTATTATTAGTAAATAAATAGTAGAGTAACAGTTTTTTTAAATATTTCACATAATTAAAAAAATTATCTAATATCGAAATTTACGTAATAATAAATGTACTTCGTTTGAAATGGTGAGCGAGTGTTGGTGCTTCATAGCAGCAAGAGTACGGATTCGTTAGGTGACGATGGAGACTAGGAACGCCAGAACGGTGGCAACTACGAGGACTATGGTCACAGTGATGATGATGATGATGATGATGATGATGATGATGATGATGATGATGATGATGATGATGATGATGATGATGAGGAGGAGGAGGAGGAGGAGGAGGAGGAGGAGGAGGAGGAGGAGGACGACGACGACGACGACGACGACGCTGCTGCTGCTGATGATGATGATGATGATATTGATGATGATGATGGTGATGATGATGACGACGACTACGACGACGACGCTGCTGCCGCTGATGATGATGATATTGATGATGATGATGGTGATGATGATGACGACGACTACGACGACGACGACGACGATGACGACGATGGTGGCGGTGGTGCTTACGACAAGCGAGTATGTGCTTATGAATGTGTGTGTGTGTAAACTTATAAAGCACATTCAAATAAATAAAGTTTTACAGTTACCCGTGCTGCCATGTACACAGAAATTCGAAGACACGACGCAGGCACGTACGTGTAAATGGAAAATAGAAACAAAATAAAAGTGCATAAAAACGACCTATATATATTGTAACGTAACAAACAAAGGTCCCCTACGTTACATAAGGATTTCTAATTGTTGATATAAAAAAACGCTAATTGTCCGTTATAATAAAAGTCAGAAGGGTAAACCTTCATTAAATAAATTAATCAATAATACCAAATAAGATTACTAGGTAATAAAAAAATAGAAATGTCTATAAATATAAACTATTAAGTGGTCAGTGAAAAGTGTAAGCAATAAACATAGTGTCGAATAATGTGAAAATACTATAGACAGTTTAGACTAATCAATTAATTAACAGAGAGTAGACTGGTTAATTGGTATTTAATATTTTATAATAATGTGCATGTTATTATGTTTTATCATGTTATTTTGTTTTCATGGTATTTATGTTGTCTTTTGTATGTAGCAGGTGTGAAGCAATTGCTTTAAGAAAGCATCAATTAATTGATGTTAATTTCATTTATGTTAAACTTTATAAGAGTAAATATTTGGGTACTTACTTTGAATAAGTAATAGAGATATTGTTAGATTATATTTGTAAACTTGGCCAGGAAGGCAATAATTGTTGATAAGTTGCCAAAGGGTTATTGTGATTATGTTATAAACAGATGAAGGGTTCAATACTAAAATAAATAATAATAAATTGAAATCAGGATGAAATAAAATCGGAATGATTGGCCATAAGCCAGTGACACATTGTACAGTAGGTCAGATCAGAAAGTTAAATAACTAAAAAATGTAAAAACATTCAATGTAATATAATAAATTAAAGGAAAGCAGTAGTATTAATTAATAAAAGGATAAGTGACTTAAAATACAAAAAATTATAACACATGTAATAAAACAAATAGGCCTAAAATTAGTATTTTGTAAAGGGAAGATAATATCTATTGGACTAGGACAATCAAGAAGAAAATGTAGCAAAATGTATATAGTTTAATAACACAGATTATGTGAAAGTTTTATATGATATAATGTAATTTTAGTAAGGGAGTATTTTATTAAGTAAGTGCAAGAACATTTTTCTAATTACGGCCCTAGGATAATAAATATTATCCAATAACAGAACGGAGACTGGTTGTCATGGACGACAAAATACGAGATATCTTGTTGATTCAACACTCAATTGTTATGTATGAACGAGGACAGTTCAGTTCTTATAAATCTCGAAAAAACCAAGAAACCTAATGAATAAATTTACTATCAATCAAAATTAGTACATAGTAACTGATTAAAAATAACAAACAACTGATTAGCAGACTCCAAACATTCGTGAACAGAGTTTGCGGAATATCCTGAGGATATGGTGGCCACAAGTTATCTCCAATGAAGAGCTGTGGAGAAGAACCCATCAAACACCCATTGACATTGAGATGCGTCGTAGGAAATGGAAGTGGATTGGGCATACATTACGACGAGATAGAGACAACATAGCAAGACAAGCCCTGGAATGGAACCCACAAGGTAGCAGGAGAAGAGGCAGACCAAGGAACACATGGAGGAGGAGTGTAATAGCGGAAGGGATGGAGAAAGGAGGGAAGACCTGGCCCGAGATCAAGACGATGGCGCGGAACAGAGTCCGGTGGCGGAAGTTCATTGATGCCCTATGCTCCACTTAGGAGATGCAGGAATAATGATGAATGATGATAAACTGATTAAAAAGACGGTTGATCGACTTCCGAGGCTCTCACTCAGAGAATATAATTCTACCTATCAATAAAACTAAAACCAAATTTTCTAAAGAATAAATTAACTAATCCGATACCGTCAAATGAGTAATAATGAAAAATAATAAATAAATGAAGACAACCCAAGACCTGGAGAAGTCGAAGTAAATAAATACCTTAAAACAAAAATAAGGAAAATTAAAATTACGTCCAGAACCTCACTTTCTACAACGGAGCGAAGACTTAATACTACACAAATTCCATTGGGACCTGTGACCACCAGAAACGTAAAAATCAGCGAAGATCAAGAACTGAACCTTCCACTACATCCTGGGACACCAACACCAAACTTTTATTGAGAAGCTGGAGGTTGATATATTCCAGACATTCGTTATCATTCTGCTCTCCGTCACCGTTCAGTGGAACACCGCCCATAACGAGTATCTTGTAAACGTACGGTAAAAAACCAGCTCATGTTTATATTTTATTTAATAAGATTTTAACTAAATTGTAATACCTTTTAACCTTAACTTGCATTTTCTGACCTTACTAATAGTCACAAGAACTCCATGTACCCTGAGATTAAGAAAAAATTAATAATATAATTAAACTTAAAAAACATCTAAACCAGAATTCAATAACGAATCGATTCAGTCCTGTTTGATCGATGTGTTGTATCTGTGCCATGAGAAAACATCTGTTTGAGAAAAAAAATATATAAAAAATAAAGAATCTTTCCTGAACTTGATGAGTAATTATTATTTGTTAACGATTTAGTGTATTTTAAGGAACTTATAGTGTATAAAGGGAGAAACGAGAGGAACACCAGGCTCAAACAACTTAACCTATAATAACTGGCTGATTGTAAACAACAGCGCTAGTCCGCGGACAGCTGGTGAATTACGAGAGAAGAGAAAACTAATTCGCGGCAACCGCTCTTCGCTCTCTCAATACTGGATGCAGACTAGGCCTGAATAATAACGATAGAATTACCCAATATATTAACTGGTGTGGAACGTTATTCTTTCATAAATTACTTAATTACTATATAATATTGAGATATTATCCTTAATTGAATAATATCACCCATATAAAAAATATTAATTCTTTACAAATAAATTGATATTTCGGTGCTTAAGAGAGACCACTCACAACTTCATAAATAAGAAAAACACACATTGAAATAATTCATTATTTGTTATAAATTGGCGTTTCCAACGTGGAGCGTATTTAAACATTATTATACTGATTATATTGGTAGGATATTACAAGTTGGCGAACCCAACAGTGGGGCTTAATACTGATACGGGAAAAACCTATTAGTTGTTACAAATTGACGCCGACAACGTAGGGGCTATTAAACATTCTCAAATTTAATTAGTAACTTAAGGTAGATTATTACAAATTGACTCACAACGTGGGGCTTGACGTTGATACACGGGAGAGCTAAGGTAGTAGATTACAATATATATATATATATATATATATATATATATCGCTTTACAAAGTACACAGTGCGATCGATTCCACGGACAGAAAAAATTAACTTGTTAAATTCGTTGCAAAGACATGATGTGCAAAGACATGATGAAGCGAAAATATTCTGTCAAACCGATACGTCCGAGTTCACTAATGACGCAACAGAACAGTCCAAATTCCAATTTGAAGTGTAAATAATGACGTACTCTACTGTCACGACAAAATGCAGTCGAGAGACGTCAACTTCGACAGTTACGTGTGGGAATCTAGCCCGTGGCGGCGGCGGCGACTCATAGATGTCAACGCTCTGCGACAACGTCTGGTCACCCCTGACATTTTGTAACCCTCAATAACACTCTTACTCTCTTTTCGAACCCCATTATTGAAATTTCCTCGTCACGCCAGTAACAATACAGTACTACGTGATGAAATAAATAAATTTAAACAGTACATACAATTTGAAAAACATGTTTGAATAGGTATCCAAGTCACTTATTGACAAAATCTGTAAAATATTTACCTTATTTCTTCCGACGTGTGACTTCGTGTTGCGTTTTGATTTAATTTACGCGTTTCGAGACATATGTCTTGTCATCAGAAATAAATAAAATAAAAATTCACCCTTAGCGAGTTCGTTACATATTAAAATACAAATAATTGAAAACGATTACACATATATCCGCTTTACTTCAGTGCGCACTCGAGTCGGACCAATCGGACACCGACTATCAAACGCTACTGTGTAGACAGGTTTATTGCGGTATCGTAGAGCAGGTTCGATTTAAAATTTAAATGGTCGTTTAGCACGAAGTCACGACTGTGTACGTCATTGTACGCCCTATATATCTCAAATTCTTCCAAGGCGTTCATGTAAGTGCCTTTATTACAAAAATGCATGGGTTTCAAGTTGGAAACAAAGCTTGTATATTTGTGATTTTCGTCTATCAAGTGACGTGCATAGTTGGATTTTATGCTTAATGGTGATGTCTGACCATTCAGATTGTGCTTTGGCGTGTGTTCAATAAAACGTTTTTGGAAACCCCTTGCCGTCTGGCCGATATAAAAGCATTCAAAGCATTCACAATCGTCGCATGATAATTTATACATCCCCGTTTTCTTTTCTAAACGGATAGTTATTTTATTACGGAGTATGTTCATAATATTATTGTTGGTTTTAAATATTACGGTTCTATTGTTATTATTTAACACACTAGTTAAAATTTTTGGCATTATGTTGGTGTATGTCGTTGAAATAAAAATGGTTTTTGTCTCTTTTTCTATACGGGGTTTAGATAGCTTGTGCTTTTGTTTTCTGAAGAGGTTGTCAATCAAGGAACTATTGTAGCCATTGGCTTGAGCTATGTATTTTATTGTGTTTAGTTCGTCATTAAAATCCTCGTCGTCAAGAGGTACTGTTAAAAGTCTGTGTATAACGTAATTAAAGGCTGCCATTTTTGGCGAAAAGGGGTGATGTGAGTCGACAGGTATGGTTAAATCGGTGGTGGTTGGTTTCCTATAGATATTGAATTTCAGTTTATCAATGTGTTTAGTAACTGTTAAGTCCAAAATGTTTAATTTATTATTTGTTTCAGTCTCAAGAGTGAACTGAATGTTCCTATTTATATTATTCATAAAGTTTTTAAAATTTTCAATCTGTCGTAAAGTGCCTTTATATATTATAAATGTGTCATCAACATAACGTGCATAAAATATGATGTTATTTTTGTGAATGTTGTTAGAAAATATAAATGTGTTTTTATAGAAATTCAAATAAATGTCAGCAAGCAAACCAGACAGCGGCGAGCCCATTGCTAAACCATCACGTTGACTGTAAAATTGGTCATTGAAAGTAAAATAATTTTGTCCTAAAATGACTTCAAGTAGACCTAATAGCTCTTCTATCATTTGGGCGTTTAATTTGTTACTTTCAAACAAGTTATTCCTTAGAATCTGCAGCGTTTCCCTAACTGGTATGTTAGTATACAAGTTGATAATGTCAAAGGAAGCTAATTTATAATTGGGGGGTAACTTAACATTCTTAACCTTATTTATAAAGTCAGTGAGATTTGCAATAGTGTGGTTGTTTTTTATATCTATACTGTCCCTAATGACTTTGACAAATTTTTTGGCTGCACGAAAACCTGGTGCTGTAGTAATATTAACAAGGGGTCTAATTGGTACGTTGCCTTTATGAATTTTGGGTAGACCTGTAAATACAAAGGTACAATCTTACCTATTTTTTATTTTCCGTCGTGCGACTTCGTATATTTTTATTTATAGCACTACGCGTTTCGGCAACAAGTTGCCATCCTCAGGTGAAACATTCACTAAAAACGAGGTCGTTAAAAAGTAAAATGATTTATTAAAATACTAAAACTTAAAGTTAAAAGTGCACTTTCAACATATATGAGCAGACACGCGAACATTTTACTTTTTAATGACCTCGTTCTGAGTGAATGTTTCACCTGAGGATGGCAACTTGTTGCCGAAACGCGTAGTGCTATAAATAAAAATATACGAAGTCGCACGACGGAAAATAAAAAATAGGTAAGATTGTACCTTTGGATTAGAGCGCGACTTGGAGACAAAAAAATAAAATGTATTAGACCTGAAAACATTGGAGCTATAGCATTGCAGGGTTTTAGGTAGCGACGTATACGTTCGTTGAATAAATTTACGCATTTATTAATCTCCTTGTTTAAATTTTTAACGTAAATGTGTGTAGGATCAGACTTCAGAGTTATTATATTGTTATTTGAGATAAAGTCGTTAATCTTCATTGTATACGATTCACTGTCCATGATAACAAGGGTTTTACCTTTGTCCGCTTTTGTGATAAGTGCATTATTCTCGATTAACTTTGTTTTTATCTGTTTCAATAACTTGAATTCCTTGGAACTGTTTGTGTATTTATTTGACATATACGATCATGTGAAGTACGCGCTTTCATAACTTTCTTAAACTTATTACTTATTAGGTAACGTGCCTCGTTTTGTAGTTTTGGGTCTGGGATTGCTTTTGTCGCCGTTTCGGCACTAATGATTTCATGAGCGATTTGGTTTTTATTAAAGTTAGGAAGAATACAATAATTTATGCCCTTATTTAAAATATTCAGTTCATCAGCATTGAAAGTTATTGAAGTTAAATTCGACACACGTGGATAGAAGGTGTGTTTACAATGGACGTTCGTGTCACGACTAAATTTATCTTTTAAATTTTGCAACTTGCGTGTCTGTTTTATATATATATTGCGAATCACATCAGTCACGTATACTACTGAAGACGGCCTGCGGTGTATAAGGTTAAATGACGTCTGAAACGAGCAATCGCCCACGGCTCAAGTGGCCCGGAAATTTTATATTTAATTAATAATGTTGTGTTAGTGGTTATAATCGCAAACAGAAATAACACTGTTGAACAACACTAAAGAAAAATTATTCCGATTAGCGCTTTCAATCTTCACAGCTCATCATCATATCGGAAATATACACATCATAAATATCACGTATAGCATATTGTTAACGTTTCAATAACGCGTATTTTTTATTGTTATTACCGTTTACTTTAATTGTCTACCCACACACCTGTGACTTATAGGGTTATAGAGACTTATTTTTCTCGTACTTTCAGACTTTTTGGCTAGTTTTTTTTTTTTTTTTTTTTTTTTTTTGAGATCAGTAATCTGTTCGACTAAGCGAACATTTAACAAATTGGCTGACAACACACACAGGATTATGAAGAGCTGACCATTGACAGCTCTTCTTGTTTTTGATAATAGATTAAAGAGGTACACAAAATACAAAACTAAATGATAAAACATGTAAACAAATGAACAAAAATCACTTCCACTTCCTGCTGGCATGATACAATAAGTTCAAATATTAAACACTGGGCCCATAAGGCACATATACAGGTTGACATTAACACGTATGAATGACACGAATACAAAAACATACAGAACAGATATCACAAACAGTACAATACAGAAAATACAGAGAACACATTATTAGTTAAACCTGAATGGTAAGTCTAATAGTTTGTGTCTTTTTAGTCTATAAATATCTTCACTCTTGTCTAACAAGTTAATTGCCAGGTGGTTAGAATGCTGTTCTAGTTTGGAGATGTGAGTCCTGCAGAGGCGCGTGATTTCTTCTCTCACGGTTGGAACTTTGAGGTCGCGGTGTGTAGAGTTGTTGGAGACAAACCATGGACCGTCGACTATTGATCTTAAAGTTTTGGACTGAAAGCACTGGATAATCTCAATATTACTTGTACTTGCAGTACCCCAAAGTTGAATACCATAAGTCCATACCGGTTTAAGGACTGCTTTATAGATCAAGAGTTTGTTGACGAGACTTAACCGTGATTTTCTGCCTATAAGCCAATAGATGTTTCTGACCTTGTGATTAAGTTCAATCTTCTTAGATGTTATATGCTTTTTCCATGTTAGTCTCCTGTCCAGATGCATCCCAAGGTACTTAGCCCTTTCAGCTTGCGGTACTGGTTGACCGTTAATTGTTACTGGAGGGCAGTTTGCCTTACGTGTGGTGAAGGTAACGTGGACTGACTTGGATGAATTGATTTTTATGCGCCATTTATCAAGCTATAACTGAACTCTGTTTAATGATTCTTGTAGTGTAAGAGATGCTATTGAGGGGTCGGAGTGTGTCGCTAGGAATGCTGTGTCATCGGCGTAGGTAGCAACAGTGGTTTCACTTGCTGACGGTAAGTCCGAGGTGAACAGGAGGTAGAGCAGAGGACCCAGGACACTACCCTGCGGAACACCTGACCCCACTGGTAATAGAGGAGAAGTAGCATCCAAGTACTTGACTTGAAACACTCTGCCCACTAAGTAGGAATGAGGCTAGTCTTGAATCGGACATTCTTCCTAATTGTTGTTTGTAATCTTTTAGTCGTTCATTTAAGTTAAAAACTTGTGATTCTTCTCTTATGGCCTCATTCTTTATACGGTCCAATTTAGAACAGCTTTTAACTCCTCTTAAGCAACTGTCAATGGGAACAATATAATTGAAATATTGTTAATTGTGTTTATTCATTGAAGAATCTGTTTTTGTGAAGATCGGAACAAAAAATTTTAAAAATAATCATAGGTAGTCAACTGAAAATCCAAATGAAACAATAGAATCAAACTTTCAAAACTGGTTGTCGTTAAATTTATGGCGTGGTACAACTGCGGACTAGATAATTACACCATATGGCGTGGTACAACTGCGGACTAGATAATTACACCATTTTACGATATTGATTGATGACTCGTTGGGCATTTGGTGAAACATATTTAAAGAGAATAGCTTGATAAGCTGAAACAGCTGTCAGAGGTAAATACTAAACTGTGAAACTTAACCAAGAGTTTGTATATTTTAAAGCCTTTGTATTACACCATTTATTATTCAATGATCACCTTACTGATTTGGCTGCTATAATCAAAGAGAACATTTCAAACAGTATCTTTAAGTTATAGAAAATTAAACTCATTTCTGTCAGATATTAGTAGCCTAATAATTTCTTTCATATTTTCTTCTGTTTTCTTCAGTAAAATTTGATTAGCCTATTTATAACGTGATTTATTAAGATTGATTTCAGCCACTTTACAGATAGTAATGTTGATTAGTCTTGACTTGTTTTTTTCTTTTGTATGAAACCGACCCCACCACGGACTCCCTTAAAGCCGAATTCCAGATACACCACTGACGCTGAGAAAATATATAGTACAACATCGCTGAGTGCCTACGTGACTCTTGGCACGCCGCGGCGCGCGAGCCTGTTCCAGACGTTTAGAGGTCAGTCTGCGCGGCAAGGGGGTACGTAAAGCCCCTTCCAGACGTTACTCGACTGTACCCTACCGGCACCGAGGCCCAATTTTATTAAAACAAGTAAAAGAAAAGCACCTTGCTCTCTGCCTAGTCCTAGGCCGCTTTTAGTACATTATCACGTGCGACACCAAGTCTGTACGGGGCGTTTCAGAAGCTTTACAGATAACACCTTCTAGATATGACTTACTTTATTCCAACTTAAAGCGTTTATAGACTCTCAAATGCTAGGCACACACGCGCGCGCGCGCGCACACACACACACACACACACACAACATATATTATTGATAGTCACCTGTCAAAAATCAAATTATTTTACATGACACATATTGGCTATGATAGGAATTATATATGGCATTAAGTTACGTTATTATATGATATATAGGCTGATAATTTGATACATGATATAGCCTATAGGTATGATATGATATGATATAATATGGTAGGAATTAAGTTAGGTAAGTTCCAAACGATCTTTGGGAGAATCAACAGTATTTTTAGACACGAGGTATGTCGAGATACAAAATTAAAGTTCTAAAAGTTATGGCTGTCCTACTACGGTTACGAATTATGGACAACAACCAAGAAAGAAGACAGTAAAATACAGGCCTCGGAAATGGCATTATTAAGAGATGTTAAAAGGTCTTCTAAACTTGACCTTTTAAGGAACGAGGCCACAAGAGAAGAATTACAAGGTTTTTAACTAGAATGAAAAATTAAAAGATTACAAACAACGGTGGAAAGAACACTTAGCAAGAATCTCAGATTCCTGACTGGCCAAACAAGTCTGTAAATACAAACCTATAGGACACAGGTGTGTGGATAGACCCAGGAAGAGATGGCTGGAGGATTTTTAAGGGCGGAAGAGGCAGCACCTTGCCTATGTTGTGTTGTGAAATGACGACGATGATGATAATGATGATGATGATATTGATGATGATGATGATTTTACATGAAATTAAATACACGAACATGAAAGCTATATGCGATCATGTCTGAACAACGTTCCAATAACTAAAACTCGCCAACAGAGGTTTGATCACAATCTGAATGGCTACATAGCCACCGTAATGTAGGCAAATCGGTATGAACAAAGTACGTTTAGTTGTCTCCTGTCATTTGGGTCGCCGGTTAATAGAGGCAACCGTTTATTTTGGACAAATATCGAAGAACCAAACCCTATTAAAGTACAACCCAAGTTGTCATTGCCGTCTATGTCGGGTAGTATCAGTGCTGGATTTAAGCACAGGCTACATAGGCTGCAGCCTAAGGGCCCCTACCAGAAAAAAAAAACGAAAAAAAAGAACAGTCAACTTACATAAAAATTAGTTAGTTCGTGTTTTAGAGAACAGTAGAAGTTATTAGAGGAAAAGGTGGTATTATGAGCCGTGTATAGGGTAGACTGCAAGAGTATACGCACTTAAATTTTAAATTCATCTGCAACTGCACTCATTGCACTGAGGCTCGTATATTGACTGAATTTTTTATCTCTTATGACCCTAGAGAGTGATATTTTGCAACAGTTATCTTATGAAATCTTTTTGGAATCTTTCGAAATGTGGCTTTACCGTAGGAATACTGAGCAATTCATGGACAGCACATATAACTAATGTTGAAGTTCTTAGAAAGATTAAGAAATATAGGGAAGCTATAACACAGTGAAGATAAGAAAGCTTCAGTATCTGGGACATCTCAAGAGAAATTAACAGAGATTTTACTCATTGGAGTCCATACTACAGGGAAAATTACTTGGAAGGAGAGGAGTTGGGCGACCGAGAATCTCATGGCTGGGAAATTTAAGGACCTGGTTAAGCACAAATACGACTGACTTATTCCGTGGAGTAGTACAGAAAGTTAAAATAGTCTGTATGATATCCAACATTTTAAACGGATAGGAACTACCAGAAAAAGATCTTCTGAATTTCCTTATCTTGTCAAGTAAGTTTGACAACACTAGTGAAAGTATACCTATACAAAACAAGCAAAACATAAATAAAACTTACCAACTACGGAATGTATAAAACACACACACAGAATACACGTACACATTTTTTGTATGTAGGCCTATATACTTTAGTATGTTTTGACTCCCTGTCGACTGTTAGACAGAGTATGGTTTACTTTTTATTTGTAATGTTTTAATGTCTGTTTCTCCCTGAAGACGGCTACAGATTTTTTGCGTGGCCAAAGCGTCGCTTTATATGAAAAAGGCAATAACGAAGGCAGTCTGTCCCTCTAGTAGGCTTAATACCAAATTTTAAAGTAAAAGTTTGTCTTGGGATTGAATTTTTCACAAAGTATACTAATTCTTCGACAAAATCGGTATCTTTAGACTTTAAAATAGTAGGAAATTCAGATAAGACGGTTTAAACCTGGAATTTGATAATTTATAAAAAGAATCCTCTTATTTAAAAAAAAAGTTATGAACTTATTTCAGTGTTTATAATTTCAATGTGTACAACATTAAATAGTTGTAAACATTTTTCTATAATTTGTTTTCTTTCACTAAATATAAGAAAATAAGTCAACGTATCATTTAGTAAACGTAGATGTAAATAGATCTATAAACTAAACTAACCACAAAATTAAAAATTAAGTTTGATTTGAAACAAACTTGTTAAAATCATTTTGTCGGTTACCAATGTTTAAATTGTTTATTCTCTCATTTATCCCAATGAAAATGAATAAACATTAATCGTTAAAAATAAATTAATTAAAAATAGAATATTATTTGTATTACAAATTTACAACAGAAATCTCAAGATAAGCTTATTACGATAAAATTACGGTTGAGCCATTTTAGAACCTTTAATTAAAAAAGTTTTGTTAGTGGTTATAATGGCAAACAGAGTTAACACTGTTGCACACCACTATAGAAAATTATTGTCTTTGATTTCCGAGCTGTGAAGCTTGAAAGCCCTAATCGGAATAATGTTTCTATAGTGGTGTGCAACAGTGTTAATTCCATTTTAGAACCGTAACTTTATTAAAACAATGCATTTCCAGGCACTATGTTATTCTAAAGTTTGTTTACTTAAGCCTATTTACTGTATAAAATATGTTTTGAAAGATTTTCGGTACTTTGTGAAGCGTCTTGTACATCGTTTTAAGGATTAACAGAAAATATTTCGCCATGCGATACTTCGAACTATTGGGGCACCCGCTTAACCGGGCCTGAGAACGCCAAATGACAGGAATCTGATTATCTACGTTCAGACGGTACAATTATACATTTACAACATCGTGTATAAGCCTACAACAAACAAGACAACAACATCAAAATGGTGAACAACGGCTGATCATGCGATACGTTATTCCGTGCAATAACAAAATAAAACTAAGAAGTCATTACAAACACTTAAACACAACTGACCTGTAGTACAAATATTCCAATCAAACGCCAAGTGAAGAACGAACAATTATAACACGACACACATCCACACCGATTAAATACAATTAATTATTATAATATTTATTTATTTTAACTAAAATTGATCTATATTTATTATTATTATTTGAATTATTTATTAACAATTATTAGAATTTAATTTCATTATCTTTATTATTATTATCAAATTTTACATTGTCAACGTCAAAATTATTATTATCATTTACAACAATATCGTTAACATTGTTGACGACGCATTGTTGCTTCTCACTGTTGTCCAACAATGGAGAATAACAATGGCGGCTAGAGGAACAATCGCTTCCGTCGGTTGCACTCATTGTTGTCGTCCTTCCGGTTACCGTTATAACACGCAAGCCAGTATCGCCGTCGGTAAAAGTCTGAAGCATCAGCTTCCAGTAAAAAAGTGTTAATTTCAAGCTAACGGAACTTAAACGAACTTTTGAGGAAATTTACGATGACTTTTTTTGTTCAAGGAAAAGTAAGTTCGGAAGGAACATCAGAGAGGAACTAAGAGTCGGGGTTACATAATGTGTGAAGTTTAAGAGGAGAGATGAGACGGGATGCTTACGCTGCGAATCGAAACCTTTCACTGGCTAGAGCAGTCGGAACAACAACGAGAGAGCGAATGGTATTGATCGTGGCAGCGCGAGCGTCTACCAATTGGGTGGCAGCTACGCTCTCCCGCCCCCACACGCACGTACACCGTTTTAATTCTTAGTTGACGGGCGAGATCTACCTGTCCGGTCAGTAAAACGGATAGAGAGAGCTTACTCCCCTTCGACAAAGATTCCGCACCCGACTTCGCTAGAAGAAGAATCCCGTACTAGTGAACAGAGAACAGAATTGGATATAACATTTTCATTTACACCCTTTTGCAAACTAATGGAATCAAATACGTTTTTTCTTAAAAATTAGATTATTTATAAGTACAATAACAATAAGTTTACTTTCTTCCCACTTACCGTTCAGCATGACCGCCCTTAATCAGGGCTTGATTTCAGTGGGGAACGCGCTGAAACCTCTTAGATTCAAAAATAAATTACCGAAAAAATATATGAAAGAAAAACCTAATTATTACAAAAATTTACTACTACTTTTTAAATTGTGCCCCCCATCAGCCCCGCTACAAAACCAAACGTTTGTCAAAATCAAAAACTGGAACTAATCTTTATCTTAACTACTATCTTTCAAAGAATGTCCCAATAACATATGGAGAAAATTAAATTTTAAAAAATTTGCCTCATAATTAAAACTACATGAAAGGCAACTCACTGGCAGCTTCCGAGAATATGCGCATTCCAGAATTTTTCTGGACAGTTTTTCTACCTTGAAATATGCTAATGAATCAATAGTAATATCTTCAAGTGAAAGTGATAGGGCTGATCATACAGTATTGGACACAATAAGTAAGGAAAGGTCAAGAAACAAACAATATGACGACACAATGGTGAAACTATAGAAAATGTTTTAAATGTCCCAACCACCTAAACCATCACGTAGAGTTTGATTGAGGCTCCGGGATGACGCTATCATTAGTGACATGTTTTCGATTGTTGTGCGGCTAACCTGATGATGAAGCTCGTTAGAAATATCAGCAAACTTTATTACCTTTTTAGATACAAGATTATAAATATGTTACATATTTTATAAAGCTTTTAAAATGTAGACCTCCTTTGTAATAACCTGATGTAAACTTATACGCTAATATAAAATAAAGTGTATAACTTTATCCACTTATACACATAGTAGATAAAGTTATGAAAAATATTAATATACAAAAAGCTAAAATAGAACCAGAACAAAAGAATTATGCAGGGTCATTGACATACATATGATCACATACTAGAAAAATTATAAAATGTTTTAATAAATACGGAGTAGATATAGCTATTAAAAAATGTGAAACGGTATTTGATAAGATAAGGAATAAAAATACAGACTACAGTATTACAGAGAAGCGGAATTTATAAATTAAAATATAAAGACTGCAACAAAGTGTACCTAGGTGGGACAGGACGGAAATTCGTATGCAGGTTGTCTGACCACAAACGTGGAGAAGGTACTAGAACAACGAATTCGTTATATGCAAGACATTTCATAGAATAGAACCATAAGTTTGTAAATCCTTTGGAAGACTATGAAATTTTAAAAGTAGTAAATAACACAGTTGAAAGGAAGCTTAGGAAGGAGTTAGAAATATTCAAAGAAAGAGAAAAAGGGTTTGACAATTTAATGAATACTAAAACTAATTTTGATAATGAAGAAATATTTTATAATATAATTGAAAGTAAAAGTAAAAGATAGAGGACGGATAGATAACATTAAGAATTAAATTGCATAGGACTATATGGATGTTTTGAAATAAAGGTGAGTGACCGCACTCACAAGTGTGAATGAGAAAGGCGTTACAACGTTAGGTTTTAAAAAGAATGCACACGTGAGCGCGCACACACACAACATATAAACATAAGGAATGTGCTAGAAAAATATGTAACTGTACAGACGGGGGTGACAGGGCTCGGAGTTTGGGAAGGAACATTTGAATTATAGCTTGTTGTGTGTAGACGGGAGGGTGTGAAGGGTTTGGTTTTACCCTCTTCTTGTTATTTCCGATCTGACGATGAGCTGAGAAGCTTGAAAGCGCTAGTCGGAATAATTTTTCTATAGTGGTGTGCAACAGTGATAATTCTGTTTGTAATATAAAATACACGTGTATTTGTGGCTGTACAACTTTTGAAATTATGCGTTGCGGCACCTATAATTTTATAAATCAACCACTGATTTTAACTAATTTGTTTAATCTTTTTAGCAAATATTCTACAAGTTTTTTACAATATTCTTCACTTTTTCATCATGATACCGCAATTATAATGGCAAAAATTTAGTTTTTTTTTTCAAGTAGAGTCCATCCTTCCGAGTTTTTGTTTCCAGTTTGACCGTATATTTTCTATACGACTCGTGTCGGGTAAATTTCCACTCTAGTCCGGTACAGTTAAACCAGATGCTGCAAAAAAATGTTTTTCACGGTGTTCAATGTATGACAAGGAGAGTTGCTACAAAACACCTGGACGAACTTTCCACAACTGTAGAACTACCAGGGAATTGAATAGTTTAACGTATTTTCACTGTTCATCATGTCTTCAACCGGAACTAATGATTTTGTTTCACTGTAGTAAAAACATCTCCGAAACGTTACCTTTGTTACATGTTTAAAAGTTTGGTTGATCTGCTTCGGTGAAATTTTTTCTCCATGTTGGAATCTGATTCCGCGGACATAAAAACGGCTCTCATCAGAGAAACATATACAGTTAATCACTTCTTACAAATAAGTCGATTTAGAAATAGACAAGAAAGATAAAGCGAATTAAATTAAATGTTTTAAACCGGTAGCATAGACGGATGAGAAAATAAACGCCGATATCTGAAAATAATTAAAAAGGTTTAATTGAAATATTAAAATATCGGTATGGAGAACCACACATGACTTCCATGTTCTAAAATTTATAT
This sequence comes from Magicicada septendecula, assembly GCA_034769895.1. NCBI lineage: Eukaryota > Metazoa > Arthropoda > Insecta > Hemiptera > Cicadidae > Magicicada > Magicicada septendecula. Next base: position 30,635,153 of record CM068371.1, on the reverse strand, counting down.
TTAAAATCATTTTCGAAATGAAGTATTTCCATAGAAACTACTTCTTTCTTCAGCCTTAACCACAGTACTGTGGTCACTAACGTACGTATAGGCTCCCACCTCACGTTAGCGCACTCGTTTTTAACAATAACATGAGCCCGGGAAGGAATTATAACAACAAACTACTTCTTTGTTGCCGATAACGAAGTACACATGACATATAAATAAAAATTATCCCCTCCCACTTCAACTAGCCTTTTCATTTATAGATATTTCATCTACGTTTCTACAGTGGATTATTATGACCTTCTTTTCAGGATACTTTATTTATCAAAATTAAGTACTTTACTCTTGTGAAAACATAAAACATTACTAGTAAATTATCCCTTCGCCTTAACCGATTTTCAACAAAATCAATAGGCCTTGAGTCCTCTACAACTCTGGCACATATGCAAAAAAATATTTGATTCTATTTGAATTTGCGGCAGTTATCGTTCGCCATAGGAAAAACTCTACACAAAGACACTTTCGGAAAATCAATTTTCTTGATGTTTTGAGGGTAGTAAATTCAGAATCAGCCCTTATCTCGAACACAATTTTTTTCGCCATCACCATACTTCCATTTCCTTATGGAACATGGAAGTAAAAAGAATATAAAGAATAGAACCATGCTGATATCCCACGTGAAGAGGATGTGAAACGAGTAAGACTGACATACGTTTTTACGAAGCACAGGTCTTTGGGGTCGTATGGGGAAATGCTAAGCTACAGACAGTAGGCCTATACGTACCAACTAATGCATTAAGGATAATGTGACAATAAATTACTTTCTTCAAATCACTTGTGCTTTTCTAAAAATTATACGTAATGTTGCGAGGATAGCAAGTATCGTAATCTTGAAACAGTGTAATTAAGCTTTAAGTACCGGAGATATTCACAGTTAGGCCTATAACTCGGATTAACACGCCCGTAAGTATAATAATATACGTCTTCAGTCCTGTCTTTCTCTCCAAGGTCACTGGCGCAGTGTCTCCCCTCAACAAAAACATTTTCTCACTATTTCCTGAGTTTCACTCTCAGCCTATACCACAAGTATGGTTCACAATAACTGTTGTAAATCACCAAAAGACAAAATATTGCTCCGTTGAGCTGAAAAAAACGAAAGTGCTTACGTGACTCTTAAAACGCGGTAACGCACGAAGAAGGAGGAGGAGGTGGTGTTGAAGAAAAAGACGTCCAACCATTAATATGACAATTGTATACCAGAAAAAATACTAAATACCTTCAGAAACAATAAAAAAGTTTTTAAAAATTACATAAATAATATTAATTAAATTTGTATTTTTGGTGAATTTTCAATATATATATTGCAACAGAACGTTTTTTAGGATGTCTAATAGGGATAATACTGCTATAACACATTCTGTGTCTAATAGGGATAATACTGCTATAACACATTCTGTGTCTAATAGGGATAATACTGCTATAACACATTCTGTGTCTAATAGGGATAATACTGCTATAACACATTCTGTGTCTAATAGGGATAATACTGCTATAACACATTCTGTGTCTAATAGGGATAATACTGCTATAACACATTCTGTGACGGCCACAGACACGTTATAAATTGATTTTGTTCTTTCTTTGTAAAGTTGTTGTACGTTTTGAATTAAGATATGCGTAAAAAAGTAAAGAATGTCAAAATACCCATAATTTTATGCTTTTTCATGTCAGATGCGATATTTGTGTATAAGTGCGCGGGTGCGCATGTGATTCACATTTTATTTAATAACTTGTTTAATAATTGACATTTCTTTTTGAAACTTGGACAGGGTATTATCAGTAATGAAGGCTACATTTTTCATATTAGGCCTACTCAGTTCTCCAAAACTATAATTTTTATATTTTTTTTTTTATGAAATCAATTCTTCTTTTAACTCGTTATCTGCAAGAGGGTAATAAAATTTGTAGATTAAATATAGACGGGCCTTTGCATAATCGCACATAGTTTTAACTTGAAGTCTGTCTATCACAGCGACCATCTATGACGTTGATAGATTTTCCACCAATCAAAAGGTCTAAAATTTATTTGAGTCGGTACTCTGCCGAGTACGGATGGGACAGTTCGCTTTATATTAGCGACCCATTTATAACCCTGAGATAAATTTTATAAACAATAAGAGTCCGAGAACCACAGTGCGTGTGTGAGACGTAGCAGTGAACGACGCAGAGATCAGCGAGCGACGCACGACGAGTGAACGACAGCGGAACGCCGGACGTCTATAATGCTGTTCGAATTACACGATCAAGTAACGATATATGTAAAACAAACCCAATAGACTCTTTTATTTGAAAGGCACTTAAATAATAAATAATTTTATGTTAAAAACTGAATAAGACAATAATATAATTATTAATGTGTTAGTTAATAAATTTTTCCTACCTCCAGATATAGGACTCTGTGTTGATAATTTCATCTAACCTATCTGTGCAATAATAATTTGTTACGCTGCAATATGTATTATCATTATCAAACATTTGGTGAACATTTTCGAACAAAGTAACACAACAATGAAAGTAGCGTCCAGTTGTATCGGGCGCCGGTCTCCCGTCGATCCCAGCCATAAAAAACAAAGCTGTAGGTCCAATTAAAGAGAATGGAAATTTTGGTGAATTTCCAGTTCTGCGACTCCGACTAGGCCGTAAGTCGCACGGCGGGAGACACTGTTGTAATCAATAACTGATTGACAATAACAAAATTCTATTCTTGGTTGTTTACATGTTCTTCGTTAACGAACAATGTGATGGACGGGGGGGGGAGAAACGCACAAACAGATAAACCGATTGACAGAGTCAGTTAGTGACGAGGGAGGAGTTGGCGTGTGGGTTTGATTACAGAGACGTAAGAACGGTGTAGGCTATACGCCTCATCGCTTTATCTCCTGTGTCTCGCAATGACACCTCCGCCCCTACGTGTTAACTTAGTTAGCGTCCCTGAGCTGCAGAATTATTTTGAACCAAGTTCATAGAACATGGATTTCGTCAGTAAGCCTTTCTGTATTAATATGTTTCCATATTTACAAAACAATTTAAGAAAACTATACGACGACGTGAATACCATTGTTTCTTGGCACAACTGCCTCGCTGACACTAGGCAGAAAGATTGGTAGCACTGTTGTTTGAAAGTCATACGATACAAAGCTCGCTCGAGTGCACAAACTGAACCATTACGATAAGGTACGATTTTTATCGCAGGTTATCGTACGATGTAAATCGGATGCGTAAAAGGGGCCTATCGAAAGGAATTGTTTACTAAAATTTTTAATGATTTTACTGTGTGCAGACATACTTTAGATTATTTATAAAAATGTGTGTCTGTATTTATTTGTATCATAAATTGTATAAATTGAAGAAGATCTCACTTATAAGATGAGAAAACTAGTAGAAGAATACGATCGATGGGGATTAAACATAAACTTGAAAAAAAAACAAAGTACTTAGTCACAGGAAGTTGAACATCAGATCTTCAGTTATCAGATAATACTTCCATCAAGAAATGTGAAAAGTGTAAATATTTAGGAAGTATAATTAGCGATGATGAAATATGTGACGAAGATATAAGACATCGATTAGTTTTAGGAAAAAGCAGCATACGCCAATTAAACTCACTTTTATGGTCCACCAAAATCGGGCTACCGTCAAAGATCAATACTTATAAAGCCATTGTTGAACCAATTATTACCCATGGATCAGAATGTTAGTCAATCAACGAAAAGAACCGCAGGAAGATTGAAGCTGTAGAAATTGACTATCTTAGACGAGCTTCCAGAGTTTCTCGTCTGGAACGTGTAAGGAATGACGTAATAAGGGAAAGAACAAATAGAAAAGAAACTGTAATAGAAGATATAAAACGTAAACAGCTTTCCTGGTGTGGATACCTAATAAGAATGAGTGAAGAAAGAATATCTTTGAGTGTGTTCAAATACAGACCTAGCAACAAAACAAAAAGAGGCAGACCTAGATTAAAATGGATAGAAGGGATCGAAAGGAGTATGGAAGAAAACAATCTGAAGAATGACGATACACAGAAGAATAAGTTGATATGGAAACTGAGATGCGGGATGCGGCAGTAGCTGTGGGATCCCCGCCAATATATTTTGCATACCATTTTATTCAAAAATTCAAAATTTTAATAAAAACAAGGATTCTGAAATAGTTTGTAACTTTTTGTGTTCAGACTCCCTTTAACATAAGGCAATATTGCAGTTCACTGTCCCACAGTTCGTGGTGTAGTGATTAGGCCTACGTAGTGAATCGTGCGCGCAAGTCGTAAGCTCCATTCCCCCAAAACATTATCAACGTCAATTTCATATTGTTTCTCAACGTTGAGTTTACCATCCGAACGAGCGGAGCGAGTTCTCATTTTTAACTCGACCGTTTGTCCTTTGTCATTCTGTCTCTTTGCCACATGTCTCACGCTAATTTGTGAACGGACAAACAGAATTTCGCAAAATCTTGGCATGTGTATCCATAAGAAATAACCTGGGAAGAAAATCAATAGCACTGCTGAACAACATATTGTGGGCCCAACAAATAACAAAACAAAATAAACATCGTATATACAATACAATCGTGAAACCAATTACGTCATACGGGTGTGAAATATGCCCAATAATACAAAGAAAAGTTGTTGGAAGCTACTGAAATGGATTATTGGCTAAGAGCGGCAGGGAGGTGAAAACTGGAAAAAGTAAAAAACGTCAGAATCCGGGAGATAATGGGGGTACAGTACTCTCTTGCCGACGACATAAAAACAAAACAGCTAAGATGGTTTGGGTATGTGCAAAGAATGCCGGATAATTGACTCCCCAAGCAAATTTTGAGATGGACACCATACGGTCGTAGGCGAAGAGGAAGACCTAGGTTGAGTTGGAGAGAAGGCATCAACCGGGCAATGAGAGACCGGGAATTGGAAAAAGAATCTTGGTTAGACCGAGACCAATGGAGACTAGGGATCGGAAGACCTAGGATAACGTTATGAACCGATATCGGTGTGTGTGTGTGTGTGTGTGTGTGTGTGTGTGTGCGTGTGTGTCCTACAGAACAATCCTGCTTTTGAGATCGATCCCCAAAAAAATAGGTGGCGGGAGACAAAAATGTGTGGGAAATCAAATTAAAGAGAATTTTTACCAAAATCTGAATATATTATAAATCTGAGTATAGTTTTGGAAATCTCAGCATATTTTGTAAGAACACACTCATACCACTTCTGAAAAGTCTCGTCTAGGAAGTGAAACTAACTTCGAATATATCTTTCTTTTGCTGGTTTAATCCCAGCAGGTCCACATGATGATAATGGTAATATATCAAGAAGACACTGTTTCTTTTCATATTAGAATATGGAACATAATATTATTATTTTCTGTTGTAATAAGATAATAAGAAACCTTGTATGTAGAAGATGGGAAAACTGTTTCGGAAGTCGTGTATACTATTTCCGTTCTTAGTTCAATCCTGATGTAAACAAACAGGCTTGGCTCATCTACAACGCTATAGCCTATGCTGCTTGAATTAGAGGTGTGTCACTCTGCAAGAAGCAGTACAGACAGGGTACATACAGTGTTGCTACTGTACAAACACGTGTAAATTGTAATAATTTGTCCTGAACAAAGACAAAATTGCGTGCTGTGTCAGGCCGACAGTGAGATATTTTATAACACCGATTAATGGCTTTTTTAAATTAACCATTTAAAGCAGGGATTCTCAACCTTTTTGTGATTGAGAGCACCTTTCATACTCCGGGGCAAGTGGGAGAGCACCATGCAAATTTAATAATAATAATAAATACACTCACCAGGCTAATGAGATCCTTGGCCCTGAATGTTACTCAGAATTTCACTAATATCTAAGGAGAAGTCGCTTGCAGCCACACGTAAACAGTCCTCCAAATGTGAGTCATTTAATCTTGATCGTGCTTTGTTCTTGATGTATTTCATTAATGAAAAACATTTTTCGCACAGGTAGGTTGTCCCAAACATCGCCAAGCATTTGAGAGAAGCATTTCGCAATGTCGGAAATTTCATTGTATCATTTGCACCCCAGAAATCTGTGATCCTTTCCTTTTCGAAAAGATATTTTAAGGCTTGAGAGGACTGGAGCTCTAATAATTCAAGTTCCGCGCGAGCAAGTTTGTGCTGTTGAATAATCTGAATTTTTCTGAGAGAGTCCACATTGAATTGAAATGTATTGAGCACCATATTAAACAACGGCTCACTTTCTTCGAGTACATGAAAACGTGTAGCAAACTCTTTCAACAGATCTTGAATTGTCAGAACGACAATTTTAGGACACTCCGAGTGGGGACGACCAAGACTCGAGAGTGTTTGTGCCAGTTCAGGAAAATGAACCAAGTCATTTTTACTTGCCGTCCCGAGGAATCTTTGTAACTTTGATCGAAAGGAAAATATAATTTCTTTCAGTTCACAAATTGTGTTTTCTGACCCTGAAGACGTTTGTTCAGCTCGGTGAGATATTGAAATAGGTCTACCATGAAAGCAAGATTGATCTTGAAATCATCCCCGAATATTTCTGGAAACCTAGTGACATAATCGTTGGCAGAAATAAATGCTTTGATTTCTTCGAAAACTTTCCAGACCCTTGTAATTGCTTCCCCGCGACTTAGCCAACGAACATCCGCATGTAGGATTAGTTCTGAATGTGGCGCTGATAAATCATGCAAGAAGACTTTTAGTAAGCGTTTATTCAGGGGTTTAGAAACCAAAAAGTTTATCAACTTAACTATCAGTTTTAACTGTTCTGAAATTTCAGGAAGAGATATACGATGACTGGCTAAGTTTTCAACGTGAATTAAACAATGATAGTGAACAAAGGGAGGAAAATGTTAATCATTTTTCAGAAGAGCGACAAATCCTTTATTTTTACCTACCATGGAAGGTGCGCCATCATAACCACACACACGAGCTTTGATAAGTCAATGCCATTAGGTTTCAGGAAATTCGCGACAGCGTTGTAAATGTCTTGCCCCGTAGTTGTACCCGGGAGCGGTAAAATTGTTAAAAAGAAATCTACAATTCCCACGTTATCTATACAACGTACAAAGCACGCCAATTGTGCTACAGAAGCAATGTCTGTTGATTCGTCAACAGCAAGAGAAAAATAACTACATTCAGAAAGTTTCTGGAGTGCTTTTGTTTAATTTGAGCCGCGGTGAGGTCAACGCGCCTGGCAACAGTGGCATTACTAAGTGGCACATTTTTTGCCGCATTATTCAAAACACTTCTGTATTTCTCAGGTATACTTTCAGCGAGAGTTGTCACTGCGGAAACTATGCACTCCTTCACAATTTCTCCACTTGTAAATGGCATCCCATGCTGAACAAGTTTATGAGACACAGATACAGACACTTCGGTTGAAAGTTTGTTAACAGAACTATTAACATTAAATGAAAAAGACTTCTGTTGACGTTGGAGTTGTGATTTTAACTCTTTGATTTTATGTATCCTTGCATCTGATCCCGTGGGATATTGATCAGAAAACGCACTATGATGAGTTTCATAATGTCTTTGACAATTTGCTTTTCTGAAACCCGATAAAGGTGCATGACACAAAACGCAAATAACTCCGGTATTCTCGTCATTAGTGACCACCAAAAAAATCTGTCTCCCAGTTACCTTGAAAAGAATTCAGTTTCTTTCTTTTTGCTTCGCTACTTTTGTTGGAATCTTGGGTTGATGAAGAAGGTAACTTAGGTATCGATTCTTCACTACGTTTTCGTATTACAAATTTATCCATGTCTCTTTTTTAAGAACGTTCACAACACACTTCGAGGCGAAAGGAAAATTGCAAACTGACAATAATTACGCGTATTTCACAAATAACAGAACAGCAATACTACAACCAAAATACGTCACAAAACTGGTGTACACCGCTACACTATGTCACTCCAGTCACAAATGTCGCTCGTGTAAGTGGAAATGTCCACGCAGAAACATTCATTGGCAAATTTCGAAATTTCTATTTAAAATCTGAAAATTGATTGGTTGAGCTAAGTGTAAAATGCTACGTGACTATTTCTGTGAGAACGTGCTTAAAGCTGCCAAGTTTAGGGATTTCAGAGGCAATAAAATTAAAATATTTTGAATAACCGCTTCTTTTGAGGGTACTAGTACGTGTTTAACAGCCCATTTACAAGATGAGACAACCTGGCGCCTACAGTAATAAACCCCTCGTAGGCTGTCTCTGCCTTTTAAAGCTGCAAACAATAGAGTCAGTATCGGCTTGTAAACTACGGACAATTCCGGAAACCATTGCAAGTAGTGCTCTTAGAAGTAACAAAGGTTTCCAAACAGTATTCTGCTATACTCAGTTGTTGGTGGACAACAGCTGTACGGCCGGCTATATAGTTCATAATTGAAAATTAGGGGTCACTGTTCCTCGCGAGCACTTTTTTATACATCCATGATGAGCACCATTTTTAGTTACGCGAGCACTACAGTGCTCGCGAGCACCAGGTTGAGAACGCCTGATTTAAAGTAAAGTTTATTTAAAACGAAAATAGAAGCTGTGATAATCACCAGTGCACTGTATATTATCAATTGCTGTCAGAGAGTAATTCAATGACTTCCATATCTGTGTCGGAACTTGTTTCATCACTTGAGTCAGCGTTATTATTGATAAGGGTGTCCACAATACGCTACAAGACTGGATACAATGACGCCACTTGTCCGCCACTGTCACTTAACTTTTCACTTAACTCTTTCTCTATCAATTGTTTTATATCAGGCAGCTGATGACGGGCAACATATTCTTTCAACTAGCTCCATATTCATTTATTCATTCAGTAGTATTCAGAATACAGTGATGAGGAGGGAGTCTTAAAACCCCGATTTAAGTGGTAAAATAACTCTCGCGTCACTATACAGACATTCTGCACATGCGCGTAATACATTACTGTGTTAACAGTGTCAACACCCCTGACCAATATCGTTTCAGATTTGCCACGTGGGTTTTTTTACATCGGAATTGAACTAAGAACGGAAGTAGTACACGCTAATCTTGGATACGACTGAATTTTGAAAGTAAAGAATTTGATTGAGGTTTTAGCTTACCAAAACTGCACGAAAGCTGTCACATTGTTCTCTGTTCTGAAATCTAATGATGGAATATTGGCATCACACTTCGTAGGCATACTAACTAAAAAATTGACATTTGAATAAACCTCAATTCAATTTAGGCCTAAATGGCAAAATGGGCCTAATCTCTCAAAACCCTTAATACATTCAACTCCTTCAATTTCCCATTGATTATTCTCGACTATCATTAGTCTTGAAAGAAAGAAAAGTAATTATATAAAATATAAGCTTCTCTCTTCCGCGCGCGCGTGTAGTCTCTCTTCCACGCGTGTAGTCTGTCCACGTTTAAACGATGTCGTGTTACATGAGAAAATAATTATCCGAGGTAATTTTATTTCTCCCGCGTTGCGTCGTAGCGTTCAATAACAACAGTGCAATAGCGTGCAGGTATGCCAGCCAGGTTTGTGACAAGTCCGCGACTCGCAATTTAATCTGAACAACACCAAGGTTAAACTTAAGAAACAGCGCCCAACAAATCTGTTTTATAGCTGCAACCTACATTTAAAAATACAATTAAAGTTTTTAATTAAAACATCGCAACTGTCACAAACACAGCGATTGTGTTTAGTTAATTTATCGAATTTAATATGACTGTGGCATAAACTTTACCTAGCGTAGCAGCAGAAATATATTTATAACTCGTGGACACCAAAATTCAAAGCATTATTAAATTATCTGACACAGGGGTGGTTCGTGAATTATTTATTTTAATTAGGATAGCACGGTCGTTGATATTAAAACGTGAACCTTTCAAAAGATGAAATGTTTTTTTCCAGTTCGGTTATTAACAGGACACAGTTTTCAGAAAATTTATGCCGACGTTTCGACAGATTTAATAGTTTTCATCAGGGCCAGATGATCGACGATCTACGGATACCATATCAAGAAATTAAGCGACTAGCCCGGGATAGGAAAGCGTGCAGGGATCATGGCTTTTAAGACCTGTCCTGGGCCAGAAATCACATGATGATGAAGGCATATGAAGATGAATTGTTACGATATGGAAAGTAACATGCGGTTTTGATGTTATAACATGAATTGAACGAGTAAATTTAACAAAAATTGAAGTGCATTCAGATTTTAGTTATAAAATTACATTTGATTCGATACGATGCATACAATTTTAGGAGTTCATTTTTTTTTAATTTCTAAGTTTTGAGGCACCCGGGGACTAATAAATGGACGAAAAAATTGGACTATCCTTAAAAATCCATGTGGCTTATCAACGTAAAAGCAATATCAAGTAAAATCTGAATGCACTGTTAGTTTTTAGAAATTTCAAAGTTTGTGGACATCAGGGCCCAAAAAGTGGGTGAAAATTCTGATAAAATTGTAACTTCCACGTGAGGTAAAAAAATTAAAGAGAATTTTGACCAAGATCTGAATACAGTGTTCAGCTTTCGACATTTGAAAAATTTCCGATCCAACAGCCCAAACATTGGATTAAAAATTTCAGAAAATTGTAAAATCTCAGCCACGTATCAGACTGAAGGGAATGGGAATTTTAACATAAATCCGACTGAATTTGAATTGAACATGAATTGTAAAATCTACGCGGGACTTGCTGTAAGCAGGGCGACGTAGTCAGCCAGTAGAGAACAAATACTATTTTATTGGTATCTTAGTCTTTCACGGTCGACGTCAATATTCGTTGGAAAATTCTGCGGACTATTAGGCCGTGGTCCAATGCTGCCGCATAAACAAACGTTTCGGCGCCACCGTTGGAGGGCATCTTTAGCATAACGACTTGAGCTACATTAGTTATTCACCAGTTTTCCACGGTACTGTGGTAAACGATTATGGCACTCTTTTGCCACACTACTGTGGAAAACGATTATGGCACTCTTTTGCCACACTACTGTGGAAAACGATTATGGCACTCTTTTGCCACACTACTGTGGAAAACGATTATGGCACCCTTCTGCCACACTACTGTGGAAAAAGATTATGGCACTCTTTTGCCACACTACTGTGGAAAACGATTATGGCACTCTTTTGCCACACTACTGTGGAAAACGATTATGGCACTCTTTTGCCACACTACTGTGGAAAACGATTATGGCACTCTTTTGCCACACTACTGTGGAAAACGATTATGTCACTCTTTTGCCACACTACTGTGGAAAACGATTATGGCACTCTTTTACCACACTACTGTGGAAAACGATTATGGCACTCTTTTGCCACACTACTGTGGAAAACGATTATGGCACTCTTTTGCCACACTACTGTGGAAAACGATTATGGCACTCTTTTGCCACACTACTGTGGAAAACGATTATGGCACTCTTTTGCCACACTACTGTGGAAAATTGGTAATGAACGTGCCAGTTGTTGTTCAAGTCGTTGCACCGAAGATGGCCTCCAACGGTGGGGCCGAAACGTCTGTTGTCTGCGGCAGCATTGGACCACGGCCTAATAGTCCGCAGAATTGTCAAACTAAAACTGTTATTTTATTTTAGTTTTTAACAATACCTATGATAGAAAACAAGATACTGTGTCATTATTATTTAGGCCTACACACAATAATGGTCAGGGCTATATTTACACAGTGCAGGCGAGTGAATATAAAAATAATAATGTATATTATATACATAAATATGACAGGCGCCAGCGGGCGGCGACAATAGGTCAGTCGTACAAGAGGGGTGAGTTGTCAGCAATCCGCTGATAATAAACCAACGTTCATTGTAATCAGTGACCTTCCGTCTGGCATTTATCGTACTCCAGTTACGTTATACACGTGTGTGCGCGCGCTCACACACACACTGGAACAGAGATTTTTCCAAATTGTTTTTAAACAAAATATAAGCGACGGTTGACATATTAAACGAACAGCAGTTATCGTAATTTGCAACCGTACATACACCCAAGCTTATCCGACGATTGAAACAATGCAACCATTGTGAAGCATATACCATCAAAAAATTAAAAAATAAATCAAATATCGTAAATAAAATTCAAATATCTCTTATTACTAAGAAAAGGAATTTAAGGATAAAACAACTAGCATATTACAATATTAATTTATTTAACATATTGTTAGGATGGCCTCAGGGATCGTCGTATTGTAGGCCTACAATGGAAACAAAATACAGACACCAATGAAGTCACTAATTACCAAAGTTTATTTAGTCACTAATGACAATTTGAAATCAGCAAACTACTCTCATACAGTAGGCTAATTCAAGTTAAATTGTCCACACGCAATACTAATGTTACCTGAAAGAGTTCCGAACTAATTATAACACAATAATCACTTCCCCTAATTCACAACAATCACTTGATCCGCAATCTACAATAACACCACGTGTAACTAACTTCTAAGCTGGCCGTTGATGGTTATGCAGATACCGCAACTGTTCCAGAATAACTTTCCATACTCCTGGCGGCGTCCCATCTTAATTTGCGTAGTTACAAGAGCGCAAACGGCTTGAAACCTACTTAAATGTATGGCCTTGAGCGAGACGCTGCACCTGCTCGGCTAGCAAAGAACCGTGTAGAACGACGCTCTCGAGAGCGTTACGTAATTGTCGTAGCAATATTAATTTCATTACATGTAAGGGCTATAATTTGACAATATCCGAAAACAGAGGAAACCTCATAGCTTTCATAGTAGCCTGAAAGGAATTGTACCCTAAATCCGAATGCTTGGAATTTTTCGTGTTTATTGTACGATTATGTGCTCTGAAATTCCTATTAAATAAATAAATAAGTAAATAAATAAATAAATAAAAATAAATAGATAAATAAATAGTAGAGTAATCGGGAGTTTTGTAATTTTTCACATAATTGAAAAATTATCTCATCATCATCATCATCATCATCATCATCATCACCTTCAAGGATTAAACCAAGGATGGTTTGTTCCGGTCTCAAATAGGCAAAGATTGGAGCTGGTCATTCCAGCAGCTCTTCCTCGGACGTCCCACACCTCTCCGTCCCCTCGACTTAAAGTTCCATAGTTGTCGGGGATGCGGCAGTCATCCATTCGGCAAAGATTTTTCCACCAATTCAGCCGATCCTGGGCGATCCTGTCGAGTATACTCATAATATTCAGTTCCTGCTGTAAATCTATCTTTCTTCTATGATCATGGAGAGTATACCCTGCTACGTGCCTGTGAAATCTCATTTCAGCCGCTTGGATGCGACCGGCCTGGCCTTTCGTTAAAGTCCAATTCTCAGACTCATAAAGAAGTGTGGGAAGAGTCATCACCTTGTAGAATTTTAGGCGTGTTCCTTTACTTGCTGACTTAAGGGTCAGCCTAATGGTCTCGCACCTCAGGTTGAACTTGTGCAACTTATTCACAACGTCGTTGCTTGCATTATAAGACACACTGTAGCCCAGGTATTCAAAACGGTTAACTTGTTCAAGGACAGTACCGTCTATAACAATCTTTGCCCGTACGGGATCAGTTCCACGAAAAGCCATCACATTGGTTTTAAGTATGGATATTTTCAATCAAAAAAAAAGTATCAACTACTAAATTGCCTCAAAAATTGTCTAACATCAAAATATATTCAATTACAAATGTAATTCGTTCAAAATAGTGGGCGAGGTCTGCATACTATTAGACCTATAGATCGATAGATCCATCGATGGTCTTACATCATCGATACAGACAGACAAAGGCAAAGACAAAGTTGGCAGAGTATACTTGGCTGCCACCCATCGAAGGTTTTGTGAACCTTCACTGATTCTTATCGCTTACTGTGAAGCGCTTGTTTCCAAACGCCTTGAGTACCGATGTCTTCGTGAGTGTCAGGTTGGTTAGGCGCTGGTAAACCATCAAGATTGGTCCTCTGATATACTGACGTATTAAAGACCAAGGGGTGTTGAAAAAAATAGAATTCCAAATAACCTAAAATCCTCTTGCAAGAGTGTGAGAAAATTCCACAACGAATAAACTATCAAGTGTCAGTAGAAAATATAATGTTTAGAAAATATACTTGCAGAACTAAAAACGTCAACTTTACAGAAATGTGTTGTTACAAGTATAGAGTTAGACGATATATGAATACGCATAGAGAAATATGAATTCGATACATGAATGGTGAAAATTAACGTAGAAGTATCAAGTGATAAATTTACACAATAATTCTGTTTTACAAACAGAATTATCACTGTTGCACACCACTATAGAAAAATTATTCCGATTAGCGCTTTCAAGGTTCTCAGCTCATCGTCAGATCGGAAATAACAAAAGAGAATAAAACCAAACTCTTCATACCCCCACCCACCCTACTGTCCACACACACCCTCGCAAACAAGCTATAAGTCAAATGTCCCTTCCCAACCTCCGAGCCCTGTCACCCCCGTCTGTAGAGTTACATATTTTTCTGTACAGAAATTTTTGTCTTAAACAGAATTTTTCTGTTACACTGTTTTTGGCTACTCCCCTTACGCATTCTGGTTAAAGTCATGCATGGTTAGTGCTGGTATTTAAATCACTGGATACCTGAATCGTGTCCGTTCTGTTGAACCGAATTGTTAGATTCCAATCTGACGTTGATTTTTTTTTCCGCTTGGTTGAATAGACTTCTGATATCCTAACCTTACCGAATTTAGCATTTAGTGTATTTTTGTTTCAAACAAATCCGATTGTTTGCGTTGAAAGGAAATTGAACACTTTCAGCTGACACCACACAACCGAAGTGAGCTCTGGTAGCCAGTAAACTAATTTAAAGTAGTCTGTGGTAGACAAGTCGTGTTAAAATTCGACACAGAATGATAAGCAACAGATGCAGCGATTACATAGTACATACGTCATCAAACTGTTATACGAAACATCGTCTCATAGCATTATGATTCCATAAACAAGACTTGATTCTGTTAACACTTTCTGAGAGTCGATTAATTCTAACCGTAAGTTTCCCGCACATTACTATATCTTTATAAACACATACATCCGGATGTATGTGCGTATATACACGGGGGCGCCTATGTTGGCAATGAAATTTATTCATTATGTGTCATTGTCACAAAACATCAAGCGAGTTTAGCACCTCAGCTGGAGTAAGACAAGGTAACATTCTTTCACCTTACCTTTTTGTTGTATTGGTATATGCTATTATCAAGGAGAGCCAACAAAGAAGTAGGAAGTTTAAGGTAGGCAACTGGAGGCTGCAACCAGTCTACTTCACAGACCTTACTTTTGCTGACGACATCGTTCTGATTGTCACAGAATCTACAGCATAACATAAATGTGTGGGAAGAAACGATGAGGAGGAAGAGTATGATTATTAACCCTACAAAGACAAAGACAATTCTAAACATTAAAATAACTAAAAAACCTGGAATCTTCCATCAGCGAAAACTGCCAGAGTACTTCTCATGGGAAGCTAAGTGTCAGCAACGCGTGTTTTGGTTTTACACGTGCGGAAGTCTCGAACCGAAAAAACACTTATCCCTTCTTGTCACCCTTACTATTTTTTTGTAATTTTCCCCTTAACTTAAACAAAAAAATGATCAAATATTGTTGTCGTGAGCTCAGACGGCCGGTGTCGATATCACCAAAATGATTAAGAACCGTGCTGTTACGCCGGGGTCCGTTGCTATGTTATAACAGTGACGTCGTCGGCAACGTTTCGAATCCCACCCTCGGCGATCTTCTTCAGGCCGCAAGGCAAAGGCTCTATGTTTGGTGGCCGAGGTTATACAGGTAACCTCGTGTTACCGGCCGCCTGTTGCTTCTACTTCTACGAAAATAGTTGTCGGGTATCGTTCCACCGTAACCCTTTTACAACACTCTGTCGCTTTTTGCGGCCTGAAGAAGAGACCCGAGGGTGGGATTCGAGACGTTGCCGACGACGTCACTGTTATACAGAAACCGACCGCGGCCCTAACAACCCAGTTGCGAATAGTCTTGATGATATTGTTACGATATTACAGAACGTGCTGTGTGTTTCTCGGCTGTTCCAGCGGAGCCCGGCTGTAATGTGTGCGTGCGTACATATTGCTGCTACTTTGAGATGAAGGACAATCACGTCACACTTGTCACGAGTCCGTAACGACACTTTTCCAGGACACACCGGTCCGCGCGCGCTGTGTTCAAGGCCGCAGTCAATTAAGCTCTAGTGTTTTCTAGTAGACGCCTATTACGGAATATTATGGAATCTCAGCGGGGTATAAATACAAAACTTCAGCGACGCTTAGTTCAGTTTGAGTTGCGATATATTCCAGTGCGGTTTGAAGTATTGTGGCGAAGTGTTACGTGTTACATAATTGTGCTGGGCAATTGTAATACAATTGTGTTTTATACTTGTTGAGATTTTCATTGCGTGTGAACAATTTTTATTTGATTTGTTGTAAGAGACTGTCTTGTTGATTACAAATTGTTTAATTGTGATAATTAAAGCTGGTGATTAGTGACTTAATTGGTGTCTTGTATTTTCTTTTCCACCGTATCATTCGACGATCAAGGAGACTGTCGTAACAATATGAACTAATATTTAAATTTATGTAATAAAAAATTATTTCGTTCATAACAGTGAACGACTTATACAGATCTAACTAACCTATAATATTGTGTGCGACATTACAGAACAATCTACGTGTTTATCGAATGTTCCAGAAGAATCCGGCTGTAATGTTGTGTGCGTACATGCGCTCGCAAGACTTTTCTGGACGTCGCCAGTCCCGCGCGCTGTGTCAAGGCCGCAATCAATTGCGACCTAGTGTAGAGCTCATGCGTAGTGTATGGATGTTTCTGGATTTTCGGCCGGGTATAAATACAAGTACTCAGCGACGTTCAGTTGAGTTTGAGTTGCGATTTATTGGAACGCAGTTCGTAGTATTGTAGTTCAGTTATTGTCGGGCGATTATACAGTGATTACACAGTGCGTTTAAGTGCCGATATACACAGTGCGGTTTGAAGTATTGTGGCGAAGTATTACGTGGGTTATAATTGTGCGAGACTATTGTAATACAATGTGTTTTATATCAGTTGACATTTTTATTGCGTGTGAACAATTTTTATTTGATCTGTTGTAAGAGACTGTCTTGTTAATTACAAACTGTTTAATTTTGATAATTAAAACTGGCGATTAATGACGTAATTGGTGTCTTGTATTTTGTTTTCCACTGTACCATACGACGATCACTAGACCGTGGTAACAATATAAATAATATTTTATATTTTTAAAACAAGACTATACTTGTTATTTATATATTATTAAAATATATTCTTGTTTTAAAAGTATCAAGTATTGTTTATTATTAATTTGTGTAATAAGAATAATATGAGTGAATATGAATATTAATAACCTATAATATTAAATCTAACACGCGCGCGCACACACACATACATAAGAACAAAACTACTCGGCAGTCGTACTGTACGACTCGAAAAAGCGGGAACAATCGGTTATAAAATTTACCCGCATTTCCAATACAGCGCGATTTTTTTAATTCCTCATTCAGTTCAGTATGATATTGTTGGTTTTAAATTTACTACATATTCAGTAAAAAACTGTTAAATAAATAAAAAATATCCATCAAAATGCTGTTACAACGATGAAATATTCAGTTACAGCACATATGCGCAACGCATACTGTGCATGATGTATTGTAAAACTGACTGCATTGTTCCCCCAGCGGTGCAATCAATCTCTGTTGCAAGTAACAGACGTTACTCTCTCTCTCTCTCTCTCTCTCTCTCTCTCTCTCTCTCTCTCTCTCTCTCTCTCTCTCTCTCTCACGTTCCTCCTAGTTTCGACGTGTATTGAGCACGTATAGCGTTAGTATTCTACACGGGTAAAAGTAAACATTTCTTGTTTAAACAAAAAAAACTTAGCAATATAATCGATTGTTGCAATTCTATCCAAACCTGATTTCCTACTTGTTACCTTTCCGCTGCGAGAGTACCAGAGCTGCGATCCTCTGCCTACTTATAGATCAGCCGAAGAGTAGTGTATTGACCACATTATCTTTCAGATCACTTAGGCAGCCGATGGTCCACCTTTCGACGGTACAAAACGGAGTCTGTTATTATTATTATTATTATTATTATTATTAGTAGTAGTAGTAGTAGTAGTAGTAGTAGTAGTAGTAGTAGTAGTAGTAGTAGTAGTAGTAGTAGCAGCAGCAGCAGCAGCAGCAGCAGCAGCAGCAGCAGCAGCAGCAGCAGTAGCAGTAGTAGTAGTAGTAGTAGTAGTAGTAGTAGTAGTAGTAGTAGTAGTAGTAGTAGTAGTGGTGGTGGTAGTAGTAGTAGGAGTAGTAGTAGTACAGTAGTAGTACTAGTAGCAGTAGTAGCCTACTCGTAGTACTAGCCCAGAGTTCCTATACTGCCCGGAAGCTAAGGACGAGAGGACGATACCATCCATACATTCTTCGTCTGCAACAGATGGGAGCAACATAGGAGATCGTTGCTAAAAGATATTACAGGGAACATCTCATAGCGTTGAAACAGTTAATGAGATAACATCGTTGAAGCGTTACTTAAAACAGTGTGGAACAGTGTGGCACGCTTCGTAGAAGAGATTCTTCGGGCGAAGAAGATAGATTTGGACAATATAGTATAGAATAATAACAAGTCAGATGTGAGCCCTAGGGCTGAAGAACAATAGGCCTAGCCATGGCCGGCTCTAGTATAAGCCCGGAACATTAAACGTGGCAACGTTTCGTCTGAAGCCTTTAAGCATACTGTAATAAAATAGCTAAAGTGAACATGTTATATGAATTATGAAAGATATCCGGGCTGTTTGGCCGTGGTCCCTGGTTTAAAACAAAACCAAACGTTTCGGCAGCTCCACTGGCTGCCATCATCAGTGGTATAAAATTTTCTGCACTTTGGGTGTCTACGTGCAGGCCCACAGTACTGTGGTATAGACTGATGAACATGTTATACTTTGATTTAATTTCATAGCATTACTAAAATCATGACTAAGCCTATTTGTAACTAAATCTAAATTATAGGTTTGTGCGCAATTAGTAATATAGGTTTAAGGCGAAGAAATTAGTGAATTAGTGTTAGGCCTAATGAATTAATTTTGTTCAAATTATTGAATACGTATCATATGAATGAGTTAATTATTATATTCTTAAATAATATAACTGTACTTACGTACGTACAGTTACGTATAACTGTATTTTACGTGATAAACTTTTAGTTTCCATAAAATGAAGAATTATAGAACTACTGTTAACCGACAATTAAAAATGACGCGATTTGATTATTGAAATACATAAATTAAGAAATCGTCTAGTCGGCCTCAAATATCAGCTGGTTCCGGTGTTAGCCACGTTTAATATTCCGGCCTTCTACTAGAACCGGCTACGGCCTAGCCCGAAGTAGTGTGCTAAACAGTTTCAGGTAAGTGTCCTAGAAGAGGAAATGGAGGTGTTTTTTAGTGTATCGGGGTATATACTCAGACTCCGGAAGTGCGCACCCTTCCGGCCATTTGAACAGCAAATTTTTCCAGTAGTAGTACTACAATGTAGAATGAAGAATGTACCAGTCACTCAAGTCGTTACATTGAAGATGGTCTCCAGCGGTGGGCCCGAAGCGCCTGTTTTATGCGGCAGTAGTGGACCACGGTTAAATAGCCCGGAGAGTTGTCAAATGAATTTCAATAGAGTTGACGTCCGCCGTGAAACCGTAAGATACCAATTCATTGCACATTGATGTATAATACAACGAATTTCCGTATAATATAACTTTAGGATTGCAAAGGGGGGCGTCCACATTGTACAGACTACGTTGTAAACACAATAACAAGAGGATTGCAAAGGGGGGCGTCCACATTGCACAGACTACGTTGTAAACACAATAACTTTAGGATTGGAAAGGGGGGCGTCCACATTGCACAGACTACGTTGTAAACACAATAACAAGAGGATTGGAAAGGGGGGCGTCCACATTGTACAGACTACGTTGTAAACACAATAACTTTAGGATTGGAAAGGGGGGCGTCCACATTGTACAGACTACGTTGTAAACACAATAAATCAAACCCAAAAGCGACGGAAAACTAACAATGAGTCGAGTGGGCGGAAGAAAACGGGAAGTTTTGAGAGGCATCAGAACCGAGACGTGATAAACCACGATACACTATCGATACTGTAATATTTCTTGTTGAAGAAGGAGAAGCAATAAACGCAATGTACTTCAACGTGCGCGGAACTTTAAGGAGGCTGCGAACGCATGGGGGAAACGTGATCGATATGAAACGGTAAGCGGGTATCAGGCGCACGGACACGCTGTATACCCAAACTTTACCTCTTTTTTTTCGATTTCACAGTCTACTTCCCTCTTCGTTCCAGCAGTGCATAATTTACGAGCGTGCGCAATTTTGTGTAATAAATTCCACGTTAACTACATCTTCATAGATTGTGACAGAATTTTACATGAAGTCACGTGAATTATAGAAATATAATACTATTACGACGGTCTACTGATCGTCGTATGGTACAGTGTAAAACAAAATACAAGACACCAATTAAGTCACTAATCACCAGCTATAATTATCACAATTAAACAGTTTGTAATCAACAAGATAGTCTCTTTCAACAAAGCAAATAAACATTGTTTACACGCAATAATAACGCCAGCTAATACAGTTCTGCACAATTGTAAAACACATAACACTTTGCCACAATACTTTGAACCGCACTGGAATATATCGCACCTCAAATTGAAACTAAGCGTTGCTGAAGTCTTGTGTTTAAACACCGCCAATATTCCAGGATATTCCATAATACGCGTCTACTAGAAAACTCTAGAGCCTAATTGATTGTGGCCTTGAACACAGCGCGCGCGCGCGGACCGGTACGGTCTGGAAAAGTCTCGTTGCGAACGCGTGACAAGTGTCACGTAATGATAATGTGATGTATTTATAATATACACACACTTATTGTTTACTAATGGTACCTATAATCTCAATTTTCTATTGTATTGTATTTATTGTAGTTGAAAGGGGAAAGGGTAATTTTCTATATGTGTACTACGTTATCGGCAACAAAGAAGTAGTTTGTTGTTAAAATTCCTTCCCGGGCTGTTTGGCCGTGGTCCAATGTTTTCTGCATAACCAGACGTTTCGGCAGTGCCATCATCAGTGACAATCGAGTGCGCTAACGTGAGGTGGTATACGTTAGTGACCACAGTACTGCGGTTAAGGCTGAAGAAAGAAGTAGTTTCTATGGAAATATTTCATTTCGAAAATAATTTTAAATATAAATCTTAGAGCACGAAAGTCGTGTATGGTTCTCCATACCAATATTTATATACAGCGATCACTGTGCGTCTAATCTTTAGTGGTTGTAGATCACGGCGCTCGTAAATCTGTAATTGAGGACTTGTATTACCTAGTGAGACACTGTTAAATACGTGTATTCAAGCGGCTGAAATGAGATCTCTCAGGCACGTGGCAGTACAATATACTCTACAAGATCGCAGGAGCTGAATATTATGAGTTAGTCGATAGAACTGCCCAACACCGTTTAAAACGGTTGGAAGAACTCAGGGGGAGTCCGTTTGCAAACATTTTGAAACGTTCACTTTCTTTCAAAATGCTTGTTTTATGAATATTTGGCTTTTCTGAATAAAATAGTATATAATTTATGGTACAAATAAATTCGGAAACACGTTTTTTGAATAACCTGGAGTACGTGTGCACACAGTAAAATCATTACAATTGACTGCACGATTCATTTCAACAGTAAAAGTTTTCTCAACGGCTCAAGTTAAAACAATGTGGTTTTCACGGTGTAAAAGGCAATATTTTGTTGGCAACTCAGAAGTCAGTACTATGGATATACAAATGCTTTGATTTTGAGTATGACCGGTCATAAATTTAAATTTTTGTTAGTTGTTATTGAATACTTATCAATAAAGGCTAAAAATTCCAAACCACAGGAAGTCTTGTTAAAATTCAACTTACTCTGACGACACCCGGCTTGAGTTTTACAATTATTTTTTTATTTTTGACACCATTTTTGGGACTTTAAGTCAAAAATTTTGAAATTTCTAAAACTACACTATATTCAGGTACACTATTAACTACACTATATATTTCAACAGTACATTCAGGTTTTGGTTAAAATTCTCTTTAATTTGATGTCGTACATGAAATTTTTAATTTTATCAAATTTTTTGAGCGCTGATGTACAAAATTTTGAAATTTGCAAACATTAAAACTCCATTAAGATTTTTTGTAAAAATCCTTTTAATTTAACACGCCACATGAATTTTTGCGGTTTTATCTAAATTATCACCCACTTTCTGGCCTCCACTTATTTACTCGCCGTCATATGGGATAATATGAAGGACAATAAAAAATGTGTGTCTTGACCTTCTTGAGCGCATTGAAACTGACACAGATTTTATGAAAGGTGTCATAACAGGTGATGAATCGTGGATTGTTGAGTATGATCCAGAAACAAAGCGGAAAAGTGAAGAGTGGCGCACAAAAGACTCGCCACGCCTAAAAAAGTCAAGAAAGCGTAAATCCAAGATCAAGTCAATGCTCATTACTTTCTTCGACATTCGTGATATTGTGCATAAGGAATTTGTGCCTCAAAAACAGAAAGTCCATCAAACTTACTACCGTCAGGTTATTGAGACTCAAAAAAAGGGTCATTCGTGTCCGGCCAGAGATAGGCCTATTGACTCTTGGATGCTTCATCACGATAACGCTCCATGTCACACCGCACTTTCTTCGAACGAGTATTTGGTCAAAAAGGACATTCTTCTGGTACTCTGGCCCCATTACTCCTCTGACCTTAGTCCATGTGATTACTTCCTATTTTCAAAAATCAAAGGCCAAATCCGGGGCCGCCATTTTGGAAGTGTGGAAAACATCCAAAAGATTGTGATGGACCAGCTAAAGGCATCGACAGTTGAAGACTTCCAGCATTGTTTCAATCAATGGGAACAACGTCTCCGTAAGTGCGTGGTCTCTCCAAAGGGAACCTACTTTGAAGGAGGTAAAATGGTTTTGTAGTTAATGCATCAACAAATAATTTTATACTATCAGCTTTCAGTCTCATTACTTTTTAGACAAACCTCGCAGAAATATGCGTCTCCACGTATGAACAGACTACACAAGTTACGGAACGAAGCTATGATATATGATATTACACGACGACACAACGATATGAGAGAGAGAGAGAGAGAGAGAGAGTAGCAGTAACCGTCCATTACTGGATCAAGTAACAGCAGAGATTGATAGCACCGCTCGGGAACAATACGGCAAGATTTATTGTATGCACTGTGTGTGCTTACAGGTAACTGAATACTGCGCCCCGTCCCGCACTGCGTCGTCGTTGTAACAGTGTTTCCTGCATCGTTTATTTTTTTTTGTTTACAAAATATATGGCACAAATTGAAACCAACCATATCATACTGAAATGAATGAAAAATGAAGAATTGTTCTAAACGGAAGTATTGATAATATACAGAGTGATTCAAAAAGAATCCAGTTTGCTGATGACCAAACAGTAACAGCACTATTATGACCTGGAATTTATGCTCACCCGACTAAACAAGGCATATGAAATGTGGGGATTGAATGTTAATGTAAATAGGACAGAATATCTAGTCGTTAATTCCGATGCCAGATTTGAAGTATTGATTAAAGACAGAACGTCAATTGAACAGGTGGCTGAATTTAAATACCTAGGGGCACTAATAACACGGGTAACACGGGAAGACCTAGGGAAACCCAAAATCAAATAACGAATAGAACAGAGCAGGAAAGTTCTAGGAAGCTTGAACTCTATTTGGTGGGACAAACACATTTCGAGAGCCACAAAGATTCATATAGGAAAAGCTTTTGTTGAATCAGTTCTGTCTTACGGCTGTGAGGTATGGACGTTGAGCACGGAAATTATACGACAATTTAATGACGTAAAAATCGATTATCTCCGTAGAAGTGCCGGGAAGGGAGAGAATAACCAGCGAGGAGATCAGAAGAAGGATGCATGCAGTAGACACAATTGTTAACAGAGTAGAACTAAGAGGCCTAAAGTGGTTCGGTCACTTACTCCGAATGGATGAACAGAGATGGCCGGGGAAAATATTTCAGTGGAGGCCCCGAGGCAGAGGCAAAAAGAGGCAGACCTAGACTGTCCTGTTATGAAAACATGAGGAAGACCATGGAACATCATAACTTTCAAGAAGAAGATGCACAGGACAGAATAGATGGCGTTTAGTGTGGGTATGCGGCAATAGCCGATGAAAATCCCTTTGAGAGAGAGAGATTCAAAAAGAAATACACTTTACAACTTTGAAAGCACATAGAAATTTGTCGAAAATAAAGCCGGGAGAAACGAGTGGCAGGACGCTCTCGACTGTTCCATAATTGTCGTAGCAATATTTATTATTTACAACGTCCAGCAGTGCCATGTGGAACTGCGTCTTCATCGTTCTTTTATAAAGGTTTCAGTGGCGGCCCGTGCTTAGCTTGCACGGTAGCACAACCCTCATTAAATCCTGAATTGTAGATTCTAGTTTAAATTATAGAGTTATGAATAATAAACAATAACTAATAATAGTGTTTTCAAGCGAAATCATCGTAACTAATCATTTGCCGATTGAAAAGCGCAGAGCAATACTAAAAACCGTACACGCTCTTATACCGCGGTGTAGCACCAACTGTGACGCGCTTTGTAGGCTATATAGGGAAATACAATGGAGTAGTGCTCTGGCTGGCTAGACTAGGGTGTTCCTATTACAGCGGTATAGGCTCGCTTGGTGTGATTAGGGACTGCAACCCCCCCCCTTGTACGTCACGGCGCCACCAGTCTGTTTGTTGGTAAATAACATGTGGCGCGCCAGGTTGGAATCTGTAAGGGTCTGTTATGTTAGTTGAGTTAATGTCGGTCGAATTTTTATCGTTGTTAGTGTCAGTTAAGTGTCAGTCCAATTCATCGTTAAATGTAAATTATAGTACATATAAAGGTTTAAGGTGTCATAGTGTAAGGTATTTGTATATTTAACTGGTAGGACGCAATGAATTCTGTCGTGAACTTAACGAACACGCGGTTCAGTTTAGGTCATATTGAAGAAAAAATTGAAATTAAGTGAGAAGGTAGGCTACATCAGATCTTTCAAATTTAAATCAAAGTGCAAAACAAGTAACAGAATACTTAATCGTAAATTAAAAAAAAAAAGATTTATACAATAAATATTCGTGGTTATGTGTGTGTGACACAAAAATTACCTTGTTTTGCTTTCCTTGTGTATTGTTTGGAGGGGAGGAGACTTGGATATTTTCTATTCAGAGGATACAACAATTTTATACCATCCAACCCAACTGCAAACCCAAAATTTTTCAATCATCAGCCGCCATTGAAACGGTTTATAGTAAAACAGCATGGGATATTAACCACCATCAGTGGCTAAGATACATAGTGACGCCACGAAAGCACCGCTTCTGATGAAATTAACCATCTAAAGAAAATAAAACTGAAGAATCGTTCTAAATGGGAGGACTGATAATATACAGAGTGATTAAAAAAGAAATGCACTTTACAGCTTTGAAAGCAGGTAGAAATTTGTTGAAAATAAAATCAGAGCTATTGGGCCAAGGCCTACTAAATTTGTTATTCTCACATATGTTATTTTCAGACTTCTCGGACTCACCTCTACAGGCCATTTTCAGTGGGATGACCTCTTGAAAATCACTGAAGATGGCCTCCATAGGTGAGTCCGAAACGTTTGAAAGTAACATCGTTCAGAATAACAAATTTAGTAGACCTTGGCCCACTAAACCGGATGTTATTTTCAACCATGTTGACGCCGGCCCTAAAAGCCTTAGAAATGCATATAGAATTTATTCAGACGACTCACATATATGGTTGAGGTGCCATTTTTAAAAATCAAGGTTTTCATCAAACAGTCACGTTGGTTCAATGTGAGCATCATTCGGTGTGATACGGCAGACGTCCTACCTGAAGTCAGTTTCATTGCAAACTCGGACCAGTACGCTGGGTGTCACTTCCGCAACTGCAGCGTAAATGCGATTTCTCAGCTCAGAGAGGTCAGCAGGTAAAGGTGGAACAAACACTCGATCTTTACTGAAATCCTAAAAGAAAAAGTCAAGGGGGCCAAATCTGGGGAGCGAGGTGGCCATGCATTATCCATATGGGATATCAATTTAAAGATAATTTTAACCAAATCCTGAATATAGTGTACAGTTTTAGAATTTTAAAAATGTTTGACCCTAGCGCCCAAAAAAATGTGATCAAAATTTCAAATAGAAATGTAGCCACGTTTAAGACTAAGCGTAACTTTAACACAAATCCGACTGTTTGAAATTTTTAGCGTTTACTGTAAGATTGCTCTACAATGGTTACTTTACAAAACAAAAAAGAGTAGGGTATTTTTTGTATTTTTTCTAGTAATTGAAAATTATCCAATATCCAAATTTGTAAATCGAATCTGCAAAGACTCTGGATTACAAATAACCACACTTAAGACAAATGTGATGGCTTTTCGTGGATTTGATCTCGTACGGGCAAAATTTGTTATAGATTTTGTTATAGATGATACTCTCCAGCAACCAACAAGTCAGCAATTTTGAATACCTGGGCTACAGTGTGTATTATAAAGCAAGCAACGACGTGGTGCATAAGTTGCATAACTTCAAATGGACCATCAGGCGAATCTTAAGTCAGCAAGTACAGAAACACGCCTAAAATTCTACAAGGCGAAGGCCCTTCCCACACTTCTTTATGGGTCTGAGAATTTAACTCTAACGAAAGGCCAGGCAGTCGTATCAAAGCGGCTGAACTGAGATTTTTCAGGCAAGTGGCAGGGTATACTCTCCATGATCATAGAAGGAACACAGATATACGGCAGAAACTGAATATTATGAGTATACTCGACAGGATTGCCCAGTATCGGCTGAAAACCTTTTGGTGGGAACATCTTTTCCGAACGGATGACTGCCGAATCCCCAACCAACTATGTAACTATAATCCGAAGGGACGGGGAGGTGTTGCAGGAGTGACCATCTGTAGACTTTGCCTATTTGAGACCGAAACAAACCATCCTCGGTTTAATCCTTCAAGATGATGACGACGATGGTGATTTCAGGCTCTGTCTTCAAACTATTTTGAGATTTCGAAAACTTAACACTATATTAAGATTTAGGTTACAATTCCCTTTAGCTCGACACCCACGTGAATTTTTTCGATTTTATCAAAATGTACACCCATTTTTTATAATATCTGGCGTCGAAAATGCCACTATAGGCCGAGGGGACGGAGGGGTGTGGGACGTCCGAGGAAGCGCTGGAGTGACTAGCTCTAGACATTGTCTGTTTGAGACCGGAAAAGACCATCCTTGGTTTAATCCTTCCTGATGATGATGATGATGATGATGATGATGATGATGATGATGATGATGATGATGATGATGATGATGATGATGATGATGATGATGATGAGTAACTAAATAATGGCGAACTTCTTCTTCTTCTTCTTCTTCTTCTTCTTCTTCTAGCTTTTCTTGTTTTTCTTCTACTTTCCTTTCCTCTTCTTCTTTCTTTAACTTCTTCTTCTAGCTTTCATTCCTCTTTTTCTCCTCTATTTCTTGACATTGTTCTTCTGCTTCTCCTTCCCCTCCTTCTTCTTCGTCTTCTGTTCCTTCTTCTTTATCTTCTCCTTCTCTTTCTTTGAGTTACGTTAGTTTTCTTTCAGTGTCTCTACCTCTTCTTCTTCTTTTCCGTCGGTATTCCCTCCCAAACAATTTTCAGTGATCTGCCGGCTGGCCTGTTTTCAGCTGTGCTTATAATTTCAGGAATCGACAACTCGGTGAGGTTTGTCAGTCTGCTGCTGGGCGACTTTCCTCTTCTTGCTTTCCCATCCACCATTCCTTAAAACGTGAGTTTGTCAAAAGTAACTCGGCACGCACAAACTTAATATTCTTCCGTTAACAGTCTCTCACCAAAATCAATATTCTCGTCGCTGCACCAAAAATATTTAAATTTATCCAATATCAAAATTTATCCAGTAATAAATGTACTTCGTTCAGAATAGTGGGAGAGTTCTGCAGCACATGCAGTACATATACCATACTCCGGGCCAGCTTTTGAGCAGACTAAAGCGGAAGCGAGGGAGTAGGCCAGGGGAAGGTGCGGGTGAAAGGGGCAGCGCCTACGGTGTTGTCAGATGGTCGGAGAGGGGCAGGGGGGCGCACGCCTGTCAGCACGAGTTATGGCAATGCTGTCGCCAAGGCGGAGCTGCCGCACTTACTTACTCTGTGAATATCTTGACCAGGTGGGTTACAGCTGTGCTGTATTGTAGTGCTAGAGCACAACTTTGAATCCCGCGCCGCGCCGGTTCATTTGGCAACCAAGGCGAGTGTGACGAGGCGACGACATCACTTCCGCTTTAGTCTGTTCAAAAGCTGGCCCGGAGTATAGTGTATGTTTGTCACGTATGCTACTAGTAAACTAGAAACATTTTAAATAATAATTTTAAGAGCTCCCCGCTGCCTGTGGTCACTATCTGCCTAACCTGTTGCGTTGTGCCGAACGTAGCTGGGCAAGCTGCCAACTATATACAACAGGTGTTGTTTGACACTGTAAGAGAAGGAGGAGGAGGGACTCTCTCTCCTATAGGTTGGTCAGCTTGAGGAGGAGGAGGGACTCTCAGGTTGGTCAGCTTGCTTTCCGTAGACAGTCTCTTGATAACCACA
This sequence comes from Magicicada septendecula, assembly GCA_034769895.1. Lineage (NCBI taxonomy): Eukaryota > Metazoa > Arthropoda > Insecta > Hemiptera > Cicadidae > Magicicada > Magicicada septendecula. The sequence continues at coordinate 30,606,376 of CM068371.1, read as the reverse complement.
TACTTTCTTCCTTCTTTTACCCCATCCATGAACTCCTGCCTGGGCCTTCCGCTCCCTCTACACCCTTCTATCAGTGTGGTCAACCAGTTTGAATGGCGTAGCAGATGACGAAACATATTCCTCCTCCTCTCATCAGTCTCTCGCGTACGAACAGCAAAGACTTTTTTCCTGCCGACACAGCCATCTTATGCATACCGATACTTTATATAAACGGTGTAAAAGTCGTTTTCATTTTTCTTTTGAACTAAAAATAACCAGCAATAAAACAAGACACAGCACAAGGATTAAATTTTATAAGTCAATTGCAGTACCCACATTGACATATGCGATTGAGTCATGACAAAAAAAAGTAATGCGGAAAGATTCAGAGTGCTGAAATGCAGTTTTTTCGAAGTACCTTAAATTATACATTGCAAGATAGAATAAAGAATGAAGATGTCGGAGCACAACTGGAAGTAAATGACGTAAATGAAATGATTTCAATTTACAGAAGACAATGGTGGGATCGTCTGCAAATGATGGCAGAGGATCGATTGCCAATAGCGGCACTGAACTATAAAGCCGTTGGTAGAAGAGACGTGGGTCGTCCGAGGTTGAGATTGGTCCCGGAACAAGTTTATATGACCTAATCCTTAAAGAGGAGAAGAAAGAGACTAGCAATTACTGCTTGAGATTTTCAGAAAAACAATCTCTGTTCAGAAGAGTACAGTGGTAAATTCACCTTAAAAATGATTGAAACAAGAAGAATATGTATGGGACTAGATATAGGACACCGACGACATAGGCTTGGCTCCCGTGTAAGTAACGTGGATACATTACGTATTTGCGCGCTTTTGTGACAGACTGGTAGTTAGTTAGTTTCTGTTCTGTCTTGCTGACATTAATATAACGACAAACTGAGTCAGGCGACCTTAATACCACGCAAACACAACCGGGACAGCTCCCGTCACAGCTACAGTTTAATATCGCTTGGTTTATTTCGATGTACAGGTAAGGATAGGCGCTGAACCACACAACGCAATTACAGCAACTTTGCTGGAAGAACTTACACTAGTTATCGTTACAGCTTTGTAACAGATTAAACAGTTTGTACTTGAATTAATGTTGAAGCCTTTGCAACCTGTGTATCTCTTCTTCTTCTTCTTCTTCTTCTTCTTCTTCTTCTTCTTCTTCTTCTTCTTCTTCTTCTTCTTCTTCTTCTTCTTCTTCTTCTCCTTCTCCTCAGAGGCTATTGGGTTCGCAGTTTCTTCTTTTCTGTAGAAACCTCTTGGTCACCACATACCTTCTTCCTCATTTAACCCAATTCGTGTCGTCCTGCCTGATCTTTCTACTCCCACTACGCCCCTCTATCAGGGTGGTGAAACGGTTTGAATTGCGTGGAACTTGACCAACCACACTGTTTCTCCTTTCCACAATCAGTGTTCTTTTTCACCCACTGTCTTCAAAACCTCGTAGTTAGGTACTCTTCTCGTCCACGATATTCTTAACGCTCTCCTCCAGTGCTACATCTGAAACTGCTCTAAGTTAGCTGCTGTCCAACTTCACCAAAGTCCCCAGGTTTCCACGCCATATGTGCATAACCTCATACTAGAAACAAGTAACACTAAAAAGGACTGAAAGAAAGATCGTAAGACGTGTTAATGTTGCGATTAAAGAAGATTACGAATTGAGAATAAGAAATAACCAGGAGATAGATGAGCTATTGAATCACGAAAACATTGTAAGATTCAGAAAGGGTCAACGCGTAGAATGGTTATGTCACCTAGACCGTATGAATTATCAGCGTATGCCAAAGAAAATTCTGACGGCGCAAGTCTATAAACGCATAAAGGGGGTTCGACCTAGGATAAGATGGTCGGATGGTGTGCTAGAAAATCTCAGAAGAATGGATGTGAGGGGTTACACTGAGATTTCAATGGACAGGAGACTTTAGAGAAGATTGATGTTGGAAGCCAGGGTTCACGTTGGGCTGTCGTTCAGAAGAAGAAGAAGAAGAAGAAGAAGAAGAAGAAGAAGAAGAAGAAGAAGAAGAAGAAGAAGAAGAAGAAGAAGAAGAAGGAGGAGGAGGAGGAGGAGGGGGAGGGGGAGGGGGAGGAGAAGGAGAAGGAGAAGGAGAAGGAGAAGGAGAAGGAGAAGGAGAATTCCAGATCACTGGTAACCGTACCCGCAACCGTTCTCGTCTCGTCGACCGGAAAGCAGTAGATTTCTCGTTAATTAGTCCAACATTTGCAATAAGGTAACATTTATTGTTGTTTGTTGGAAAATTTTAACTTGAATTATTGTATAATTGTGTTATTTTCTTTTTTTTTTTAATTAAAAACTTGTAATTAGCTACTTCATCGGTGTCACTTATTCTGGTTCCACTGTATCACGACGATCCGTGAGAAACAATACGTATTCAAATGTGCAAAATCGCGTCAGAGGACTCTGGAAGGCCCCACAAGTAACTGCAGTAATACAGTTGTGTACGTGTAATAGCTTATCGATTTTCAATCAGTAATAGATTAAGGCTGTGTGCACACAATAAAGGCTGCAGCAGCCAGACACTGAGTAAACAGCACGACCGCTACCCGCTTGCTTCCCTCCGTCAAATTACCGTTTCATAGACACCAGTCTCAACTGTGGCCAACTAACACCTAAACATTACAGTATGTGTTCATAGCTTTGCAACGCAGTATTTTCCTGAAATCGTCGTCGTCGTCGTCGTCGTTGTTGTCGTCCTCCTCCCCCCTCCTCCTCCTCCTCCTCCTCCTCCTCCTCCTCCTCCTCCCCCCTCCTCCTCCTCCTCCTTCTTCTTCTTCTTCTTCTCCGTTTTCTTCTTCTTCTTCTTCTTCTTCTTCTTCTTCTTCTTCTTCTTCTTCTTCTTCTTCTTCTGCACTTTAGGAATTTGGTGAATGCCAAAAGAGAAATATTACCGGTATATTTATATTATTATAACAAAACAGGCTAAATAATATCTGTAAAGAAAATGTTTTCTTATAAAAGAAATGTAATACCTCCATTAGTTTTTATTCCAACACAATAAACAAGGTGCCATTGAATTTTGTTATGTAACTAAGTATTAAATTCATTTATGCAATTGAATTACCATAACAAGGTAATTGCAATTTTTATGTAATAGATACTTTTTTCACAAACAGAAATACCACATTTTGCACGCTACTAACTTATAGAAAAAATTTTCGGATTAGCGCTTTGAAGCTTAGCTCATCATCAGATCAAAAATTTCAGATCTCAGCTAATCAGCTTTTTTTTAGCACATACTTTTTTGTTATAAGTGCTGATATTTTTTTGAAATAAACTTGAAATTAAAACTTTCAACCAACCGCCGCCATTTTTAAACTTTTTATGCTAATATTGTGGTTTGTTTAGTACTTATAAGAAATTCAACACTTATTTTTTTCCAAATTTCAATTTCACGTTTGATTCTATTCAAGAATAATTAATATTTTTATATAAAAAAACAGACATGCAGTCAGAAAACAAAGCATTTTTTGTTTCGTGTTTATTGGACATTTTCCCTTAGTTTAATGAGCAGATCATTTTCTAAACTTTGGCATCGTGTTTAGGGACACTCTCTCTATATCATTGCCACACAGACGTGTTAAACCGCTATAAAAATAGTTAAACCAACATTGTTTGATAATTTTTGATTAACAGTCTTAATTTTCGTTAATCTTAGTCTTAGAAGCAGCCATTTACAAATCGTAGAGACAACAGATTAAATTTAGTCTCTTTGGACTACACGTAATGTATACGTATTCATTGTCTTGACCAATCAGCTGTCTCTGCAAACACAGTGCTCCGACAATTACGTAACGCTTTCGAAACGTCGGCAAACTTTGTACACGTTTCTCGGCTAGCTGAGCAGGTGCAGTGTCTCTGCCAAGGCCGCGCACTCAAGACTGTTCGAGAGCAATCTGAACAACGAAATTATGTTGGCGTGCGGCCGGAAGTCTATGGAAAATTATTCTGGAACATCTGTGTGATATATATAAGCACATAATTACTGTTTTATAATTAGTGCGGAAATCTTAACAGTTGATATTATTGTTGCATCTGGACAAATTTAAATTGAATTATTGTATGAAAATACCTTGTTGATTTTACATTGTTACTTGTGACTAATTAAAGCTGGATATTAGTGACTTCATTGGTGTCTGTATTTTGTTTCCACTGTACAATACGATGTCCGTGACAGCGTCGTAACAATAGTTTGCTGTTAAACTGAGCCACCAGGATGTTCGTCTTTTCTATGTTGTTCACATTTATAGGCCTATTAGAAGGACCTTTTACTCTGAAAGTTCAGATTCTTCGGTCGTCTGAAACCAGAGGCTGTCAGATAAGAATAAAAGTTATCACAGCAGAGATTCTAGGATAAAAAAACTATACGGAAAGTTATGGTAAGACGATAATTTGTCAACGTGCTTAACTTGTTACACTGAATCTCTCGGCTTACACATTTTAATACCTTAATGCCAACACAGAGTAACTTGTTACACTGAATCTCTCGGCTTACACATTTTAATACCTTAATGCCAACACAGAGTAACTTGTTACACTGAATCTCTCGGCTTATACATTTTAATACCTTAATGCCAACACAGAGTAACTTGTTACACTGAATCTCTCGCTTACACATTTTAATACCTTAATGCCAACACAGAGTAACTTGTTACACTGAATCTCTCGGCTTACACATTTTAATACCTTAATGCCAACACAGAGTAACTTGTTACACTGAATCTCTCGGCTTACACATTTTAATAACTTAATGCCAACACAGAGTAACTTGTTACACTGAATCTCTCGGCTTACACATTTTAATACCTTAATGCCAACACAGAGTAACTTGTTACACTGAATCTCTCGGCTTACACATTTTAATACCTTAATGCCAACACAGAGTAACTTGTTACACTGAATCTCTCGGCTTACACATTTTAATACCTTAATGCCAACACAGAGTAACTTGTTACACTGAATCTCTCGGCTTACACATTTTAATACCTTAATGCCAACACAGAGTAACTTGTTACACTGAATCTCTCGGCTTACACATTTTAATACCTTAATGCCAACACAGAGTAACTTGTTACACTGAATCTCTCGGCTTACACATTTTAATACCTTAATGCCAACACAGAGTAACTTGTTACACTGAATCTCTCGGCTTACACATTTTAATACCTTAATGCCAACACAGAGTAACTTGTTACACTGAATCTCTCGGCTTATACCTTAATGCCAACACAGAGTAACTTGTTACACTGAATCTCTCGGCTTATACCTTAATGCCAACACAGAGTAACTTGTTACACTGAATCTCTCGGCTTATACCTTAATGCCAACACAGAGTAACTTGTTACACTGAATCTCTCGGCTTATACCTTAATGCCAACACAGAGTAACTTGTTACACTGAATCTCTCGGCTTACACATTTTAATACATTAATGCCAACACAGAGTAACTTGTTACACTGAATCTCTCGGCTTACACAATTTTAATACCTTAATGCCAACACAGAGTAACTTGTTACACTGAATCTCTCGGCTTACACATTTTAATACCTTAATGCCAACACAGAGTAACTTGTTACACTGAATCTCTCGGCTTACACATTTTAATACCTTAATGCCAACACAGAGTAACTTGTTACACTGAATCTCTCGGCTTACACATTTTAATACCTTAATGCCAACACGGAGTAACTTGTTACACTGAATCTCTCGGCTTACACATTTTAATACCTTAATGCCAACACAGAGTAACTGTTACACTGAATCTCTCGGCTTACACATTTTAATACCTTAATGCCAACACAGAGTAACTTGTTACACTGAATCTCTCGGCTTACACATTTTAATACCTTAATGCCAACACAGAGTAACTTGTTACACTGAATCTCTCGGCTTACACATTTTAATACCTTAATGCCAACACAGAGTAACTTGTTACACTGAATCTCTCGGCTTACACATTTTAATACCTTAATGCCAACACAGAGTAACTTGTTACACTGAATCTCTCGACTTACACATTTTAATACCTTAATGCCAACACAGAGTAACTTGTTACACTGAATCTCTCGGCTTACACATTTTAATACCTTAATGCCAACACAGAGTAACTTGTTACACTGAATCTCTCGGCTTACACATTTTAATACCTTAATGCCAACACAGAGTAACTTGTTACACTGAATCTCTCGGCTTACACATTTTAATACCTTAATGCCAACACGGAGTAACTTGTTACACTGAATCTCTCGGCTTACACATTTTAATACCTTAATGCCAACACAGAGTAACTTGTTACACTGAATCTCTCGGCTTACACATTTTAATACCTTAATGCCAACACAGAGTAACTTGTTACACTGAATCTCTCGGCTTACACATTTTAATACCTTAATGCCAACACAGAGTAACTTGTTACACTGAATCTCTCGGCTTATACCTTAATGCCAACACAGAGTAACTTGTTACACTGAATCTCTCGGCTTATACCTTAATGCCAACACAGAGTAACTTGTTACACTGAATCTCTCGGCTTATACCATAATGCCAACACAGAGTAACTTGTTACACTGAATCTCTCGGCTTATACCTTAATGCCAACACAGAGTAACTTGTTACACTGAATCTCTCGGCTTATACCTTAATGCCAACACAGAGTAACTTGTTACACTGAATCTCTCGGCTTATACCTTAATGCCAACACAGAGTAACTTGTTACACTGAATCTCTCGGCTTATACCTTAATGCCAACACAGAGTAACTTGTTACACTGAATCTCTTGGCTTATACCTTAATGCCAACACAGAGTAACTTGTTACACTGAATCTCTCGGCTTATACATTTTAATACCTTACTGCCAACACAGAGTAACTTGTTACACTGAATCTCTCGGCTTATACCTTAATGCCAACACAGAGTAACTTTTTACACTGAATCTCTCGGCTTATACATTTTTATACCTTAATGCCAACACAGAGTAACTTGTTACACTGAATCTCTCGGCTTATACATTTTAATACCTTAATGCCAACACAAAGTAACTTGTTACACTGAATCTCTCGGCTTATACATTTTAATACCTTAATGCCAACACAGAGTAACTTGTTACACTGCATCTCTAGGCTTACACATTTTAATACCTTAATGCCAACACAGAGTAACTTGTTGACTGCTTGGAAGCAAAACGTTATTTATTCACTCACAGTGTCGTGCAGTAGAGAGTTTACTGACAATCTGATGCTTTTACACTTCTATGGTAATGTTTTATTTTATTTCCGTAGCCTGCGACAGATATACAGTGGCTCTCAACTTCTGTTGGTATTTTCCTTATACACTTCCTCCTCCTCCTCCTCCTCCTCCTCCTCCTGTAGCGCTACAGCCCGAAGTCGAGCCGTGGCTTTCTCTATCCTCACCCTCCCCTCTCTCTATCAGTATCAAAGGACTTCCATCCTCGCACTCCCAACATCTCTCTTGCATCCACAGCGACAGCATCTTCCCATCTTTTCCTTCAACGGCCTTTTTGTCTTTTACCATCCATACACCCTATAAGAACTCTTTGTAGGTGTTCGTTTGTCATCAATTCTTACTTCATGCCCAGCCCATTGCAGCCTCCTCAGTTTTGCGTACACTTTGTAGCGTGACAGATGTATGCATAATATTGAATGGCAATTGATCATTAGAATAATGAAGTTATAATATTTAATTTGGAAGAAAGCATTAAGTTTAATATAAATAGATTAATTCATAGCAACTGTGGAAAGAAATCATTATTATAAAGAAAATACAAGTTCAAATAAAAGGAGTTACTAGTGATGAGTCATCCAAGACCAGTCTCATAACCAAAGGTTTTCAAAGTATAACCCAGGAAGGTAAAAAAGTAAATAACCAAGCAGTACAGAATATGACCAAACCCACAACGAGGGAGAATAAATAGAATAGAAACCCTAAAATAAGCCAAGATCAACCAATACAGGTGGTGTATTTCTGAAATAAAGAAGAAGATGGAGAAGATCCCAAGAAACCTGATGGCATCAAGAAGAAGATGGAGAAGATACCAGTCCCAGAAGGCAGGAGAAAAGAAGACTGATGAAAGAAGAAGAAGGCAGCATCCTGAAGAAGATGTCATGCTCTTATAAAAGACACCCAAATCCCTATATCCCCAAAATAAATATTTAAAAATAAAAGTATAACGAAATAAAAACCACATGTATATAAATTTAAGAGAGAGAAGTGTATAAAGTAAAAGTTGCCTGTGAACTAAGATGAAACAATAATATAGTACCCATGGAACAAATCTCCATTGAAAAAACGCTAACCAATTTATTATGTTAATAAGACTATACGACCATTTAGCATTAACATAAGATATAAGTGCAAAGTGAACCAGTGATAGTTTTGGGTATTATAAAAAATGAACCTTGTGTTTCATTCTTGGCAATCACAAACATTGAATGCAATGAAATATGCATTTTTCAATGACTTGAAATGTGTACTGTGACAATATGTTGTTCATAAGACATGAATCTGTTTAAAATAACATTTTGTTTTACATGAAAAAAGAAAAACAGATTTCATAATACTTTTTGAACAATTCATACTATTTATTTATTAATGACAGGGTACAATTCCCCAAAGACAATGTATAAAAGACGGTATAAAAACTGTAGAATCCTACTTATAATAATAGTTAGAAATAAGAATATAAATATAAGGTTTTTATGTATATAGTACAAGAATGTTTAAAAATGTTTTAGATATAAGGCCATTTGTTTGGGTCTGATACAACTAACATCAGAACTATAAAAATAGTTACTACTTGTAAATAGTAGAGAGTAATTAAGATGTTAGTTAGTAAAAAACCTTTTTTGTAAGCCATATTTCCATGTTTAGAAATAAGGATTTTGTTGTAAGATGTCTGACTTGAAGACAACCATTTATTTAAAAAAATATTCTTTATTTTGTTTAACTATTATTTGTATTGTAACCAATACTAATTGTTTTTGTGTAATTTGAAAACATGTTTAATTTATAATACTATATGTAAAAGTCAGAGAGGGTATCACACATCATATATTGTTTGTAAAGTTTTTGTAAGGAAAAAATGTTAAAAAATCTAGGCCAGAGAATGGAAACTAAACTTCATCAAAACAGAGAAATTGCTCAATTAAATGCAAATAAACAAAAGGGGTTTAGACAAAATAAACTTGAGATCATGCCATATAATTGCACATACCATTTAGAGAGATTTTAATAAATTATATTCAGAATTATAAATAAGAATGAAAATGACTAAACTCAGAAATTTGGACATGGGAGTCATATATTCCAGAATAATGTTTCAGAATACAACTAATTCAATTAATTACCAGAAAATAAGGGAATATGAACCTTTTAATACAATATAGGATTATTAATATTAAATATAACTGATAAAATGGCTGAATTTATATAATGACAGGAAGTAAATTTTGATGTTTTGACTTTTCAGAGTATACCAAACTGAAAGTAAAATTACTATTTTTTGGACAGAAAACACTATAAAACGGCATTATTTAATCTGAAAATAACCAGAATGAACTGAAAGATTAATTTAAATAACATCTAGTGAATAAAATTGACAAATAACCAAAGTTTAGGCAATAATATAGTGAACTTTAAAGTATGCACAGGATATGAAAATATATTTGAACAATGTTAAGAATAATATTATATTGGCTAAGAGTTTAATTGAAACTGAAGGAAACAGTTAGTTAATTATTGGTATTTGAACGGTTAACATGACAAACGTTTTGTAACGTGCCTAACCTAACTTATAATAGTCATATAAAGCGAGTGTATAGTACGTTATTGTGAAATCGCGAGTGACTTGTAAAATACTTCTAAAACTATCATATTATAACAGAAACAATCAAGAAACGCTCCATAACACAGAACAATACATATCTACTCCGAAAAACACCACAAAACACTAGAAAACTGTATAATACATTAACCCAAATTAGTGACGGAATCGGGGAAAGTGTTTGAACTAATAATTACACGGATACACTAAATACAACTCAGAAACAGTACACCAGTCACTACACAACATTTAACAAGAGATTTGCAGACACAAGAACAGGAATACTGCCAGAAAATACATTATTTGGAGCGCAGCAGGAACGAGCAACATTTTGATCAACTTGATGGCCGCCATTTGCTTTTGACGATCCCAGTGCCTTCTCCTAGTTCAACCCAGCTGTTCGGTGAAAACAATTATTTTATTTTCAAATTATTATTCAATGTCTGTGTTTAGTAATAATTATTAATTTGATTGTAACGTTATACTTTTTAAATATTAGCCCGATTTCTCCTCTGACTTCGATAATAATTGGCTGTTTAAAGAACCCTGTATAATTTTTATATAATATACTTTGTAACTTTTTCGATAACCTGAGAGTCGATAATAATCGATAAGAGTCAAATTGCTATTAATTAATAAAACATTAATATTCTTCAACACTAAATAGTTCTTCATTTCATAAATATTACTAGTTATCATTAATATAATTATAATTAATAATCTATCAGGACTTACCACCTATAAGTGAAGATAACCTAAAAAAATAAAAAGGTAAACAAGTATCGATTGGTTTGAAGACAATCTTATGAGTGGTGATAGTTTATTTAAAATATACCAAAACTTTAATAAAAATTTTCAGAAGAGCATTACACTTTTTAAAACTTCACAGCCCTATATTAATTAATTGATTATAATTAATTAATTAATAAAATTAAATTTTTTTTTTTTAATTATTTTTTTTTATAAACATAATTTTTTTTTTTTAATTTTCTTCAAAACAATAACTTTTGTTTTGAAACTTTCGGTGAAGCTGAACATACATTTCTTCATCAACATTACGCTACTCGACCAGTCTTGCTACCATTGGGACTCGACCAGCTGGGAAACTTAAGGAAGTGTTTCAGGCCAGTAAGACGTCAAGAGCCACACCAATTTAAACACACCAATTTAAGAACACACATACATCAATCTTTTATTTTATTATTACAAATTGGCTAGCCCAAACAGTGGGGCTTGATTACATCAGAATCTATACATCTAACTCCAACACCTTTATTTATTTTATTATTACAAATTGGCGCACAACTTTAGGGGCTTTAATTAGCGATTGGAAGGCCAATACATTCTGCCCAATCACTAGTTGGAGCTAGGCAACAGCTACAAAGCCAGAGAATTTCGAGGGAAAATGCAACGACGTGCAACATCTAAGAAACGGGCGGCGGAGGCCGAGAAAGAAATAGAAGTTGACATGGACAACAAGGAGGCGACGCCAGTAGAGGCGGAAGAGGTATTACCACCGGTGTTGTCCAAACAAACTGAACAACCGGAGATACCTACACAAACAGTGGAAATCAATGTGCCGGAGAAGGAAACAGAGAACATGACAACACAACAAATGTTCAGGATGATGATGGAAAAAATGGAATCCACAAGGAAGGAATTGAAGGAAGACAATCAATCCTTGAGTAAGAAAATGGGGAGTGGTAACCAGTCCTTGAAAGAAGATATCAAATCCAGCAAGGAAGAAACAAATAAGAAGTTAGAAGAATTAAAGGAAGACAACCAGTCCCTGACGAAGAAGATGGAAGAAAACAGCAAGAAGATGGAAGAAGAGATGGGGAAGAAGTTAGAAGAATTAAAGGAAGACAACCAGTCCCTGACGAAGAAGATGGAAGAAAACAGCAAGAAGATGGAAGAAGAGATGGGGAAGAAGTTAGAAGAATTGAAGGAAGACAACCAATCGTTCAAGGAAGAATTCAAGTCGACCAAAGAAGAATTGATTAATAAAATTGAAAATACTAATCAGAAAATCGATGAAACCAGGAAGAAGATAGAGAAGAACAACCGACAATTGAAGGAAGAGTTGAAAGAAGATAACAGGAAGTTGGAAGAGAAGATGGGGGAGCAGCTGGAAGAATTGAGAGAGGACAATCAAATTCTAAGAGAAGAGTCAAGGGAGGTTAATCAGGAGAATTTGGACAAACTGGACGAAAGGATGGAATTGTTGCGAGAAGAACTGAATAAAGAAATCACTGTTAACAAAAAAGCGATGAATAAGAAGATGGAAGAAGAAAATATAATGGTCAATCGACAGATTCGAGAGATTGATGGAAAGTGCAACCAGACCGAAAAGGAGGTCCATGAGTTTAAAGAAGTGGTGAACATCAAGTTCACAAATATTGAAGAACATAGTCGTAGGAAGGTAGAAGAACAGAGGAAGGAAAATCAAGAAGAGTTCGGAAAAGTACGCAACCAAGTCACAGAGCGATGTAATGATATACAAGAGACCATGGCCAATATCACCGGTCAGGTGCGACAAAGCCGAGAGGAGATGGAAGCGATTAGAAACAGACCGACTCATTTCACCGGATTGCCCGTCAACGAAAGCCGAGAGTGGCTCAACTTCCGGCAATACAAACGCAAGCCGATGGAGTTCCTGGCTAGGGTAGAAGAATATTTGACCAAGCATAAAATTACCCAATGGAGCCATAGCAGGGAGATATTCGACGAGTCTTTCCGAGACATAACAGATAATTGGTGGATGGCCAACCGGAGTGAAATTTCCGACTACCAACAGTTCCGGAAAATGTTTAAGACAAAATACTGGTCTGAGACCACCCAGAACTTGATCCGTGACAATATTTGTAATGGAAGATACAGGTCACAATTAGGTAGCAGTATGACGGCATATTTCTTGGGGAAGGTGTGTATGGCAAAACACCTTGAGCCAGCAATCCCAGAAGAATGTTTAGTGAACAAGATATCGTATCACTATGATGAGGACATTATCAGGGCCCGGAGAGGTAGCCAGATCAAGACGATCCAGGGAATGACCGAGTTATTGGAGGGATACGAGAACGAAGAGTATTATCGGCAGAGCAGAAAGAGAAATGAGAGACCAGAAGTAAGGCCGACTACCTACCCCAATAACGGCAATAACCATACAAGTAACCCGAACCAGCCCAGTAATTACGACGGCCCTAACAACCCGCCGCGTAATAACCAGTTTAACGGTAATTTTAACGGCGTGAGGAATAACAACCCCTACCCAAATAATAGAAACAATTTTTATCAACAAAATCATAATGTCCCATACAGTCAGAGAAATCCATATCCCAACAATAATGGTGACAGACCTTACCCACCTAACCGAAATTACTATAATAACAATTTTAGTAATAACAATAATAGCAGTAGTAATAACCGAGTGTCGCGCCCTAGGGTAAATTTTATAAGAGCAGAAGATCGCGGACTCAGGAGATATTATCAACCGAGGAGGAGCAGCTTCCACGGCGCCGACCGAAGATGGAGGAGTGCTGAACGAGACGGCCCAAGACACGAAGAGGGAAGACGAAGTACCAGCCTGGAAGATCTTGGCAGACAACCGAACAGGGCGTTAAACATCAACCAGGGTACAGAACGTCAGGAGACAAACCAGAGTTTCCCGAACGATGCCTCGGTCAATAATAACATAAACACTGACCAAAATACTTTAAACGAGAGGAGGCAGTAATCAACAACGATGACCCGTTACTGCTTATACTTCCTGGGTTAGAAAAGGATGATTTTCAACAAGCAAACAATAATAAGAATATCACTATCATAAGTAACTATTATCTGAAAGACATACGAACTGAACTTTTGGAAGAGAACGAGAAGAGTCTCAGCAACAGTAATAATGAGATAATTTATATAACAGCGGAGGTGGAAGGAGTTCCCGCTAAAATAATGATAGATACAGGAGCTAATATTTCAATAATAAACTCCAATGAGTTGGAGAGAATCCAGAATAAATGTGGAAAAACCTAACATTTGAAGGAGTAAGAGGAGCTAACCATCAAAGAGCGACATTTAGAAGAGAAGGCATTTATAAGGAAAGAAACAGAGAAGATCAACTTACAAAAGTATAAATAATATGGGCCAGTGTAGAGTACAATATATGCCCATATGTTGTGGTAAATGATAAGCATAACAATACATATGAGTTGAAGGAAATCGTTTCAGGAAAAATCAAAGGAGTGTACAATCAAGCTTCTATGAAGAAATATTATGAAGAATGAGTTGTGAGTTTAGAATTTTTAATTTATTTTTTAAAAAAAATTCTAAAATAATGTAAGTACATCTTACAACCTAATATTTTGTGAAGAACATTCTGGAGAATTAAAAGAAGAAGAATTTTTTAATTTAATAATTTAAAAAAAAAATTCTAAAATATGTAAGTACATCTTACTACAACCTAATAATTTTGGAACAAACTTTATGGAAGAAAGAAAAAGAAAGAATTTTGAATATAACTTATTCTAAAATATGTAAGAACAACTTACAACCTAATAATTGGAAGAAAAAACTTTATGGAAGAAAAAGAGAAAGAGAGAGAATTTTGTACTATATAATTATAAAAATTTAAAATTGAGTAAGTACATCTTACTACAACCTAATAATTTTGGAACAAACTTTATGGAAGAAAGAAAAAGAAAGACTTTTGAATTGAAATATAATTATAAAAATTTAAAAATTGAGTAAGTACATCTTACTACAATCTGATAATTTAGAACAAAACTTTATGGAAGAAAGAAAAAGAGAAAGAATTTTGAACTTAATTTAAAAAAATTTAAAATTAAGCAAGCACAGCTTACTACCACTGAATAATGAGAAAAACATTTTGGAAGAATTAAGAAGAAAGGAATTTTGAATTTAAAATACAAAAAATTTAAAAATGAAGTAAGACCAACTTACTATAACTAAGTTTATGAGAAAACTTTATGGTAAATAATTAAGAAGAATTTGATTTTGGAAAAATACCAAAACATTCAGAAATAATAGTAAGATAACAGTACTATAAACATTTCTGAATGAAACAATTCTGGGAATAAATGAATTAAACAGAATTTGAATGTTGATAGAACGTCAGAACTTTGAAACAAGATAAGATCAACATATTACAAGGATTTATGAGAAATATTTTTCAATTAAATAAAAAGAATAGTTTGAATTTTACATTAAAACTAACCAAGTTCCAAAAAATAATTATGTGTCAATTATGATTGAATTGAGAAGAAAATAAAGTGGTTAATTCAGAAAAGAGAATTAACGTTAATCCAGAATAAATGCTAGATATTCACATTAGCATTTGAAGGAGTAGAGAAGAATAACAAAAAAGAGTGTAATATGCAAGAGAGGAAAAAATTTGGAAGCAAAGAGACTAATTACTTTTGAAACGATAGTGAAAACAGTTAATTAAGAGCAAAGAAGTACAACTCATACCAACATATGGAGAAGATGATTTTGAACCAATGATAATAATAAAACCTATTTGAAAGGCAAAGAGAAGAAATACCACATGAAATACAATATAAATGAATTAATGTTAATAAATGCGAAGGCGGATTAATAACTTTCTAAGAGAAAGGAAACAACCAAAATGTTTAAAGAAAATGATCAATATAACAACCTGTATATCTAATGTAAAGATACAATGTTAAAAAATTAAATATAATATATTAAGACCATTCAAATAATGAATAAGAAAGACTATATATAAAGACTATGCTAATACTATGAGTAACCAGAAGAAAGTATAAAGAGAATTCAGATGGAGAAGAAAGAGAGTTACACTGTAAACAGTAACCAGAATTATTAAAAGAAAGGTTTTCAACCATAATTAAAAATATATATCAGACAAGTTAAGAGTTTTGAAAAAATATATATGTAATGAGTATAATAATAATTATGAAGATTTATTAAGATAGAAAATGTGAGATAATCTGAGAGACTACGAAGTGAAGAATCCAAAGATATTTTTATTAGTCGAAAATGAGATTACTTTTTATTTATTTATTCGATGACTGACTGAAGATAATTCCAGCAGCATTATGTTTTTTTTTAGCAGGGATGGATATGCCTCTGTACTCAATTTATAGAAGTGGTGTATGGCCAGCAGAGAAGTAGCGTACAGTGCCCCTCTGATCTGCCCCAGCCCACGTGTTAGGGAATTAATATCCCAAGGATGCAACACGAAGTTGATAAAGGAAGAAAATGTATTATAATAATAATATATCTCAGAAGACACTAACTATCCGAAAAGGATCAGTAGTAAAACAAATAATTATATATATAAAATTAATTAAACTCTAATTATAAAAAAGTCGATATAAAAATGGAGAAGAAAATGAATTATAAGAAATGATGAAATTATCATAAGAAATTATTTCATCCATAAACATGTCTGAAATAATTACTTCTGGAGGGGAGCAATCTGTAGCGTGACAGATGTATGCATAATATTGAATGGCAATTGATCATTAGAATAATGAAGTTATAATATTTAAATTTGGAAGAAAGCATTAAGTTTAATATAAATAGATTAATTCATAGCAACTGTGGAAAGAAATATTATTATAAAGAAAATACAAGTTCAAATAAAAGGAGTTACTAGTGATGAGTCATCCAAGACCAGTCTCATAACCAAAGGTTTTCAAAGTATAACCCAGGAAGGTAAAAAAGTAAATAACCAAGCAGTACAGAATATGACCAAACCCACAACGAGGGAGAATAAATAGAATAGAAACCCTAAAATAAGCCAAGATCAACCAATACAGGTGGTGTATTTCTGAAATAAAGAAGAAGATGGAGAAGATCCCAAGAAACCTGATGGCATCAAGAAGAAGATGGAGAAGATACCAGTCCCAGAAGGCAGGAGAAAAGAAGACTGATGAAAGAAGAAGAAGGCAGCATCCTGAAGAAGATGTCATGCTCTTATAAAAGACACCCAAATCCCTATATCCCCAAAATAAATATTTAAAAATAAAAGTATAACGAAATAAAAACCACATGTATATAAATTTAAGAGAGAGAAGTGTATAAAGTAAAAGTTGCCTGTGAACTAAGATGAAACAATAATATAGTACCCATGGAACAAATCTCCATTGAAAAAACGCTAACCAATTTATTATGTTAATAAGACTATACGACCATTTAGCATTAACATAAGATATAAGTGCAAAGTGAACCAGTGATAGTTTTGGGTATTATAAAAAATGAACCTTGTGTTTCATTCTTGGCAATCACAAACATTGAATGCAATGAAATATGCATTTTTCAATGACTTGAAATGTGTACTGTGACAATATGTTGTTCATAAGACATGAATCTGTTTAAAATAACATGTTGTTTTACATGAAAAAAGAAAAACAGATTTCATAATACGTTTTGAACAATTCATACTATTTATTTATTAATGACAGGGTACAATTCCCCAAAGACAATGTATAAAAGACGGTATAAAAACTGTAGAATCCTACTTATAATAATAGTTAGAAATAAGAATATAAATATAAGGTTTTTATGTATATAGTACAAGAATGTTTAAAAATGTTTTAGATATAAGGCCATTTGTTTGGGTCTGATACAACTAACATCAGAACTATAAAAATAGTTACTACTTGTAAATAGTAGAGAGTAATTAAGATGTTAGTTAGTAAAAAACCTTTTTTGTAAGCCATATTTCCATGTTTAGAAATAAGGATTTTGTTGTAAGATGTCTGACTTGAAGACAACCATTTATTTAAAAAAATATTCTTTATTTTGTTTAACTATTATTTGTATTGTAACCAATACTAATTGTTTTTGTGTAATTTGAAAACATGTTTAATTTATAATACTATATGTAAAAGTCAGAGAGGGTATCACACATCATATATTGTTTGTAAAGTTTTTGTAAGGAAAAAATGTTAAAAAATCTAGGCCAGAGAATGGAAACTAAACTTCATCAAAACAGAGAAATTGCTCAATTAAATGCAAATAAACAAAAGGGGTTTAGACAAAATAAACTTGAGATCATGCCATATAATTGCACATACCATTTAGAGAGATTTTAATAAATTATATTCAGAATTATAAATAAGAATGAAAATGACTAAACTCAGAAATTTGGACATGGGAGTCATATATTCCAGAATAATGTTTCAGAATACAACTAATTCAATTAATTACCAGAAAATAAGGGAATATGAACCTTTTAATACAATATAGGATTATTAATATTAAATATAACTGATAAAATGGCTGAATTTATATAATGACAGGAAGTAAATTTTGATGTTTTGACTTTTCAGAGTATACCAAACTGAAAGTAAAATTACTATTTTTTGGACAGAAAACACTATAAAACGGCATTATTTAATCTGAAAATAACCAGAATGAACTGAAAGATTAATTTAAATAACATCTAGTGAATAAAATTGACAAATAACCAAAGTTTAGGCAATAATATAGTGAACTTTAAAGTATGCACAGGATATGAAAATATATTTGAACAATGTTAAGAATAATATTATATTGGCTAAGAGTTTAATTGAAACTGAAGGAAACAGTTAGTTAATTATTGGTATTTGAACGGTTAACATGACAAACGTTTTGTAACGTGCCTAACCTAACTTATAATAGTCATATAAAGCGAGTGTATAGTACGTTATTGTGAAATCGCGAGTGACTTGTAAAATACTTCTAAAACTATCATATTATAACAGAAACAATCAAGAAACGCTCCATAACACAGAACAATACATATCTACTCCGAAAAACACCACAAAACACTAGAAAACTGTATAATACATTAACCCAAATTAGTGACGGAATCGGGGAAAGTGTTTGAACTAATAATTACACGGATACACTAAATACAACTCAGAAACAGTACACCAGTCACTACACAACATTTAACAAGAGATTTGCAGACACAAGAACAGGAATACTGCCAGAAAATACATTATTTGGAGCGCAGCAGGAACGAGCAACATTTTGATCAACTTGATGGCCGCCATTTGCTTTTGACGATCCCAGTGCCTTCTCCTAGTTCAACCCAGCTGTTCGGTGAAAACAATTATTTTATTTTCAAATTATTATTCAATGTCTGTGTTTAGTAATAATTATTAATTTGATTGTAACGTTATACTTTTTAAATATTAGCCCGATTTCTCTGACTTCGATAATAATTGGCTGTTTAAAGAACCCTGTATAATTTTTATATAATATACTTTGTAACTTTTTCGATAACCTGAGAGTCGATAATAATCGATAAGAGTCAAATTGCTATTAATTAATAAAACATTAATATTCTTCAACACTAAATAGTTCTTCATTTCATAAATATTACTAGTTATCATTAATATAATTATAATTAATAATCTATCAGGACTTACCACCTATAAGTGAAGATAACCTAAAAAAATAAAAAGGTAAACAAGTATCGATTGGTTTGAAGACAATCTTATGAGTGGTGATAGTTTATTTAAAATATACCAAAACTTTAATAAAAATTTTCAGAAGAGCATTACACTTTTTAAAACTTCACAGCCCTATATTAATTAATTGATTATAATTAATTAATTAATAAAATTAAATTTTTTTTTTTTAATAATTTTTTTTTATAAACATAATTTTTTTTTTTTAATTTTCTTCAAAACAATAACTTTTGTTTTGAAACTTTCGGTGAAGCTGAACATACATTTCTTCATCAACATTACGCTACTCGACCAGTCTTGCTACCATTGGGACTCGACCAGCTGGGAAACTTAAGGAAGTGTTTCAGGCCAGTAAGACGTCGAGAGCCACACCAATTTAAACACACCAATTTAAGAACATACATACATCAATCTTTTATTTTATTATTACAAATTGGCTAGCCCAAACAGTGGGGCTTGATTACATCAGAATCCATACATCTAACTCCAACACCTTTATTTACATTATTATTACAACTTCTACCGTTGGTTTCTTGAAGTGACAGTATATCTCATCATGCCGTATCCTCCATTCCCCATTTCTATAAATGGGACCCAGGATCCGTCTCAGGAGCTTCCTTTCAAATAGTTTCAAACAGTTTAATATCCAGGTTTCATTGCCATAGCACAAGATGGGTCGTATAATAGTTTTGTATATGCCCATTATTGTCTGCCTATGAATAACTCTTGACCTAAAGGTGATGATAAGCGTGAAGTAGGCCTTATTGGCAAGAGTCACAATTCTCTTTATCTCTGCCTCTTCATTCTCATCTTCAAATATTGTCGCTCCTAGGTATGTGAAACCTCTGACTGCTTCTATATAGTCTTCTTCTATAATGAAATTTTGTCTGGGTCGGATAGACCTTGTCTGACATACCGTTTTGGATTTATCCACACTTATTGCCTTATATACTTCCTTAATACGGCAAAATAAGGTTCTGAATATTGTCCGCCTTTCATTTTATATACCAAAGTGGACACACACACACACACACACACACACACACACACACACACACACACACACACACACACACATTCAAAAGCCAAACAGTTTCTTGCTGCACCGTACAGTCCCGTAAGCAGAAATCTCGTATCTTTAAATTTTTTAAACGGTGTCTAGTGTAAGACTGTGTGAAAATTCGAGAACAAAAAAAGATGTCAAAAGTCGGTAAATGGCACCAAACACAGCAGCATTACACTTGATCTGCTAAACCTAGGAAAGTAACAATAGCAGAAAACTAATAATAGATATCGGTATGGAGAACCATACATGACTTCCATGTTCTAAGATTTATATTTAAAATCATTTTCGAAATGAAACATTTCCATAAAAACTACTTCTTTCTTCAGCCTTAACCACAGTACTGTGGTCACTAACATTGTTGCAGTTATTCAGCACCCCTTGCCGAATGCAACAAGCGTTAGTACCGATTAAATTAAAATAAGTTTAAATAGTCGCGCGACGGAAAATTATTCGTACTTTGGTCAGCGTTCCCTGACGTCACCCCCCCCGTCCCTTTTCTAGTAAAGCTTTTCGCTCGACAAGTTCTGGCAGTCTACCATCAAACTGCGCTGTGAGCAGAGTCGCCCGTCGTCTCCTGGTGGGTACTTTGGTTGGAAGTCTCATCACCAAGGTAATTATGTTTTCTTGGTTATCTTGAATCTCATAAATCAATGCTGGTGACGAACTATATTCGTCTGTAACGTTTTTAAAATAAAAACTTGTATTTTTGTAAAAGACTGTAACTCATAACCAACCATGATGTATTTTGTTTGTAATAGTTAGCCTTGAGAAAAAAACCCATTTTCAGCCAGTTAGTTTAAAGAAAATGAAAGATGTGTAAATTTTAGCATTTGTCACTTGTTATAGAATTTGATTTGTAATTATGGGAATTGTTATAACTGTACTTTTGTAAATTTTGCAATTATGTATTATGTGACTTAACGTGCACGCGTAGTAGCTGGTAACCTATACTAAAGAGTTTGGAACTTTCAGTAAAGCTTGGTTCCACGTATGGGCCCACGAACGTGAGAATATTGATTCGCCACATGATTTCTTCATACTCTCAAGAATACGTACGACGGCACGCCGTATGAACAGCGCAGAAACACGGCTTCCCATGACTGGCTTACGCACGGTGTGACCAGAAACAGCAGGCCGCCAGCAAACACAACTCACATGTTCTAGTAACATTATTATTTATTAGTTATATTCACCGGCAGCTTCCAGTTACCAGATTACTAGTCAAAAGGAAGATGAAGTAAATTCATTTTGTGCAATATGAACTTGTATCTTTGCAAGGACCTTACAGTATAAAAAAAATAAGGTGTTAAGAAATTTAATGAATGGATCATAGCTTGTACGCTATATATTACTAATTGTAAACTGGCATTGACTTATGCAATTACTGAATTTTATAACGATTTCACCCAATATTTAATTGATGCAACCGTGGAATTTTTAATGATTAGTTAATCTAGTATTTGAATTATGTTATTGTTGAATTTTTGTAATTTTTGGGATTTAATTTATTCTGTATTTGGTCGACTCAGTAATTCATCTTTCTCTGGCTGAAACACAATTATGTAATGTTCTGATGTTTATTTTTATTCTAAAATAAACGGGTGCACCTTGACTCAGCTCACTAGCGGCTTGTACTGAGTTTTAGTTTTATACACACCCCCGCCTTTAGGTAATTATGTTAGACATTAAGACTATTTGTAACCTCTCGGTGCTTTTAGTATTTATTTTATTTCTTTTTAAATTTCTATCTCCTTGCTTGTTGGCTTTGAAAGAGAGGTTACAAGTTATTTAGAACTAGGCAAGAGCCTAGAGAAGCTAAAATTGTGCTGGGTCCAGTATGATGGGACTTGCAAATGAAACACTGATCTTGCGATAACAACAACAATTTATTGTTCTTGGGTAGTACAACATATGAGCCTCTAAAGGCAGGATAAATCAGTCTTTTGATCGTTAAATATAATTTCATTAATATGTGCCTTGCCAAAGTTGAACAAGGAATAATAACTGTTAACAGCACTAAGTATTGCATGAGTATTAATAGCTGAACCATCATTGACTAACAAATCGCGGAATGTTACATAAATGACAAATTATAGTTATAAAATAATACAATTAAAAATGGCACATAGTTTCGGCTTGCAAGTAATCACTTTTTATAACAAGGCATAGATATACAGAAATATACACAGGCATAATCAATATGACAAGTAACAATTATGTAAAACAACACACACATATAATTAACATCAACAAACGTATATTTAAATAACCCATCACATGTTCACCCTGGTTATCAGCTCATATAATAATCTTGTTCAACACCCATAATCCCCTTATTCTGACCAAGTGTCCGGCCCCCTCTTACTGTTTAATTAATAGGTGACTAAAACCCCCTCCCCAAAACTTCAATTAAAATATCCCAGGAGTGGAGCAGACATGCCCCCAAGTTTTAACAAGATAAGTGTTAACTGAATGTTCTCTGTAAGCCATGCGGCCCGCGCACAAATCCCATGCCGATATTTAATTATCAAATTAAATCCCATCAATTACTTTAAGCTAAATAACTATTCTTTTCTTAAATAATAAATAAGTTACTTTTAATAGACTTACCGAAGAGTCGCTTAGTCGATTATCTAATCATGATGGTTAATAGTAGAGAACAAAATCAAACTGATGTCCGCCGGGAGAAATTGGAAGTGTTTCGTGTTCGGCTGCCTGACGAATACTGAACTCCGTAGTCGCAAGAAAAATATCTCTATCACTCCCACCTAGAGCGCGCACGGATCGCGAACGAGGCATGCTGATAACGGCACATACATCGCTCAAATAATTAAATCACAAACCCCCGCAATGACCGTCACATAATTAACTAGGAAAATGGCCGAGTATTCCAAAACTCGGCACACCCCCACTCCAAAAGGGCAACATGGTTGCCTCACCTTCAAACTCGGGAAGGTACCCTGCAGTGTACTCCCAACAAAAACTCTGGTGGACATCGTGGGTGAGTTGGCCAGGCAGACTTGCTCCCAGGAGAACAGCCATCCCCATGCGACCCTCTCCGCCACGCCAACCCCACGGGACCGCCCCAACACGTCACCCTCTCCGGTGACCACCAATTACTCCCACCGGTCCCACTCACATGCTCGTCCTAGGACCAAACAAGGCATCTCCCACCTTGGCATGTGAGCGACCGTACTACCTCTCGTCCCTCTCTCGGACCGACCAGCCACATGCACCCACAAGGCATCTCCAACCTTGCCATATGGCTGGCCCACTTCCCTACACAAGGGCGGACGGCCCCGCTTAGCCAGACAGAGAGGACCGCACCTAGGGCACACGAACATTAATCCAATCTCAACTCAACAAATACACCATAACTCGAGGGGGTTTTACTTCTCTACAGCACCGTCTACACAACTTTCTCTCGCAACAAAAAATAACACCAGGAAAACCGGAGAATGCGGCATGGCTCGGACCCTATAATGAACAACATCAACCTCAACAACTATTAACAATCAGGAACAGCACACCATCACTCCATCTAACCTTTAACACAGGGGAAACTGACGATCTCGGGGACCACAAGCTAAGTCTCTCTCTAACTCCGTTTGATAGATTTTTTTTTTTTTTTTTTTTTTTTTTTTTTTTTTTTTTTTTTTTTTACTGAGGGGAGTGGTAGGAAAATTGGGAAGATGAAATGGGGCAAGGATCATTAAAGGGCAATATCTAGGACTGAGGGTAAGGACCTGGCTACCTCCGGAAATAAGGAAGAATGGAGGAAACCAAGGCTCGCGTGGGCAGGGGCGCAACCCTGAAATAGATGAACACCACTGGGAGTGTGGGGAACATCTACCCGCTACCCGTTAACCTCTGCTTCTTACCTTTCTATGCCGCACTTTAGGTATTCGCTCCTTTCGGACACCACTCTCTAAGAAATTATCTCGTGTTGAGCTGTACTGGCTGGTTTCTTCGGGATCAGAATCAAAGCAACTTACCTCACTACTTTCACTCCGCTTTGGATTATGCTCATCGTCTAACTCCTCTGCTACAATTTCTTCCTTTTCTACAACTTCCCCTTCTTCATCCACATAATCCAAATCAACTTCCTGACACTGCACCTCCTCAGCCTCTTCCCGTCGCTCCTCTGATCCATCTTCTTCACCACACGCCTCGCCAGCTCCTTCACGAACTTTTTGACTAACCTCTTCTCTTATCTCATTTTCATCAACACGTTCATCACCAACGTCATCGCCATCACTTCCACTACCACCATCTGAACACTGCACATCTACGTCCTCCGCTAGTTGCTCACCTGGTCCACCTGAAACTTCCTCCCGTTCCTCGGAATCCTCAACACTACTTACAGAAGGCGTCTGCACATCCTCACACACTACATCACTCTCACTCACAAACTCTACAATGCTGCCCCCAAATTCCTCCTCAACTTCTACCTCACTTGCGGCATGGACATCCCCTTGTCCATCCACAACCTCAGAAACACTCGCAGCCCGAACATCCCTGTGTCCATCTGCAACTTCAGACTCTACAGTCTCCCTAACCCCTACAACTATACTCACCTGCGCAGCATCTGCAGACCGCTCTTCTGACTCTTCTGTCGATTCCACTCCTTGACCACCTTCAGCAACCACAACGTCCTCAACATCTTCCACCCTGGAATCCAGCTGTCCAGGTTCATGTGCAATGACTAAATTAATTTCGACTGGCGATGGTGATGTTACAGGCTCTGGATCCCTCACGAACCGAGATGTAAATACCGGAACAAATTCTGCGGCCTCTGGATTCAACCATGACGTCCTCTTTGAGTCCGGTAATTCAGTATTAACTGACGCGCTCTTATCCTCTTGTATTGTTCCCACAAAGTCATTCCGTTCTTCTACTTCTGCTTCCTTTTCTTCATCTACTACTCTCTTGGGCACTTGTACTTCCTCTGGAACCTTTAAAGTTTCCTTTTTCTCCGAATAGGGATAACGCCTTTGTACAGGCTCCCTACTTGCCGCTGTCTGTTCCCTAACATAATTTCTTTTTCCCCTGTTAATTTCATGTTTCTTTGTTTTCTGTGCTGTAGCTGTTGTTACCGTCTTCACACTTGCCACCCCCTTGTAGCCTCCATCACTTCCGGAATATTCAGGCTTTCTAAGCGTCTCTTGGGTTTTCCTCCAACCTCCATGTTTGTCCCTTTTGGCTCTTCCTGATGAACCACTGGAGGATTGGACATCTGTGGCATCTCTTCCTCGGGACTCGTCAGCCGCCTGGACCGTCCTTGAAAACACACACAGCTGTTCAAGATCCGCAAAACCACGTGGACGGTCCGCGAATGCCAAACGAGATCTCTCTTGGGGAGTCAGTCCTTGCAGAATTGCTTGGATAACTTCTGTCTCGGGCAACCCCAATCTTAACACCCGGGCAGCTTTCCGTATATCGCGCACGAAATCTCCTAACGCCTCTCCGTAGGCCTGTGGGCGATAGAATCTTTCCAACTCAAGCTTGAAGCGTCGTCGAGTGGGTATGAAGAAGTTCAACACCTCCCCATGGAAAGCATCAACACTGTCACCCCGACGCAGGGCCTTGGTGACCAGACCAGCCAACGTACTCCGGCAATACGGGTATATAAGATACAAGACCTCCCCATCGGACACCCCTGGGAAATCAGCCACCTGCAGGACCAGGTCCAAGAAACCCAACAGCTGGTCCTCATCAAATCCATCCACCACCGGAAATTTCTGGAGAACGTCTGTAAGAGGGTGGGGCAATTTCTCGTAGCATATCCCCGCCAGACTTACACAATTCAACGCAAACAATCATAAAACAAATTCCCACTAAACACCTAACACAAACATAACCTACAAAAACATTTTAACGAAATCGGAAAAACTCAAGTACTGTACTTCCTTTGAGTAGACCCCCGGGTTTCCTAGCGCTGCGGAAACCTGACCCGCTCCAGAACTAACTCTCCGTCAGTCGCCAGACTCAAGAAGAAACAACATCAGACACTAACACCAACATACAATCCACACCACCTAACACTAACCACAATATACGACATTTCGACTACAACATTGTCACCATTACAATCGGACGATACCGACTTCCAGTCGGGCCATACCGCATCCCACTAACCGCACGCGCAATTACTTTCAAAAATTAAATACGGGAACCCATCCCCACGCGATCTCCGGCAATGTCCAATTTCAAAACAACAACCCAACTACAACACGTGCCCATGGCGGCCTCCGCTTTACAATTCAAAACATTTAACAATAATTCATAAAAAACATATATACTTCTACATTTCATGTCAACTATTAAGTGCCATTTTATTTGCCAGACTATCTCCAAGTTTGCAAGCCC
This sequence comes from Magicicada septendecula, assembly GCA_034769895.1. Taxonomy (NCBI): domain Eukaryota; kingdom Metazoa; phylum Arthropoda; class Insecta; order Hemiptera; family Cicadidae; genus Magicicada; species Magicicada septendecula. The sequence continues at coordinate 30,579,618 of CM068371.1, read as the reverse complement.
CATCACACACCAGGACCCAAGGGTTCAAGCCTAGAATGAACCACGCTCTGATCTACCATTTGTAACCTCTCGCTCACATATATATATAGACAAGCACTTATTGTCTCGCTGGACTTGTGTCCCAACAACTTTAATTGGAGAAGTTCCAGGAAGAGAATACGGTGTTCTACATTGTAGAGGCCAAAATATAGATAAATGGTTAAATGTCACCTGTGAAATCCGGCACAAAACCTGGTGTGTTGTCCATTTCTTCCTCCCGACGGCACAGACGGAGAATTACTCGTGTAATGTCATGGGTGGCAGAACTTCGGCCACCCGCTGGAGTGGATCGAGATCGTCTTAGGTCGGGAACCCTGAACAATTATATATATTGACAATTACTTAATGTTACCCAATTCACGATCCCCCTAATATTCATGACTCCAGCATAAATCACTCATTACCACATGCTCAGATTAAAAGAAAATTTGCAATTTTTAAGAAAGCACAGAAGTTATTTTCAGTAGAAAATTTTAGAATTAAAATTACTAGTATTTATGGACAGTTCGTCAACTTAATAAACCCTTATTACAATACCGAGATGAGTTGCAAACTTAAACAGGTTCATAAAACATATACAGTTCATATACCTCTACATTTAGTGCATAAAACATTCTCTTATGCCCCCCTATGATTATAAAGAAATTATTATGATATAATTAGGAAAAATACACAGCTATAATTACTTTATAAATGCTTAGCTCAGCCAGTGTTAACTTTCAAGGCATGCATACACAGAGTTTAACTTGCACTCGCCACGTGGTGACTTTCGTATTTATATCGCATTGCATCGGCATTACTTTAAGCTAAATAACTATTCTTTTCTTAAATAATAAATAAGTTACTTTTAATAGACTTACCGAAGAGTCGCTTAGTCGATTATCTAATCATGATGGTTAATAGTAGAGAACAAAATCAAACTGATGTCCGCCGGGAGAAATTGGAAGTGTTTCGTGTTCGGCTGCCTGACGAATACTGAACTCCGTAGTCGCAAGAAAAATATCTCTATCACTCCCACCTAGAGCGTGCACGGATCGCGAACGAGGCATGCTGATAACGGCACATACATCGCTCAAATAATTAAATCACAAACCCCCGCAATGACCGTCACATAATTAACTAGTAAAATGGCCGAGTATTCCAAAACTCGGCACATATTTTAGGAGTATCTTATATTGTGTAAAGCGACATAAGTAGTAGTAAGTATTTTCATTGTTTCTGGTGTATGTTGTGTGTTACGTTTTTGGGTAACGTGGCACAACGTATACCACCTCACGTTAGCTCACTCGATTTTCACTGATGATGGCAGTCGATGACACTGCCGAAACGTCTGGTTTTGCAGAAAACATTGGACCACGGCCAAACAGCCCGGGAAGGAATTTTAACAACAAACTAATTCTTTGTTGCCGATAACGTAGTACACATAAAAAATTATCCCCTCCCTTCAACTATCATTTTCATTTATAGAAAATTACCCTTTCCGTTTATAGATATTTCATCTACCTTCCTACAGTGGATTATTACGACCTTCTTTTCAGGATACTTTATTTATCAAAATTAAGTACTTTACTCTCGTTAAAACATAAAACTTTGCAGGTAAACTACACCTTCCCCTTAACCGGTCTTCACCAAAATCAATAGGCCTTGAGTCCTCTACAACTCAGGCACATACGCAAAAATTAGTTGATTCTGTTTGAATTTTCGGCAGTTATCGTTCTCTATAGAAAAAATTCCACACGCAGACACACACAGACCCATATATAGACAGACACACACACACACACACACACACACACACACACACACACACACACACACACACACACACACACACACACACTTTTCGGGAAATGACATTGCTTTGTCATTCATGTTGACAACATGACCTTCATGTTTTGAAGGTAGTACAATCAGAATCAGCCCTTATCTCGAACACGATTTTTTTCGCCATCACCATACTTCCATTTCCTTATGGAACATGGAAGTAAAAATACTGGAATTTTTCATAGGCGAGAACTGTCCAGAGAACTTCTTTTGGGAACGGACATGTTAGAAAGTTTAGTTTACACTTGCGGAAATGTTGAACCCAAAACACCTATCCTTTCGTACATTCCTAACTATCAATCAAAAAATAATTGAAAAATGGATAGAAATGCCGAGAGGTGAGGTAAAGAGGTGGATGAATAAGAGTTACAGAAGTATGGGAGATGAGTTCGTGAAGAGAATTCATAGGCAACGAGAAAATAAGGCGTGTATTACTGCCAACAGTATGGACGCCTCAACAAAGATATTTAAAATTTTCAAACTGGGATTACTCTCTTGTAGAAATACAAATAAATATAACCTAATACAAATATCATACAAATCACATATCATAGTAATGCAAATGTCTCTTGGAAAAAATTAAATCCTAAATTATGTGTGAGTAATAATAACATTTCAGTTAATAAAAAAATTGTAATACAAAACGTTAAGTAGAAAAAAAATAATGGAAAAAATTAGGGTTAAGGAATTTATAGTGTTACGTAATACGGAATATTCTCGTACATTCGATAGTGTTGTTCGACAAGCTTCTCAACTAGCCCAGTCGGTTCATGTTTCTGCCACGACCCCCCTGAAGTATCCTCTAGAAATTTCGAGTTCATGTTAAGGACGCATATTATGGAACCCTGCAGTCTATAAATAGCCAACACCTGCCACTTAGTTTTCAGTTTTACTTTGGGCGATTACTCAGTGGGTTTCAAGTGGATATTAGTGAAAAGTGATTATTATGCGGGACCCTATTAATTGACATTATTATTGCGTGTGGACAAAAATTCGAATTATTGTACGAGTATAAGCTTGTTGAATAACGTGTTGATTACAAACTGTTATGTGTGATTAATTAAAGCAGGTGACTAGTGACTTCGTTGTTGTCTTGTATTTTGTTTTCCACTGTACCATACAGTGGCTCAACGATGGGGTAGACCATCGTAACAATACATTTTCTCAGCGTATTTTTCCTTATGTTATTGTCATTTATAAAATTCTATTTTTCTTTGTAATTCTATTAAAAAAACTTAAGCCAAGCGAAATTATTTTTCAACGCCCATACTTCTTACAATAGTCATCCTGAAACAAACCTGGATACGATCAACAGTCAACAGCCATACGCATGAAACTGACAACGTTTCAGTAGTGCGTGTGATATACTTCAAAGAACACTGGTGGTACAACATTGTAGAAGAGAGAGACCCAATTAGAATTTTATAAACCCATGACGACAGTGTCGTCACTACAGATGTTGTCACAAAGTTGTTGTGGGATAAGTTTCTGCACAATAAATATTGATCTTTTCAGTAAAATTATTTATTTTCAGGGATTTTGGACCGTGGATGCTAAATCTTCTACTATCTTTTTTAATTTGTAAATTGTTTCAAAATTTTGCAAAAAATATGTGAAAAAAAGCTGTATGTATCTATTTTTTCATAAACTTTGAGATAAGTCTATACTAATCTGAAACATATAATATTATTTATATGAAATGTCAGAAGATGTGTACATAAAATAGAAACTGATCTTAATTTCATGTGACAGTCAGGTAATTAGCATATAGCTAAATTCTATGCTGTAGATTGTTGGGACAGAAGTACAATGATAACAATACTGTTATTTAATAAGTATATTCAAGGCACAAAGTTGCCTTGAATAATGTTTATATTCCCTCCTATATATTGTTTATATGAGAAATGTAACTGAGTGGCTTAAGCTCTGGACTGATTTCTTTGGACTTGTGTGACTTGAGTTTGACTCAAATTAACATTAAGATCTTTCTCATAGATTTCCTCTCTGGCCTGTAAACGATAAAACTCTGTGATACAATCAAGCGTATGTTAAACTATGCCAGCACACAAGTTATTTATTTATTTTTTTTAACAACGTAATAATGCTTTCCAATAATTTTATAACCTATAATTTTTTACAACAGTTTGGCAATAAATAAATGCTTTGCTTATTTAAAAGGTAAATATCAAATAGTACCATAAGAGTGAAATTGTTAACTTATTAATAATTAAATGCATGTTAGCATTTATAAGATAACTACGCCGGTGAAAGCTCTAATATCGTATTTGTCGTTTCGTCTACTTGCACTCGATGACTGAGTGTACAACTAACAGTTTCCAACTCGCCGTGAAGACACAACCTCGAAACTAGTATAAACATTTTGTTAAACAACCTCGTACTCACATAATGACTTTAGGGTTCCACAAATCATAAAGTTCGTACTGACATAATAAATTATTAAATTCGACTTACATTATTACTACTTCTATTGTTTGATTTTGACCGATTATGGGCCACGTGAATTGATACCTTCATTATTTTCCATTTGCAGATATCCACAATTAAAACCACGGTGATGGCTTTTTGCGGAACTGACCCCGTACGGGCAAAGATTGTTATAGATGGTACTGTCCTGGAACAAGTTACCAGCTTTGAATACCTGAGCTACATGTGTCTTATGCATCGACGTGGTGCATAAGTTGCATAAGTTCAACCTATAGTGCGGGACCATCAGGCGAACCCTAAAGTCAGCAAGTAAAGGAACACGCCTAAAATTCTACTAGGTGATGGCTCTTTCCACACTCCTTTATGGGTCTGAGAATTGGACTTTAACGAAAGGCCAGGCCAGTCGCATCCAAGCGGCTGAAATGAGATTTCTCAGGCACGTGGCAGGGTATACTATCCATGATCAAAGAAAATATACGGCAGGAACTGAATATTACGAGTATACTCGACAGGATGGCCAGTATCGGCTGAATTGGTATTGCCCAATGGATGACTGCCGCATCCCCAAACAACTATGGACTATAGGCCGAGATGACGGAGAGGTGTGGGACGTCCGAGGAAGCGCTGGAGTGACCATCTGTAATATTTTTTCCTATTTGAGACCGGAACAAACCATTCTTGATTTTAACCTTGAGGATGATGATGATGATGATGATGATGATAATTATTATTATTATTTTCCATCTTTTGTCTCTTTTCTATCCTTGTATATTGTTAGGCCTCACGGATCGTCGTATTGTTCAGTGGAAACAGAATAACCGGCACCAATAAAGTCACTAATTACAAACTTTAATTAGACACAAGCAAGAGTTAGAGAAATCAATAAAGGCAGTCTTATAAAATAACTCAAGTTAAATTTGTGCAGAACACATGTCACCTTATTACAGTTTCGCAACAATTAACTCGATAATCACTTACCGCGGAATCGCAACAATCACTTCGGTCTGCGCTCTGCAATATCGCCAGGTTTAACAGTACTTTTACCGGTCACTCGATGCTTATATTTATACCCCACTGAGATTCCAGAATTATCATCCACTGTCCGGGTGGCGCGCCGACAACAAGTTTGTTAGTCACAGGCGCTAGAACAATCTGGAGACTAGGTGAAAGTCCGACCTTGAACACAACGCGCCGACCGACTAGTCGAGAGACGTGTGGATAGCCCATTTCGATTTATCTAGACTGTTACATAATTATCTTTTATCTCAACGTTGCTTATGTTCTCCTTTTCGTCATTCTGCCAAGATTGTTTTTATATGTGTCTTCTCTTTTTTCTGAAAAACACTAAATTTTTTATAATTTTTCCTTAAAATGTCCCTTGTCCAAAATATCGTCTTTTGTAAACTTTATTTCAGTGAGATCTTTTTCTTTACTTCTGCGAACCAACAGATTTGTGTTTTTAAATTTTCACCAAAATAGTTGAATAATCTTTTTCTCAGTCTATTTCGTTTCATTCGGACCAAGTCTCAGTAGAATGTGATCCTTCTTTTCCTAACTGTATCCGAAAGCTATTTTTGTTTTCGAAAAAATAGTTTTTTATTGTTTCCTTTCATTTCCATTCTTCTTTGGGCCGTGAATTTTTCTTATCACTTCCCTTTCCTTTTCTTTGTAATTATATTTGGATTCTCATTTTTTTTTAAGCTAAACATTCATCTGCCTACAGACATTCTACAAGTACTTTTCAAAAAAAATTTTGACTTTCCAGTTATTCTTCTAACGTTTAGTCCCTAAAATCCCCTTCTCCTGCGCCAATGTTACACATGTTGCAACGACAATTACGCAACGCTCTCGAAAAGTCGAGAGCGTCATTCTACACTATTCTCGGCTAGCCGAGCAGGTGCAGTCAAGGCCGTTTGAGCACTTGTAACTACGCAAATTATAAACGTATAATTCTTTGTTTACCACCAAAAAATGGCATATTATTATGGATTTTCTGCGGGACCTATATAAGTAACAGCGGCCAGTTAGAAGTTAGTTACACCTGGTGATATAGTAGAGTTGCGGATTAGTGGAAAGTGATTGTTGTGTTATAATTAGTGTGGGACTATAACAGTTGGCGATTATTATTGTGCGTGGACAAATTTGACTAGAATTATCGTATGAGTGTACCTTGTTGATTTCAATTGTTATTTGTGACTAATTGTAGCTGGTAATTAGTGATTTCATTGGTGTCTGTATTTTGTTTCCACTGAACTACACGACGATCCTTGAGACTGTTGTGACAATATAAAAAAAAAACATTCAAACTCGTTGAAATTAGTCGCCAGTTCGGCAACGATTTTAAGTATAGTAGACAGCAAATTTTCTTTCACGAATATAAAATGTTTGCTTCAACCAGTGTTAATTATACACATGTTTCTTTGCTTTTGTCTCCAGCAAAGGCGGGAAATGATTTTCTGAGGAAATAAGAAAGCCACTCGTAAACGGAGCAGACGAGCTTCCAGGATATTTCACCTGAAGATTAGCACACGCTTCAAGGACATTTGAAGGTTAGTCTACGGAGTGTCGAATAAACTTGTTATTCCACGTATGGCTGTTCACGCATGAAAACGAAGACATGTGCTAATTATCAGAGAACAAGTTGTGACATAATTAGGGAAACAGAAGCATATGTGTACTCGTGCACACGCGCGCGCGGGAGAGACCGCAAAAACGCGAGCACGGCGGCGTTGCCATGGCGACGACGACGACAAGGTATTATCTTGTTGCGGCGTCCGTATTATCTGTTACGTGATACGCGTTCCAACGCCACTAAATCACGTACGACGCGGCGTCGCGACGCCTTCGATAATTTCGTTTTTGTTCATCAAACGCGCTGTATAATATTGTACACGAAATTTGCACTTCACAGCCGTTCCGAATTCATTTATTTAAATTGTCTACGCCTGGAGTTCATTAAAATTTGTCTACCAAGGACGGTTCAGCCTTTAGGCGAACGTGATTACGTATACATAAGCACACGCATCCTACGGAACAGGTTTAGACAGTCTTTCAAACTCACACAATGTTGCAAATTCATTATCATCTTCACAACACGGGGTAGTCAAGGTGCTGCCTGTTCCCCATTCAAAGATCCTCCAGCCAAGTCTTCCTGGGACCACCCACACCTGTGTCCTATAGGTTTGTATTTCCAGACTTTTTTGGCAAGTCTGGAATCTGACATTCTTTCTAAATGTTCTTTCAACCAATGTTTGTAATCTTATTTTTCATTCAAGTTAAAAACTTTAACTCTTCTCTTATACGGTTCTTTATAGGTCGAATTTAGAACATCTTTAACTCCTCTTAAATTGCAATATTTTCAATTAAAGTTAACAACTGTTAATTAATTATTACAATTAATTTTTAAACTAACATATGAAATTATCAAACCGTCAGTTATGTATGTTTCTGAAAAATTTCTTCTTCTTCTTCTTCTTCTTCTTCTTCTTCTTCTTCTTCTTCTTCTTCTTCTTCTTCTTCTTCTTCTTTTTCTTCTTCTTTTTCTTCATCTTCTTCTTTTTCTTCATCTTCAGCACTAGTTCAACGTGTGCCCTGAACCAATCTTCTCCTATCCGCTGCCATGTCAGTGTAATTCCTCACATCTATGCTTCTGAGACCTTCTAGCATATTATCATTAATCCTGCATCTCCCAGATAGGGCCCTACTTTCGATTTTTCCCCTCATCCATTACTCATATCCTTGTTCCGATTCCGGTTGGAGTGGCCAGCTCAAGTCTCTCTGCTTGGGACCGGAACAAACAATTTTTGGTTTAATCCTTGTAGAAGAAGTAGGTGAAGATGAACATGAAAAAGAAGAAAAAATTATGATGACGATGATGAAGTTTTACATTCTATTTTTTACAACAAACCGATTCGTTGGAAACATTATTGGCCGCGCTGTTAGGCCGTGATGTAGAGTCTACGCTGACAAACGTTTCGGCCACACCCTCGAAGACTACCGTAAGTGTCGTTAACGTTAACGATCGCCACGGTGTCCGCCAATTCACCCCAGTCATGACGTAGAGACTGTGTGTTTTGTTTAAGAAGGCCCACTTATATAGACTTTCATACCAGCACTATCCAAGTTGGAAGACAGCATCAACCATCACCGTCAAGAGCTATCTGATTTGTTTGGTTGATGCTGTTTTCAAGCTTACGTTAGAACGTGCTGTTGTCCCCCCCCCCCGTAAATTACGGCCCTGATTGGTTAAAACTGATTACCTTTGTGACGACCCAGATTCTCCACTACTGCATTTAGTTGGTTCGTCCAGTGAGATCAGACGTGATCTGAAACAAAATAAACTTGTCAGTCATATATGTTTACAACTATCGACACAAATTACACCTGTCATATTTGTTAGTCGTTGTAAATGTTGAATATTTGAAGGAGCGAAAAAAGTTCTCAGTTTCAACTCGACTTTTTGGCAGTTGTCTGTGTGAAATTATTATTATCAGCCGGGCTGATAGCCCCGCATTTGTCATTATTGACAAGCGTCTCGTTCCCACCATCGAAGGCAATCCTCACTGTTCAGATTGGCACGGAGTTCGTCAATTCACCTCAGACATGAGGTAGAGACTATGTGTTTTACCTGAGGAGGTCACTTTTATAAACTTTTGTACCAGCACGACCTAAGCTGGAAAGCAGCATCAATTTAGATTACTCCAAAGGTACGTATGTATACCAGGTTAGATAGGAAACGGAATGAGGACAACCGTAATGAGTTAGCTGTCCGACCAGTGAATGACACGGTGAGAGAATACAGACAGAAATGGTTTGATCACGTAGAACGCACGGACCCGTCAAGAGTACCACATGTAAGTTCAAAATATATGCTGAAAGGTAGAAGACGTCTGGGACGGCCGATGAAAACATGGACAGATCAGTTGTAACGACGGACGACGTAATAGGCTTTGAGCCTTATACTTGCAAAGAAGAAGAAGAAGAAGAAGAAGAAGAAGAAGAAGAAGAAGAAGAAGAAGAAGAAGAAGAGGAAGAGGAAGAGGAAGAGGAAGAGGAAGAGGAAGAGGAAGAGGAAGAGGAAGAGGAAGAAGAAGAAGAAGAAGAAGAAGAAGAAGAAGAAGAAGAAGAAGAAGAAGAAGAAGAAGAAGAAGAGGAAGAGGAAGAAGAGGAGGAAGAAGAAGAAGAAGAAGAAGAAGAAGAAGAAGAAGAAGAAGAAGAAGAAGAAGAAGAAGAAGAATTTTTCTCTTTAGGGACACCACGAACTAAAAATGGGAGTCGAAATCTTATAAAAATTATTAAAGGCTGAGCGACTGAATTATTAATTTGATTACTTAAATTCTTATAACGATAATTAGTTTTTATGTAAATATAAAATTAAAATACAAGTACGAAAATTTAGTAAAATTCTATAATTTTAAAATGATTTAATAGTTTCTATCTGTAAATACTATATTCCAACTAAGATTATAAACTACAAATTGCTATATTACCGTTTCTCAAGAGAACTTACTCTGATCCACCTTGCATAAAGATGATTCCTCTAATGTTTGTATTATGTTACCAGATCAGGTGTTTCTGCTGTTGAGTTTCAGGCGTTTGACAATTTCTGTGTTCCAAATTTTGTCACTGTCCTACACTTTGAACAGTTTTAGAATCGCAATTCTGCCATAAATCTTTAATTGTGACCAACTTGCTTAATGGCGTTTTAATTAATAGCTTTTAGTTCGTCAAGTAATTTTCAACTCTCCGCTGAACCATTACTGTTAGGTCACTTTAACTATAGTTCACTGTAGTTCGGATAATCGTTTAGTAAATGAAACGGGTTATGTATCACTGAGCCGCAGAACTCGCTCATTATTTTGAACGAAGTACGTTTATTATTACATAAATGTTGATATTAGATATTTTTCCAATTGTAGGGAAAAATTACAAAAATCCCAAATACACTATTAGTTCTTTAGTAATAATGTAACAATTGTAGAGCAAACAACTATACAACAAACTCTAAACATTTGGGTTACAGTTATTATAGTCTGACTTCCTGCTGGAATTTTATAATTGTTTCAAATATTTCATCTCTATTTTGCGCCTGAGTTCCAAGAATTTTGAAATATCCAAAATCTATCATTACACTCAGATATATTACAATATGTAATTTGATACCAAGCACGAATTTTTGCGATTTTATCCAAGGTTTCATTCATTCTTGGGACTCAGACGTCCAAAAATTTTGAAATTTTTAAAAATGAAGACTATATTCAGATTCTCCTTAATATTTCCTTTAATGTTATACTCTACATGAATTTTTTTTTTCATAGTTATGACCTCCACATGTTTACCTCCCACTGCCTATTTTCTTGGGATGATCAATCTGAATAACAATAGGTTTCTGTGTGGTAAAAGTATCAACACACATGCTAAGTGTTTAAAAAGTTGGTGTTGCGTTCAAATGTTATCGTGAACATAACCCCAGATGAACAGATAATCAGACAGACAAATGTGTGAGTTCTTAAGCTAACACGACCCGGCTTCAACGGTGTTGAAATTATTGTTACGTAATGCGGAAAAAGTGTTGTACCCTTACAAAACATTCTACATGTTTCTCGGCTATTCCAGTGGAATCCGGCTGTAATATGTGTGTGTACGTACAAATTCCTGCTACTTTGAGATGAAGGACAATTACGTGACACTTGTCACGCGTCCGCGGAGACTGCTCCACATTTCACCAGTCCGCGCGTGCTGTGTGCAAGGCCGCAGTCAATTCTGTTCTAGTGTTTTCTAGTAGCGTTCTTGACGCGTAGTATGGAAAATTCTGGTATTTAGGCGGGGTATAAATACAAGTACTCAGCGACGCTCAGTTCAGTTTGAGTTGCGATATATTCCAGTGCAGTTCGAAGTATTGTGGCGAAGTGTTATGTGTTTTATATTTGTGCGGGACAATTGTAATACAATTGTGTTTTATATTAGTTGACATTATTATTGCGTGTGAACAATTTTTATTTGATTTGTTGTAAGAGACTATCTTGTAGATTACAAACTGTTTGTGATAATTAAAGCTGGTGATTAGTGACGTAATTGGTGTCTTGTATTTTGTTTATCACTGTACCATACGACGATCAGTAGGCCGTTGTAACATTAATATTATTCGCCAGACTGTATCTAACCTGGTGTCTGGTATTTTTCCTACATTCGTATTAAGATTAACATCTTTTCCTTTATTCTGATGTTCGATTTGAAATTTTACAACTTTTTCAAAAATTTAATATATCTTTGGTGTCATATAAATTTTAAATTTTCAAACCTAAACATTCTATTCAGTCTGTTATTCAACGGTTAAAATTATCTTAAATTTGATAGCTGTCTTGGATTTTTGCGATTTTTTTCAAATTCCAAGTACACGTTTTGTACCACCACCATCATCATTATCATTGGCTCGACAGCCCTTTGTGGGCCCCGGCCTTCTTCAGAAGATTTCGCCATTTCTCTTTATTCACAGACATGTTCTTGCAGTTTCTAGTTCCAAGAGTACTGATGTTCTGAGTCATCCCGTCCCTCCATCTCAGTTTTTGACTTTCAACTTTCCTTTTACCTTTTTGATCTGCATTAAATATCTTCTTAATAATTCTGTTTTTACAAGCATGTATAATGTTTCCAGCCCATTCTAATATTTTTAATCTAATAAAGGTGACCACATCAGTTTCATCAGACAAAAAAATTTGCCTGAGGACGTTTTGTACCCTAGTACCCGAAAATGTTTAAATTTCCAAAACAAACAATATATACAACTTATGGTTAAAATTCTTCATAAGTTGATACCCTACATCAGTGGTTCCCAAAGTTGGGTCCGCGGACACTTTTAAGAAGAAATAGAATATACCGTAATTTTCTCCGATTTTTATAGACTAAAACCTAAATTTCAGCATCTTAAAAGAATTAGTAATATTCCAGTATTTTTGTTTTGTTCAAACTAATTGTAACTGTAAAAGCAATTTCAAACTAATGGCTTTAATAATGTCTTTAAATCATTTCGTGTAGCAGATCTGTTTGTCAGCCGAACTGACTAGACCGCCGCATCAACGCAGAACTGATCGCGCTTTTTAGTGCAAGTATAGGCCCTAAGTATTACATCTCGCGTACAAGCACTGTATCTAAGCAACACGTTTTTTCGTGTAGCTGGTTTTACACCTAAGTAGCTGGATTTCGACATGTGTGGCTGGAAAAATAGAGCAGAGTTTGGAAAAGTTAAGAAATAAACTTGATGTCGACAGTGACTTAATATTGAAATTATCAGACTTTAAACCTAATATTGCAGAGGTAATTGTTCAAAAGCAGTTTCACTGTTCACATTAAACTATGTTTGATATCATTAATATTGTACATTTGCAAATTAAGAGAATTTTGATTGTTAACACATTTTAATTAAAATATAAGAGTTTGTATCATATTTACTACTTGCTTTATTTCATGACTCAGACGGCGTCCGTGAAATTTTTAATTTTTTGGGGGAGTCCGCGGACTGAAAAGTTTGGGAACCACTGCCCTGCACAGGCATGTTGTAATTTCTTCAAAAACTTTACCCCTCAATTTATATCCCATGCTACCCTATTTTTGGGTCGAACAATCTCAGAAACAAAAGGGTTCTGTAGGTTATACGTATTGTTACACACGTATCAAGTTTTACGAACATCGGTTAATGCATTCAAAATACATTGTGAGGCATCGCAAATAGATAGACAGGCATAAAAACAATGCCAAGCGGTCAAGTTAAAACTGAGGACTCGCTTCGTTCGTTTAATGATTAATTAAACAGATTTAATTTAATGATGGATATAACTCCTCTAGGACCCGCACAGTGCTTTCTTTGGCGGCTCATAATAGCAACGGCTGTGCTGTAGTCGTGGGATCAAATCAATGTTACATGACTCGGTCTGGGTACCCACTGGGATAATTATAGCTGCGATAGTTATCTGCCTACAGTTGGGGATAATTGATGCAACTGTCTTAGGCCCCTTTTATGTATCTAATGTATATCGTACGATAAGTTTTGCATCCGATTTCTGTAGCGCGTCAAAAATATCGTAAGTGGGTGTAAACAAACTCTTTCAGCGTTGCCATCATCAGTACTGAAACCCTTGCATGTTGTATCTTGAAAAGAAGAAGGAAAACAATACTGGATATTCATCCTATTAAGTATGCACGATATGTAGACAGTGCTTTAATCCATTGTCCCTTCTTAAAATTGCTGTTTTTATAATCTTCGGATGCGGGATCCCATAGTGCTCTCCTGTTTTGGATTTCGTCAGTGAGATTTTCTGTATTCATGACTTCGATATTTAAAAACGAATTAAGAAAATCACACCACGGCGCGAATATCACAGATTACTTGGCACAACTGACTTGGCCTACGCTAGACAGGAAGGTTGGTAGCGCTGACGTCTGAAATCATATGATACAAAACTCGCGCGAGTGCACAAACGGAACCATTACGGCTCATGTATCTAGATAACTCGTCCGACTTTTTATCTGATGCGTTTGCTACGACACGACGATATGTTTTTGAGTTTGGAACGATAAATTTATCGTACGGCAGTGCATAAAACGGCCCACTTGTTTCTGTTGTTCTACATGTCATACGTGTTTCTATCGTAGGTTATCGTACGGCAGTGCATAAAACGGCCCACTTGTTTCTGTTGTTCTACATGTCGTACGTGTTTCTATCGTAGGTTATCGTACGGCAGTGCATAAAACGGCCCACTTGCATCTGTTGTTCTACATGTCGTACGTGTTTTTATCGTAGGTTATCGTACGGCAGTGCATAACACGGCCAACTTGTTTCTCTTGTTCTACATGTCGTACGTGTTTTTATCGTAGATTATCGTACGGCAGTGCATAAAACGGCCCACTTGTTTCTGTTGTTCTACATGTCGTACGTGTTTTTATCGTAGGTTATCGTACGGCAGTGCATAAAACGGCCCATTTGTTTCTGTTGTTCTACATGTCGTACGTGTTTCTATAGTAGGTTATCGTACGGCAGTGCATAAAACGGCCCACTTGTTTCTGTTGTTCTACATGTCGTACGTGTTTCTATCGTAGGTTATCGTACGACAGTGCATAAAACGGCCCACTTTTTTCTGTTGTTCTACATGTCGTACGTGTTTCCTACGTACGTTATCGTACGGCAGTGCATAAAACGGCCCACTTGTTTCTGTTGTTCTACATGTCGTACGTGTTTCTATCGTAGGTTATCGTACGGCAGTGCATAAAACGGCCCACTTGTTTCTGTTGTTCTACATGTCGTACGTGTTTCTATCGTAGGTTATCGTACGGCAGTGCATAAAACGGCCCACTTGTTTCTGTTGTTCTACATGTCGTACGTGTTTCTATCGTAGGTTATCGTACGACAGTGCATAAAACGGCCCACTTTTTTCTGTTGTTCTACATGTCGTACGTGTTTCCTACGTACGTTATCGTACGGCAGTGCATAAAACGGCCCACTTGTTTCTGTTGTTCTACATGTCGTACGTGTTTCTATCGTAGGTTATCGTACGGCAGTGCATAAAACGGCCCACTTGTTTCTGTTGTTCTACATGTCGTACGTGTTTCTATCGTAGGTTATCGTACGGCAGTGCATAAAACGGCCCACTTGTTTCTGTTGTTCTACATGTCGTACGTGTTTCTATCGTAGGTTATCGTACGGCAGTGCATAAAACGGCCCACTTGTTTCTGTTGTTCTACATGTCGTACGTGTTTCTATCGTAGGTTATCGTACGGCAGTGCATAAAACGGCCCACTTGTTTCTGTTGTTCTACATGTCGTACGTGTTTCTATCGTAGGTTATCGTACGGCAGTGCATAAAACGGCCCACTTGTTTCTGTTGTTCTACATGTCGTACGTGTTTCTATCGTAGGTTATCGTACGGCAGTGCATAAAACGGCCCACTTGCTTCTGTTGTTCTACATGTCGTACGTGTTTTTATCGTAGGTTATCGTACGGCAGTGCATAACACGGCCAACTTGTTTCTGTTGTTTTACATGTCGTACGTGTTTTTATCGTAGGTTATCGTACGGCAGTGCATAAAACGGCCCACTTGTTTCTGTTGTTCTACATGTCGTACGTGTTTTTATCGTAGGTTATCGTACGGCAGTGCATAAAACGGCCCACTTGTTTCTGTTGTTCTACATGTCGTACGTGTTTTTATCGTAGGTTATCGTACGGAAGTGCATAAAACGGCCCACTTGTTTCTCTTGTTCTACATGTCGTACGTGTTTTTATCGTAGATTATCGTACGGCAGTGCATAAAACGGCCCACTTGTTTCTGTTGTTCTACATGTCGTACGTGTTTTTATCGTAGGTTATCGTACGGCAGTGCATAAAACGGCCCATTTGTTTCTGTTGTTCTACATGTCGTACGTGTTTCTATAGTAGGTTATCGTACGGCAGTGCATAAAACGGCCCACTTGTTTCTGTTGTTCTACATGTCGTACGTGTTTCTATCGTAGGTTATCGTACGACAGTGCATAAAACGGCCCACTTTTTTCTGTTGTTCTACATGTCGTACGTGTTTCCTACGTACGTTATCGTACGGCAGTGCATAAAACGGCCCACTTGTTTCTGTTGTTCTACATGTCGTACGTGTTTCTATCGTAGGTTATCGTACGGCAGTGCATAAAACGGCCCACTTGTTTCTGTTGTTCTACATGTCGTACGTGTTTCTATCGTAGGTTATCGTACGGCAGTGCATAAAACGGCCCACTTGTTTCTGTTGTTCTACATGTCGTACGTGTTTCTATCGTAGGTTATCGTACGACAGTGCATAAAACGGCCCACTTTTTTCTGTTGTTCTACATGTCGTACGTGTTTCCTACGTACGTTATCGTACGGCAGTGCATAAAACGGCCCACTTGTTTCTGTTGTTCTACATGTCGTACGTGTTTCTATCGTAGGTTATCGTACGGCAGTGCATAAAACGGCCCACTTGTTTCTGTTGTTCTACATGTCGTACGTGTTTCTATCGTAGGTTATCGTACGGCAGTGCATAAAACGGCCCATTTGTTTCTGTTGTTCTACATGTCGTACGTGTTTCTATAGTAGGTTATCGTACGGCAGTGCATAAAACGGCCCACTTGTTTCTGTTGTTCTACATGTCGTACGTGTTTCTATCGTAGGTTATCGTACGGCAGTGCATAAAACGGCCCACTTGTTTCTGTTGTTCTACATGTCGTACGTGTTTCTATCGTAGGTTATCGTACGGCAGTGCATAAAACGGCCCATTTGTTTCTGTTGTTCTACATGTCGTACGTGTTTCTATAGTAGGTTATCGTACGGCAGTGCATAAAACGGCCCACTTGTTTCTGTTGTTCTACATGTCGTACGTGTTTCTATCGTAGGTTATCGTACGGCAGTGCATAAAACGGCCCACTTTTTTCTGTTGTTCTACATGTCGTACGTGTTTCTATCGTAGGTTATCGTACGGCAGTGCATAAAACGGCCCATTTGTTTCTGTTGTTCTACATGTCGTACGTGTTTCTATCGTAGGTTATCGTACGGCAGTGCATAAAACGGCCCACTTGTTTCTGTTGTTCTACATGTCGTACGTGTTTCTATCGTAGGTTATCGTACGGCAGTGCATAAAACGGCCCATTTGTTTCTGTTGTTCTACATGTCGTACGTGTTTCTATAGTAGGTTATCGTACGGCAGTGCATAAAACGGCCCACTTGTTTCTGTTGTTCTACATGTCGTACGTGTTTCTATCGTAGGTTATCGTACGGCAGTGCATAAAACGGCCCACTTGTTTCTGTTGTTCTACATGTCGTACGTGTTTCTATAGTAGGTTATCGTACGGCAGTGCATAAAACGGCCCACTTTTTTCTGTTGTTCTACATGTCGTACGTGTTTCTATCGTAGGTTATCGTACGGCAGTGCATAAAACGGCCCACTTGTTTCTGTTGTTCTACATGTCGTACGTGTTTCTATAGTAGGTTATCGTACGGCAGTGCATAAAACGGCCCACTTTTTTCTGTTGTTCTACATGTCGTACGTGTTTCTATAGTAGGTTATCGTACGGCAGTGCATAAAACGGCCCACTTGTTTCTGTTGTTCTACATGTCGTACGTGTTTCTATAGTAGGTTATCGTACGGCAGTGCATAAAACGGCCCACTTGTTTCTGTTGTTCTACATGTCGTACGTGTTTCTATCGTAGGTTATCGTACGGCAGTGCATAAAACGGCCCACTTGTTTCTGTTGTTCTACATGTCGTACGTGTTTCTATCGTAGGTTATCGTACGGCAGTGCATAAAACGGCCCACTTTTTTCTGTTGTTCTACATGTCGTACGTGTTTCTATCGTAGGTTATCGTACGGCAGTGCATAAAACGGCCCATTTGTTTCTGTTGTTCTACATGTCGTACGTGTTTCTATCGTAGGTTATCGTACGGCAGTGCATAAAACGGCCCACTTTTTTCTGTTGTTCTACATGTCGTACGTGTTTCTATAGTAGGTTATCGTACGGCAGTGCATAAAACGGCCCACTTTTTTCTGTTGTTCTACATGTCGTACGTGTTTCTATAGTAGGTTATCGTACGGCAGTGCATAAAACGGCCCACTTGTTTCTGTTGTTCTACATGTCGTACGTGTTTCTATCGTAGGTTATCGTACGGCAGTGCATAAAACGGCCCATTTGTTTCTGTTGTTCTACATGTCGTACGTGTTTCTATAGTAGGTTATCGTACGGCAGTGCATAAAACGGCCCACTTGTTTCTGTTGTTCTACATGTCGTACGTGTTTCTATAGTAGGTTATCGTACGGCAGTGCATAAAACGGCCCACTTGTTTCTGTTGTTCTACATGTCGTACGTGTTTCTATAGTAGGTTATCGTACGGCAGTGCATAAAACGGCCCACTTGTTTCTGTTGTTCTACATGTCGTACGTGTTTCTATAGTAGGTTATCGTACGGCAGTGCATAAAACGGCCCACTTGTTTCTGTTGTTCTACATGTCGTACGTGTTTCTATCGTAGGTTATCGTACGGCAGTGCATAAAACGGCCCACTTTTTTCTGTTGTTCTACATGTCGTACGTGTTTCCTACGTACGTTATCGTACGGCAGTGCATAAAACGGCCCACTTGTTTCTGTTGTTCTACATGTCGTACGTGTTTCTATAGTAGCTTATCGTACGGCAGTGCATAAAACGGCCCACTTGTTTCTGTTGTTCTACATGTCGTACGTGTTTCTATCGTAGGTTATCGTACGGCAGTGCATAAAACGGCCCACTTTTTTCTGTTGTTCTACATGTCGTACGTGTTTCCTACGTACGTTATCGTACGGCAGTGCATAAAACGGCCCACTTGTTTCTGTTGTTCTACATGTCGTACGTGTTTCTATCGTAGGTTATCGTACGGCAGTGCATAAAACGGCCCACTTGTTTCTGTTGTTCTACATGTCGTACGTGTTTCTATAGTAGGTTATCGTACGGCAGTGCATAAAACGGCCCACTTGTTTCTGTTGTTCTACATGTCGTACGTGTTTCTATCGTAGGTTATCGTACGGCAGTGCATAAAACGGCCCACTTTTTTCTGTTGTTCTACATGTCGTACGTGTTTCCTACGTACGTTATCGTACGGCAGTGCATAAAACGGCCCACTTGTTTCTGTTGTTCTACATGTCGTACGTGTTTCTATAGTAGGTTATCGTACGGCAGTGCATAAAACGGCCCACTTGTTTCTGTTGTTCTACATGTCGTACGTGTTTCTATCGTAGGTTATCGTACGGCAGTGCATAAAACGGCCCACTTTTTTCTGTTGTTCTACATGTCGTACGTGTTTCCTACGTACGTTATCGTACGGCAGTGCATAAAACGGCCCACTTGTTTCTGTTGTTCTACATGTCGTACGTGTTTCTATCGTAGGTTATCGTACGGCAGTGCATAAAACGGCCCACTTTTTTCTGTTGTTCTACATGTCGTACGTGTTTCCTACGTACGTTATCGTACGGCAGTGCATAAAACGGCCCACTTGTTTCTGTTGTTCTACATGTCGTACGTGTTTCTATAGTAGGTTATCGTACGGCAGTGCATAAAACGGCCCACTTTTTTCTGTTGTTCTACATGTCGTACGTGTTTCTATCGTAGGTTATCGTACGGCAGTGCATAAAACGGCCCACTTGTTTCTGTTGTTCTACATGTCGTACGTGTTTCTATAGTAGGTTATCGTACGGCAGTGCATAAAACGGCCCACTTTTTTCTGTTGTTCTACATGTCGTACGTGTTTCTATAGTAGGTTATCGTACGGCAGTGCATAAAACGGCCCACTTGTTTCTGTTGTTCTACATGTCGTACGTGTTTCTATAGTAGGTTATCGTACGGCAGTGCATAAAACGGCCCACTTGTTTCTGTTGTTCTACATGTCGTACGTGTTTCTATAGTAGGTTATCGTACGGCAGTGCATAAAACGGCCCACTTGTTTCTGTTGTTCTACATGTCGTACGTGTTTCTATCGTAGGTTATCGTACGGCAGTGCATAAAACGGCCCACTTTTTTCTGTTGTTCTACATGTCGTACGTGTTTCTATCGTAGGTTATCGTACGGCAGTGCATAAAACGGCCCATTTGTTTCTGTTGTTCTACATGTCGTACGTGTTTCTATCGTAGGTTATCGTACGGCAGTGCATAAAACGGCCCACTTTTTTCTGTTGTTCTACATGTCGTACGTGTTTCTATAGTAGGTTATCGTACGGCAGTGCATAAAACGGCCCACTTTTTTCTGTTGTTCTACATGTCGTACGTGTTTCTATAGTAGGTTATCGTACGGCAGTGCATAAAACGGCCCACTTGTTTCTGTTGTTCTACATGTCGTACGTGTTTCTATCGTAGGTTATCGTACGGCAGTGCATAAAACGGCCCATTTGTTTCTGTTGTTCTACATGTCGTACGTGTTTCTATAGTAGGTTATCGTACGGCAGTGCATAAAACGGCCCACTTGTTTCTGTTGTTCTACATGTCGTACGTGTTTCTATAGTAGGTTATCGTACGGCAGTGCATAAAACGGCCCACTTGTTTCTGTTGTTCTACATGTCGTACGTGTTTCTATAGTAGGTTATCGTACGGCAGTGCATAAAACGGCCCACTTGTTTCTGTTGTTCTACATGTCGTACGTGTTTCTATAGTAGGTTATCGTACGGCAGTGCATAAAACGGCCCACTTGTTTCTGTTGTTCTACATGTCGTACGTGTTTCTATCGTAGGTTATCGTACGGCAGTGCATAAAACGGCCCACTTTTTTCTGTTGTTCTACATGTCGTACGTGTTTCCTACGTACGTTATCGTACGGCAGTGCATAAAACGGCCCACTTGTTTCTGTTGTTCTACATGTCGTACGTGTTTCCTACGTAGGTTATCGTACGGCAGTGCATAAAACGGCCCACTTGTTTCTGTTGTTCTACATGTCGTACGTGTTTCTATCGTAGGTTATCGTACGGCAGTGCATAAAACGGCCCACTTGTTTCTGTTGTTCTACATGTCGTACGTGTTTCCTACGTAGGTTATCGTACGGCAGTGCATAAAACGGCCCACTTATTTCTGTTGTTCTACATGTCGTACGACTTTTTATCATAGGTTATCGTACGATATAAATCGGATGCATAAAAAGAGCCTTACCTGGCGATACACGGGTACTAATGTAGGCCTAAGACATGTAACAAAGGCACTTTTACCCTACAAACACACAACCACAGTACCCTCTCTACTGAGGGCCTCGCCACTTCTCGCGGGGTTAATATCTAGGCGATTTTCCTCTGGCAGTTGTAAAACGTGGAGTTGTGCCTCGGACATGTGAGGCAACAGGCGTCAAACTTACTGCTCGAGGGTTTTGCAGCACGAAGGGCATGCCCGTCGCCCCCTTGCAAACCGCGTCCCGTGCTTCTTACAGAGCTCCTGCCGCAGGGACCACGATACTCTGAAGTTTAAGGTGTGGTCTGCTACCGGCCGTGGGGGTTCAATTAGTTACCTAATTGAGACAGAGTGCACGCCGAGGCCGGGTCAAAGACTCATCTGGCACAGGTGGGTTGCGACCGAGGGCGTTAATTAGGTGGCTGCCCTCAAAGCGGGCACAGCGGCGATAAAACGTACGGAAAAGTGTGCGTTCAGGGAACGGACAGGTAGGGAGCCTTTGATAGTCTTGTTTGATGGCTTTGCACTCCCAGCACAATCCTCGGTCCAGAAGTCACTGAAGGTTTTGCTTATGGGTATTGGCCAAGTAGCCCCAAACAGGTAGCGCGTACGTAACCATCGACGCCACATAAGTGTAAACGATGAGTTTCCCTAGGCGGTGGCTCATGGAGTTGCTGCAAAGCAGGGAACGGAGTTTGTGTAGACGATGGACAGTTTTGCGGGCTACTTTCTCGGAGTGGGTCTGCCAGGTGAGACGACGATCCAGGTGGAGCCCGAGGTACTTACCACAGGGAGACCAGGGCAGGGGAGTATCGAGTACGTTCAGTCTGTCAGGGAACCTTCTGCGCCTGAAGAAGACTACGGCTGAGCCTCGAGCTTAATGCCCTAAAGGAAAATAAGATAGAAATCCTCTAGTAAGCTGAACGTAGTTAGTTACTTTATTTTGAGCACACAAACCCCTTTCTTTACACGATTCATACCTATTAAATATTAATAAAACAAAAAAGTTGACAATATGACAAAAAAGCATGAACACGAAACGTTCACTGGCGGTGATGGTGAATATACGTCCGTGATAAATTCCAAAGTAGTTAATGTGAACAAGTCTATTTTAAAACTCGGTGTGGTGTATCACGACAGATCCCGCGGGACTGAATCCCACCATCAGACACGCAGCACGTTTTGCACATTACCCTTCAGTACAGTTCGTTCATTAAGTACGAAATGATTTCTTATTGTGGAATCTGCATCAAAAGGCTCTGTGCTCAGGGCGTCTGCCAACAAAGTGACGCCGTGCTTTGCAATAATGCGTCTGTTGTCATTTTGTCTTTCGATCGCCCAGCGAAGCTATAAAAACTATACTTGTGAATCATAACATTAATCACAAGATGCACACTAATTATAGTAATTATTATTATTACTTATTCCGAGGCTGCTTTAGGTACTATAGAAATGGAACTTTCTTACAAATGGAACCACATATAATAGCCGAGAGAGTCCTCCCCCGTCCTCCCGCCTCAGTCAAGGCCACGCACAAGTAGGTTCTGGTGTGTTCAAGAACACTTGGGATACGCATTAAGCCGGCGTGCAGTAAGGAGGGAAAGGTATACTGGACCTCTTCGCGACCTATAAAAGCAAGAGCATCTGGCGTTGTCAAGTCAGTGAACGATTTTCCTTAGCGCGAAGTATTATTGTGTTATAGTTAGTGTAGAATTCTAATAGTTAACATTATTATTTCGCGTGAACAAATTTAACTGGTATTATTGTACGAGTTTATTACAAATTGTTATTTGTGAGTAATTAAAGGTGGTTATTAGTGACTTCATTGGTGTCTGTATTTTGTTTTCCACTGTACCATACGACGATCAGTGAGACGTCGTGACAGTATTTCCAAGCTTTACACGAACAGGTTACCGACCTGTTGCACAACTCCCTACCAGGAGGACCAGAGACTCTTCTGTCAGGGTTACCATACCTTAGCCGAAAGGCCCCTGTTTTGGGGCGTAGGAGATTCGCGACCTCACCCTTCTCTTTCTGAGATAGTATTTGGTGGCTTTGTATCAGTTATTCCGATACTGAAAGTTTCTTAGTATTTCCAGTGCTCACCTACACTTACTTTCATAGAAATATTAAAAATAAAACAATGCACGGGAGACGGAGTAAATTTTAAAAGACAATTGCAATTAACATATGCGAGTGAAGCGTAGGTATGAAAAAAAAGGAATGCCGCAAGATTCACAGTGATGAAATGGAGTTTACTGTAAGTACTTGAAACTACACAAAGATAGAATAAGGAATGAGGATATCAGAGCAGAACTCGAAGTAGAGAACACAAATGTAATTATTTCAGCTTACAGAAGACAATGGTGGGATCATCTGCAAAGGATGACAGAGGATTGATTGCCTAAAGCTGCACTGAACTATAAAGCCGTTGGTAGAAGAGACGTGGGTCGTCCGAGGGTGAGATGGGTGCCGGAACAGTTAGGTCATTTTCAACGTAGCTAGAACATAAAAAACAATATTATACACGCAAAACCTGAACATCGTTGCTGCGAATAATTATATTATGTTTCAGTGGTTCTGTAACTTTCTACAGAACCTGCTTGAAACATCACGCAGTCTATAATTATCATCGACGTTAAAATTATTTCTACTTTAGTAACGGTTTCTCTGATCTCTCGAAGAAAATAATCTATTGAGGAGCAGATTTATATAACCTAATCCTTAAAGTGAAGAAGAACATAAGAAGAAGATTCTTATTACTATTTGATAACTTTGCAGTTAAAACGTTGTTATTTGCTGACGACCAGGCTTCCTGTCGAAACCGGAAAGCGATTGCAGATGGCTGTACAGTCGAAGAAGAAGAAGAAGAAGAAGAAGAAGAAGAAGAAGAAGAAGAAGAAGAAGAAGAAGAAGAATTTACGGCACGACAACTGAATTACTAATGAACATGTTATTTTAAGCAATAATGAAATTCTGTAGTGTGTTGTGTCACAAGCATCCCTAGGCCTACAACTATTATTGCGTTGATTATTTATGCTTCTGGGTCACACCAAACACAAACACGTGCACGCGCTATCACCCAACACGAAATGAATCAGGATATTTTGCGCGAAGAATTATAAGCAGTAATAATTTCCAGAAAAGTGTGTGGCCTATTCAATTAAAAAACTACTTAAACGAAATTTTCGCGGTCGAGTTGTTTTGCGGTGGTTCTCTACACTCCCGACCTCCCCCCCCGCCAATCCGTTTCTACAATTTAATTAAAATGCTAAGCCTTGTGGCAATGAAATTAATTTTTGTGGCCCCCGTGCTGCCTGCTTCTTTTTCTTCTTACCCGTAGCAGTAATATATATCACTTCTCAAGGTGAAATAATGAACAGACTTTATAATTTTATAACCGTTCGCTGATATACGTGCCTTTGTCGTTATACTTTGTGCGTGAAATGTCGATGCCTGTCTGATTGACAGTGCGGCCTCCACACAGCCACGTGTGCAGGTTTGTTTTGTTTGATCCCTCTGTCCATTTGGTACATGACCTCTCCTTCTAGGTAGTATTACGTTAGTATTACTACTACGTCTTCGTGTCTCGTGCAAATATCCTCGCCGTGTAGTATCTTAATGATAATGTCCTGAACGGCTGCACTCGCCTATAAAAAAACAAGCAATATCACCTCGTTCCGGTAGCGTGGCGTCCACCGACGGTAACAGTATTGAAAATAAGAGAAAATAATATTATTTAAATCACAGAATAAATACTTTAGTTATTGAATAATTTGAAATTCGAACAAAACTCGTATTAATACGAAAACTTGAAGAAAAGAGTAGCTTTGCTTTCGATCTGCTGGGCACTTGCACCGTCTTGTGTTCCCGGCTCAGACATCGGCAATGTTTTACTGCGTACAATCGTTGACCTCGTACTAGTTGTCACTGTACAAACTATGGAGAGGGGGACACATTCGTCCACACAATGTGTTGCCGCTGTATAAACCGGCAAAACGCTCAGTTAGCAGCTGTGTTCGTTTTGGAACCAACTTGCAGCAGTTACTACCTACCTACTTGTGTTTTGTTCGTTTAGTCATGTGTTTCTCTGTTTGTCTTTATTATTTTTAATTCGATTATTTGTGTTCTTATTTATTCTGTGTAAGTATAATGAGAGTCAGATCCCGTTGAACTGGGAACCCGTTTTTCTCCCAGCGAAATAATAGACAATGTTTTAAAAAGAACACTTGGTACAAGAAAAAATTCGAATTAAATTTTAGGTTAAGTTTTAGGCCTATCAGAACCTGCAACAGATGTTATGTACCCGCCACGCCACGCCACTGCCTCGTTAAATGCAATTTGATTTGCCCACTGTTTTTAAAGTGAGAATTTCAAATACGGCACTATAGTACCCAGTTCATGTACCTACTCATCTACATACGAGGGTAAGGTGAAAAGTTCCGGGCCCGATACAGAGATAGCGCCACTACGCTTATTATTTTGATCGAGTTGTACGATTTCATACTTTGTAGGTTTACTTCTGATGGTTTGTTTATTATTACAAAATCGATGTACCATAATTAAATGACTAATTAGTGACGAGTACTATGGAAACCAGCTGCACCTTTTAAACGACGAAGTCGAGAAAAAAAGGACACATTTAGCGAAAAAGGATATGCTGTTTCAGCAAGACAATGTGCCACCTCGTATGTCAACTGTTGCGATGGCTAAAATAAAAGAACTGAAGTTTGAATCGCTTTCTCACACACCCGATTTAGTCCCGAGCGACTTGTACTTCTTTCCCAAGCTCAAAAAATGGCTCGCTGGAAAAAGATTTATACTGACAATGAAGTCAGCGATGCTGTAAATGGTTACTTTGAGTACCTCGACAAATCGGCTTATCAGTCTGGCTTAACCGCTTTAGAACATTCTTGGGGAAGTGTATAGAGCTAAATAGAGATTATGTTGAGAAATGAACGGAAATTAATCAAAAAAGTTTTGTTTTTTCTTATTTAGGCCATGCACGTTTCTCGTGTAGTATTTTAGTGATAATGTCCTGAACGGCTGCACTCGTCTATGAACAGACAACACCACCTCTATCAATTTTCCTACTACCTTTTTAATTTTCCTACTATTTTTGAAATGACATCTTCAAATACGGCACTACGGTGCCCGGCTTACGCCCGTACACCTCGCCCTTCTACAGTAGTAAACTGATTCAACGTGTAACAAAGTAGATGATACGAAAATCAGTGTTGCCAGGACAATCAAACGTCTTTTCCCCACATACCTATCCAAAATTTCTCCATTGCCACAAATATGTGTGCTTTAAGCAAAGCGTAATATTTTTTTTATAGTGATCATAGTCTAAACGTTTAAATACTATTACAAGAATAACATAAATACTAATTTTTCAAGTTTTTTGCATGGATTATGATGGTATTAACCAATTCTTATGTTTTCTTTGTGAAAATGTACGTGAGGCATTACACAGATATGTGTGAGGCATTTATAGTAATATCTCTCGACGTACCTTCTTTCTGAAACTACGGTTGGTTGTCCCACAGATCGTCTGGAACTTACCTAACTTAACATCAATATCGCAATTCTTATCATAACCAATGACATTCCCCAAATAATTAAAGTGTCTACTTACTTGTACACTTAAAGTATACATATACTTAAGCGGGAAAACGTAGGAAGTAACCAAGAGCACGGCAACGCAAACTGGGTAGGACTACTCAAGACTACTCAAGTTGAAGTAGAACTAATTAAAAATTAATCCGCAAGGAGGCTGCTACCTTCACCTCGTGACCTTCCGAAACCAATTTTCGTATAGTAATTTGTTTTCTTTTTCTTATTTATTTTATAAGTAATGTAGATAGGATAGCAAAGATTACGCCTAAACAAGTTTCCCCGTTCAGCCTGGCACGCAGTGACAACAAGGATTGATTTCTGATCCTCTGAAATATTTTTTTGATTCAAGAGACCATAACCTAAAATTTTTCAACTCGAGATACAGTAAGTTATTCATTTTAGACGCATTATATTTTTAAATTCTACAACTTTTTTAAATGTTATTTCTCTTCTCTAATAATTTTATATGGGAAAATTAATCGAAGGAGCAAAGCGAGTTCTCAGTTTTAATTCGACCGTTTGACTTTTTTTTCCAGTCTAGCTTTATATTTTTTTAAGTAAGTACCACGATAACTTTTGAACACGTCAAACGATTTTTGTAAATCGTGGCATGCGTCTCCACACTTTTACGCTACAGAAACCTAATGGTTTTGAGATCGATCCTCCTTAAAAATACGGGGTCGGAGACAAAAATGGGTGAAGGTAAAAATTTTTAAAACATCATAAAAGCTCGTGAGGGATAACAAATTTTAACCACAATCTGAATATAGTGTTAGGTTAGGTTAGGTTAGTGTTTACTTTTGAAAAGTGCAAAATGTTTGGATATCAGTGTCCAAAGCGGATGAATATTTTATAAAATCGCAAAAATTCATGTGGGGTATCAAATTAAAGTTATTTTCAACTAACGTCTGAATGAATGTAGTTTAGGTTTTAGTGATTTGAAAATTTTGGGACAACAGGTCCCCAAAAAGAGATCAAACATTAGGGAAATTGTGAAAATCTAGGAAGGTGTTAAACTTAAAGGGACTGTTAGTAACCCAAATCCGAATGTTTCCAATTTTTAATATTTATTGTATGATTGTGTGCTCTACAATTGTAATATTACTAAAGAAACAGTAGAGAAATCAATATAATTAATGAAACAATTAATTTGTAATTTTTCGATTAATCGAAACATTTTTCAGTATAAAAGATTTTCCAGTTATAAATGTACTTCGTTTAAAATATTGAGCAAGTTCTGAAGCTCAGGGAGCTTACTGGTGGTAAATCTATATATATAAAACTCAATGTTTGAAAATTTATGTGTACTGAATACAAACCCACACCGATACACCGATTGCCACCACATTTTGCACAGGTAACCGTTGACACAAGGCGAAAAAACTGTCTAACCTTGGAATTTGATATTTTGCCCCGTTCGCACGATTTAGGCCCTTTTAATTATGCCTTTTCGTTGACGCGTATAAAGATGTCAACACACCATGGAGACCAGAATTAATTACCATAGTAACAAGTAAATAAACAAAAGCTACTTAGCGGCATCGGAACTGTACATTTATCCATTCCTGCAGTACATTTTTGATGTTTTATATAATACGCAATTATATCTATATATAACGGTGTAGAAAAGAAGAAGTGTACTAATTGTAAATTGTCCTATTACTTAATACAAAGCGAAAATACGTGTTGTTTTCATTTGTGAGGTTAGGTGACTACGGTTTTTGGTTTTTAGTTTACTGCTGAAATAAATAAAATCCATGGTTGAGGAAAACATAACGTTTAATGTGTTATACAATGCTTCTAACACAGTAACACTTAAAATAAAGAATTTAGCGTTTTTGATTTAACAGGTAGTTTATAAATATCTCCAAAGGCATTATAAACGGTACTTTTAAATCTCCAAAAGCTGTTGCACCAACATAATAATTCAGTACAAGTTAAAATAGTACAAGTGTTGAAAACAGCTTTGGAGAGAATTTGACTAATGAGTACAAAATTGTTATACGAGCTAACAGAACGCCATATACACATAGACAATAAAAATGATATTAAAATACTTATTACAAGTGAAATATTCGCGTGCGAAGCCGCGGGTAACGGCTAGTTATAAATAAATACAACCATGTCGTCAGAACCACGACAGGCGCAGAAAACATTACCTATATTTAAAAGTGTGATAACGTCATGGCACCGCGACCGCATCAACGACAAAGAGATTCCACCAAACGTTTTGCCCGCCCGTGTTGTTTATTTACAGCTTACGTCAACGGCCACTCACTCTATAACTATGACATCGCCTTAGTTATATATTTTTAAGCGTCAAGCGGCTTTATATAGAGTATTTATTTATACCGGACTGTAGGACGGCGGCACCTGCCTCTGGCACCACAAAAAAATACCTCAATGTTCTTTTTCTTTTTTTGTTATAAACCCCACTAGTGAATCAAAAACCGTTGTGTGTGTGTGTGTGGGGGGAGGGGCGCGCGTGTTATCACTGCACGTTGTATCGCTTCCTAGTTTCTTAACATCGCCGTTCATAAATATCATCTATCCGGAAGTTAGTTAATATAATAAATCTGGGTGTCGGAACACTAAAACGTGATCTTGCGCCTGGACCATGCTTCTGGTTTCCTAAATCTCCCATTTTCTCTGTAATTCATTCGTAAACATATGTTTGTCCATATTTCAAATACGGCACACTTCTTCATACACCGGTTGGCTTTCTACAGCGTTCGTATATTCCAACTGCAGGAGATGAAATATTGTCACTCCAGCCGGGAACACAACGACGAGGCAGTCGTTCCGTAATGTCGTCGACCTGCAGGAAGATGAAGCCCAATTACAACCCACTACCATCGGATCACCTTGATGTTTAATATGGGTGGGGTTGCCACTTCTTCTTTTTCATTAAAAAGAAAAAGAACAAATAATCACGACTGAAAGAAGGTAATCACAGTTTGAGAGACGATGATGTGTACAATTTGCCGTACAAATTTATGAGTTTCAGCTATACAACGTTTGACAATATCGGATCATCTGAAACGCGGGAAACGGTTTCCGGCAGATAACTCAAAAGCGTTTACAGTTAGTAAAAAGAAAATTTGCTGACTATAAACAAAGCTTCTTGTGAACCGAGGACGAAGCTTTTGTACAATTACAATCAGGGCTTGATTTCAAGGGGAGCGCGTTCCGGAACCTCTTGAATACAAAAATAAATTACCGAAAAAAGTATATGAAAAGGAAACCTGATTATTTTAAAAATGTACTACTACTTTTTAAATTGTGCCCCTCATCAACCCCACTATAAAACTAAACATTTATCAAAATCAAACACCAGAACTAATCTTTATCTTAACGACTATATTTCAAAAAATGTCCCAATAACCTATGGAGGAAAAAAATTAAAAAAAACGTACCTCATAAGTAAAACTACATGAAAGGCAACTGACTGGGAGCTTTTGAGAATATGTGCATTCCAGAATTTTTCCGGAAAGTCTTTTTACCTTGAAATATGCTATTGAATCAAAAGCAATATTTTCAAGTGAAAGTGAGAGGGCTGATTTCTGGCCATCATACACCATGTACGCAAAGAGTAAGAAAAGGTCAAGAAACAAACAATATGACGACACAATGATGAAACTATGGAAACTTTTTTAAAGTGTCCGAACCACCGAAACCATCACTTAGAGTTGGATTGGGGCTTCGGGATGACGCCATCATGAGTGACATATTTTCGATTGTCGTGCGGCTAACGTGACGATGAAGTTCTTTAGAGACATCAGTAAACTTTAGATACAAGTTTATATGTATAGTACATATTTTATAAGGCTTTAAAAATCTAGACCTCTTTTGTAATAACCTGATGTAAACTTGTACGCTAATATAAAATATAAGTATATTTGTGTCTGTATAACTTTTGATTGATGCGTTCCGGCACCTATAGTTTTAGAAATCAACCACTGATTACAAGAATACTATACTGTAAGAAAGAATACACTCGATTGGAAAATAAAATGTAGCTTGGAATGCGCTTGCTTTATCATTGTTCTGTTGTCTGTTGTATATTCAATGTTCAGTTTAGCGGAGCATTCACGCGGTGTTTGCTGCAATCGTTAAATCCGGTATCTGTTCTCGGGCAGATAATACGATAGGTGAGCGACATATGAAGTACTGTAGTACAGTGTGCTCAGTAGTTTGCAATTGTCAGTTACTGACTGCAGTCGAATAGTCAAATGCGATTTCTGCCTGACTGACACACACACACGGTAACAATGGAAACATGCTCAACGGAAAGGCGTTATCGTCTACGTTGACACAGCTATACTATTGCCGTTCTTAGTTTAATCCTGATGTAAACAAACAGGCGTGGCACATTGCGTTTGCGGTGCGATTTATTCGAGTGCGGTCCGTAGTATTGTGGCGAAGTGTTATGTGTTTTATAGTTGTGCGGAACGATTGCAATACAATTGTGTTTTATACTCGTTGACATTATAATTGCGTGTGAACAATTTTTATTTGATTTTTTGTAAGAGACTATCTTGTTGATTACAAACTGTTTAATTGTGATAATTAAAGCTGGTGATTGGTGACTTAATTGGTGTCTTGTATTTTGTTTCCCATTGTACCATATGACGATCAGTAGACCGTCGTAACAATATTTTATAACATCAGTTAGTAACTTTTTATATTAACCGTTTAAAAATCGCAACAAAACAACAACAAAAAGTCGGCAGGGGCTGTGTCGGAGTCACGGCCACAAATCTTCAGAGCGTAGAATACGTCTGTGTGCTTTAGGGTTGCTAATGTTTTATGAATAAAATGAACAAACACATATTTAGTTTTACAAAGTACAAAATGTTATTTGCAAAATCATCACACAAGTTAATTAATTGGTTCAAGCAAGACTTTATTTATAATGGGCCTATGATAGGAGAAGTAGCTGATATAAGGTAAGATATCAATATATATAGAAGTATCTGTATAAAAAATTACAAAATATATCAATACAATCGCATAGTAAAAACATTAAAAACTGCAGGAACGGATAAAGGTATAGTTCCGATGCCGCTAAATATCATTTGTTTATTTACTTGTTACGATGGTAATTAATTCTGGTCTCCATGTTGTTGCAACGGCATCACTTTAACAGCCACTATTTTTAGGTCCATCTGGAAGCACAGTCTGTCAAAAACGTCACACGCGTGTCCAAATTCATTATTAAAGAATCTTTTGTGAATGTGCTTTGTAGCTAACTGCCACGTTTTGCTGAATTCGATCGGCTGATACACTGCGAAGTCGGGCGCTCTTCCTCATCCAACTCGACTTCAGTATTTATTTCCTTGTCTTTTAAGCGTTGTCGGTAAATCCTCTGCCGTCCGGCATTGGTCATTTTGGGTTTTTTGAATTCCCCATAATTTTCTCTACTCTCCTGTATGCGTTTACGATATTTTTGAGCACGTTTAGCATCCATATACCGCGACATTTTGTCCGAACACACGATTTTTACAACTTGAATTACGATTATTCAAACCTCTTAATAATATCACCGCTATTACGGTACACTATGTAGATAGTAATCGATGAGACAATTTTAACGACACCTCACTCAACGTTCTATCGCATCGGAAACCGGAGAAATACTAATTTTAGTGCGCACCGAGCGGCGCAAAACATTTCTATTTCTCCCCCCGCTCACCCCGCGCTGTATCATGCAATATTGTGCTATTTATTATATTTGTTCCTTTGTCTGTCGAATGGTACCTCATATAAGCGTGAATCTTTTGTCGTTTAGGTAATATTTCAATTTTAAACGTGACGTGAAAACGTAACGCTCGATTTTCCGGTTGGGATGCCTATTGCTGGCCTGAAAGGTAAGACGTATTCTACGTCAAAAAGTAAAGCTTGTTTAAAACAAAAATAGAAGCTGTGATAATTAACAATATAGGCCTACTGCATATTATCACTTGCTGTCAGAGAGTAATTAAATCCATTCCATGTATGTGTCGGAATTTGTATCGTCATCACTTGATTCAGCGTTACTATTGTTATGACCGTCCATAACGACGTCAGTAATGTGGACTAGTTCCCACAGCTTACATTCTTCCTTGATTATATGCTGAATACAATGACGCCACTTCACCGTTTTTTCATTTACCTTCTTCTCTTCACTTGCTTTATTTCAGCCGGCTTATATATGTTTTGCTGTGACGGGGAACATATCCTTTCAACTGTGTCTATATTAATTCAGTAGGATTCAGAATACTGTGATGGGGAGGAAGTTGTAAAACGATGTGCCCCCATTTAAGTGGTAAGATAACTCTCACATGACTGTACAGACATTCTGCGCGTGCGCGTAATACAGTACTGTCTCAACGTCCATGACCAATAGCGTTTCAGATTTGCCACGTGGCGTGGCTTTGTTTACTCCCGGACTGAACTAAGAACGGAAACAGTATAAAGTGTTTACACCGCACCTCACAATCGTGCTATACTCTGGTGATGACGATGACATTCTACACAAGTAACGGGCGGTAGAGTTACAAGAGAGTAAAAATTCTCCGTCCTATGTAAGAACAGCTGATTTTTAATTATTAAAATACAAACTTTCAATATATATATAGATGACCTTGTGCGAGAATGGAAACAAAGTGCTCCTCTAGGTATACAGATTAGCCGACACGAGTTCCTAAACACTATGCTGTTTGCCGATAATCAATTTGTAATCCAAGATAGTGAGGATAAATAACAACTGGCTATCCACAAACTAAATCTGTCATCAGAAGGTTATAATTTGAACATTTCAATAGGAAAAACTAAGACCATGGCATTCCTAGGAAAAGATTAGATTCGGACAAAAATTGTAATTGAAAATAACATTTTAGAACAAATATCACATTTCAATTACCTAGAATGTGATATTACATACGAAGAAGACAAAGACATTCTTAATAAAACAAACATCTTCCAAAGAATATGTGGGACATTACGGAGAACACTCAAAGGAAAGACCTCGAAAGAAAAACAAATACAATTTTATAAGGTGATGGCAGTCCCCATGCTATTGTACGGTTCCGAATCATAGGCACCAAGAAAGATAGATTATAGACAGATGAAAACGTCTGAAATGAAATATCTTAGATCTGTGAAAGGTTGTATAAGATTAAATCACATAAAGAACGAATATATAAGAAAGGAATTAAAAGTACAACCAGTAACGGAACTAGCGAAAAACTATTAAAAAAAAGATGGAAAGAGCATGTTATGCGTATGTCTCCAGAAAGAATTCGAAGAATATTCCTGAATTATAAGCCAACCGGAAGAAGAAATGTTGGCAGACCGAGACGTAGGTGGTGAAGCCGGAACAGGCAACCTGCCTAGTCCTGGACAGATAGATGATGATGAAAACACAAACTTATTAAAAATTATAATAATACTTGGATTTAATAAATAAATACTAGGTATAGTTCCACAGATGTAGTTTTTATTTTGCTGACAATTGTTTCATCATGGTACAAGGTTTCCGACAAAACCAGACGTGACGTTTCGGCAGCACCATTGGCTGCCATCTTCAGTGGAAGAAACGAGTCAACGCTAACGTGGGGCGTAGTACGTTAGGACCACAGACAAACAGCCCGGGAGTTAGTTTTAGTCAAAATGACACCGGCCGTGTGAGCCTTTGTACAACTTAGTTGTTTCACCAGTTACGGCAACTCCAGAGGTTAGATTTGAACTGATAGATTTGTAATGTATGTTTGGCGGGGGAGAGTTGGAGGTAGTGTATTGGAATGTCCCACGTAAGGGGTGTGACAAAGGTGCGTGTTCTGCTGTTGTTAACAAGAAGTACCGTTACTGGCTAATATTAGACACTGTGCTCACAGAATTAGACAAGATATTAATTAATGTCAACACATTTGCATATGGAATTACTGTCATTAACTATGTATTCCTAACCGATCAAACTTGGCTAACTTCTTATTTATGGCTGGATGAAATATGTCGCAATACAAAACGTACAAAAATGCGCATTTAATACGGTTTAAATAAAATGATAAGAAATCAAATTGAGGATTGCGCACAATTAATTTAAAGTACCGCTGTCCAAAGAGTCACAGGATTGTATTGTGCTTATACTTTATAATCCCTGGTGCTACTCTTGCTGGTCATCATCACTGCTGAGTCTTGACCTTCTCCAACGGTCCCGATCTTATGCGGCGGCTCTCCAACCTGCTCACATTATCAACCATCGAAGGTTTGGTCTGCCTCTCTTTCATCTTCCATCCCGCTCCATTGTCAAGACTTTTTCGGTATTTTATCCTCCATCATCATCATTAAATGTCTAACCACCTCAGCCTTGATAATTTAACACATTTTAATAATGTCTCATCCGTAAAGAGTGCAGACGGGGAAGGGTGAAAAGTTCCGGGCCTGACACAGGGATAGCGCAACTATGCTCATTATTTTGACCGTGTTGTACGATTTCATTCTTTGTAGGTCTAGTTTCGATTATTTCAAATCAATGAGTTATTTATTATTAGTGGCACAGTCCACCGTTGAAAGTACCTCGAGTACAGGCCTCGGAAATGCCGTTCTTAAGAGGAGTAAAAAAGTGTTCTAAGCTTGACCGTATAAGGAATGAGGCTGTAAGAAAAGAATTACAAGTTATTAACTTGAATGAAAAATTAAAATATTACAAACAACGGTGGAAAAACACTCAGATTCCAGACTGGCCAATCGAATCTGGAAATACAAACCTACAGGACACAGGTGTGTGTGTAGACCCAGGAAGAGTTTGCTGGGGGATTTTTGATGGCGGAACAGGCAGCACCTTGTCTATGCCGTGTTGTGAAGATGATGGAGAAGATGATGAACTGTGTGTGTGTGTGTGTGTGCGTGTGCGCGCGTGCGCGCGCGCACGTATATTCATAACCTAAACCAAACTACAATCGATTCTGACGCAAATTCTGAGTGGGTTAACAGACGTGAACAAATTTCCTTTCCGTAGGAGAACAATTCGATTTTGTCTCTCAGCTATGCGCAGTGTTATGTAATGGATAACCTGTCACAGTAGATATGGATCAGAGCGAACGCATCGGAGTATGAAATCATATGTCGGCCCCATATACAGCCTACTGAAATGCGTTTATGTTTTAACCACAAAGTGTTTTTAGTGCTTAAAAACGTAAGGCAAACAACAAGCGAAAATTACTACTCTGCGCTACTCAGTTTACAAATTGTTCGCTGTTCGATTGACATTTTATTTAATATTGTCAAAAAGACCGTGCTATACATTGAACCTGAATATATGGACTTTTCCACTGAACTGATCGCATGGGCAACAGTGATGCAGAATGCTCGTGGGAACAGAAGCAATGCTTCTAGTAATATAATGGATGATGAAAATTAATATTTTTTGCTGGATCTGAATTATTTTTATCATTGCTTTTAGTATTTAAAACATGTAAATAAAGAAATTTAATACAAGAAATTATATTTTGATTTTTTTTTAGTTAAAGCTATGAGAAAAAATCGTTGTTGCACAAAAAGCGTAAGTCAAAACTTTATTTTTTTGTATAAAAGCAATTAATTCAACATTCAACAGTAAAAATACATGAAGAACACAAATTGTATCATTAAAAATGTAGGGGAACGCGGGGTAGCCCCGATCAGGTCGGTAACGAGAGTATAGTACGCTGTAGCGATATCTGTTGAATGCTGAACTCTAGCCAGTTGCACAGTGAACTAAAACTAACTAAAAACGACCGATAACCAGTTCCGCCATTGTACTTACAGTGTATTACAGAAGTGTGTTTTAGACAAATTTCTTCTTATTTCTTCACATCTTTAAAGCAACGTAATATTTGCACTTAAATTTTGAATTATTTAATTGTACAGATGTATTGTTAACATTTTCAGCATTATTTCAATTCGTTATTTACGGTTTTAAACTAACTTACTGTAGTCTCCGGTTATAAAACTCAGTAGTATACGCGGTGGGGTAGCACCGATCAGAAGAGTGGGGGAATGACGATCAACTGTACTGAGTTACAACTGTACAACACGGTACTGAGTTAAGTACTATTAAATACTAATGCGTTGCCCTTATATGTTCGTGATACTTTCCGTGGAGTAGCTAGGTTTTTTTTGAGTTTTGTACTGATTAATAAAAACTTGTTTTTATTATGGCGTATCTTAAATTAAGAGTTACCCTCGGAGTCAAAGATTGTCAATATTAGTGTCTTTTGAATGAGAAACAATATTATAATTATAATGTGTATTACAGGAAAGACTTTTAGTAGGCCTATATGGAGAAAATATACACACAAAAATTAAATTGCATTATTTCCCATATAAAATACACAGGATTTAGTACATTGGCTTATGAACTAAAAAAAAACCTAATTTTTAAAATTTATTTTTAGACTTAGATTGTAGTAAGCACCATTTGTATATATATATATATATATATATATATATATATATATTATATAATACTTATAACTATTTTACCTCAAGATGTATTTTTTCTTTAGGGACATGTTTCGGGAGATCCTGTTCTCCCATCCATCTTCGCCATCCAGAAGCAAGATGGCGAAGGTTGAAGATGGGAGAACAGGATCTCCCGAAACATGTCCCTAAAGAAAAAATACATCTTGAGGTAAAATAGTTATAAGTATTATATATTATATACATCAAGAAACGGACTGTAGCAGAAAGTGATTGAAATATATATATATATAACATTCTAATGTATCTTTCATCAATATATCATTTGCTTTTTACATTGACAATTTTTTTTAGGTTTTTATTTTTTCCCATTTAATTTGCATAGGAAATCAACTGATCGTCATTACCCCGCGCGAGTGGGGGAATACTGATCAAAGCCCATTTGTTAATTTTTATGCAATAAGGAAAGCCCCTTTCAACTTTAACGCTTACAGTGTATAACTAATAATGTGCTCGGTTGAATCAACAATTGTTTACATTTGTTTTTAACTTTTAGCCAATTCTTCAATTTTTTATTGAATTTCTCCCTTAGATGATCGGGGCTACCCCGCTCTTCCCTATTATTACTTTTTTAACACAGTATAAAAGTTTATAGGCCGTTTTTAGCGTTTCATGGAAAATTTAATTTCGGTGACTCATGCCCTTTCTAAGATCGCCTATTCAATTAATACTGGGAGACGTAATGAATTATAAAATCCAAGAATAAAATATATTTTTGACGTAAAATTCTTATATATTTTCTTACATTACATAGCCGGTAACATCCACGTTACATCAGAACACTCACTTAGGTTTATACATATTCAAATCAAAAAAATATTTCTTTAAAACAACTGAGCTAAAAGATTATTAAAAGTTTTCTCGAAATTCTGTTCTTTAACAACAACTTAATTGGAGGAAAAACTACAACAGAGCATCGACACTGCAGTCTCAATTACACAATCAGTTTTTGTGTTTCAATATTGCGTAATTCGCCTTTGGTGTTATGTATAAACCGTTGTTAGTACAACTAAAAAACGTGTCTAATCAAGATAGATTACGAAATAACCAAGTTAAAAGAATCGTTTTCTATGTAGTAAAATATATTTAAAAGTTCTCGTTACGTAATATTAAAATGTACAAATTATCTTGACTTTCACACGCAGAGAATCGTTATAAAATTGAGCAATCAACAAGGTTACAACTTAAATACAATATTTAAAAGCATTAAGATAAAATACAGTAAAAGATTTAGAAATTTTGTTGGCACCCAACATATACAAATTATATATAACAAGTGGAACAGGTCAGTTTTTTTACCCACTTCTTTTTTTTACACGTTTGATAAACGTCCAAGTTTTACTTTTACATTTCCAAGAGAGTGTTGTCTTCTACACAACTATATTATTATCAGTACGGTGACTATTTAATACAATGTTCTGCTTTTGCCTCTGTGGGTCTGAAACCTTTTCACCTTTTCACGAACCTTTCACGTAAAACAGGGGTGGGTCACCCCTAAGCTTGATGACTCACCCTCCAAACTTGATGAATACCCCTCAAGTAAAGGTATTTAAAATTAAATGAAATGTCATTATAATAAGCGTTTTATTAGAAATAAGCTAAAGCTAAAAATAATACAGTTTCCCAATAATTCTTATTTGCAATTAAACAAACAAATAAATAAAGAATATAATAAAATTAATACATGTAAGATAACACTTCAAATAAAAGGAACAAAATATCAACAAAGCGTACTGTAAAGAAGCAAAAATGAAAAAACAATGGTTTGATGAAGTCCTAGTTGCTTTGGCTTACATTCGGCACAGTAACTTCTTCCTCTGCGATGACGATAAAGAAAGGTATCAATTATTTCTTTATTAGAATCGACTCTAATAAGTCTTTTACTGAAGCTAGAACCATAAGATTCGAAAGCTATGCAGTCCTGAGCCTGTTTTTTATTGCAACGTAAAAAATTCAATTTATATATCATATGCAGCCTGTTTTTAAAAACATTAAATTTTTTATTGCAACGTAGTTATAATTTTTCATACTTACTTAGTTTTTTGTCAACCCTTCCCCGAAAATTTCAATGACACAGTCCGCGTCATTCCCCCCCCCCCCACTTGTGGACACCCTGACGTAAAACAAAGTAGGCGTTCTCTCCATTTTTTCCAGTGACGAAATTCTTTTTTCTGAGCCCCCTCGAAAAAAAGTCCTTTGCGGCTCCCCTACTATCCTTAGTTAATTCACGCCATTGTTCCCCAAGCACTCCTAGCTGTGGCAACTACTAAAATTTTATAACGTAAACGTTCTCCTCAAACCGTTTAAAACCTCTTGGTCGAAGCCTAGGACAGTTTGATCAGTCACTTCTATAAATCCAAAACAGATTCCATTATTTTTTAGAAGCATGACATCTTTTCAATAATATTTTTCCAGAACACTTATCATAATATAATGACCACACATGATATACCAAACAGCATTATAAACAACAAAGAATGGAGAACAATTTTTACAAATAAAATTTTTTGATATTCGCCTCCCCCCCCCCTACATAATATAGTAAAGAATTCGTGAAAGCAAGCGGCAAAGATATTGTTATTTGCGCTCGACAACAGCTGATTGGCAGTGAACCACGTGGCCGGTCGGTCTGACCCGCGCAGCGCCAAGTTCAGACCAATTAACATAGTCTGCCTAGAGTAGTGGTACAATAACAGGGATTAGCACACACACACACACGCGTATTGCGTAATGCGGTCACGCTGGACAAGTGTTAATGAAGGCAGGCGTGTAACAATGAGTCAAACTCATGTATTAGTTTTACATTAATACAGCACTTAATTACATTACGGTTACCACATTTTCTCAGCCAAATTGAAGACTTTAAAAACAGAGCAGCAGACTGCCTTAGAAAACTCTACGTCGTAACTGGCGGTGCCTACTATTATTTTTCGAAAAATAAATCTTCTTTGTCTAAAAGCAACGTTAAAACTTGACAGCCTCTCTAGAGCAGTGTACTGCGCCGAACCCGCCAAATAATTATCATCATCGTCATCAACAAGTTTGGCTCGATAGCCCTTTGTGGGCCCTAGCTTCATTAAGAAGATTTCGCATTCTTCTCTATTCATAGCAATATTCTTCCAGTTTCTAATTCCGGGACTACTAATGTCCTGACTCACCCTGCCCCTCCATCCCAGATTTTGCCTTCCAACTTTTCTTTTACCTTCTGGCTTTGCATTAAATAACTCTGTCTTCTTAATAACGCTGCTTTCAAAAACACATATAACGTGTTCAGCCTATTACTTTAATCTTTTTAATTTAATAAACGTGCCCACAACCAAATAATTATGCCTAGCGTAAAGTGTCTAGAGAGAGGAGATAACGCGATAACAGATCGCCCGTCTCGCTCACTCTCTTTCTCTCTCTCTCTCTCCCTATCACACAAACACACACACACACGCATGCTACTAATATTCTCGTTAGCCTCATTACAGCCGACGTTCACGCTATGAAACATTGTACAAGTCTGTTCTGCTTATGTGCGATACGACTGAACGTTCTGTTAGCCTCGCAACGACGTGTTCGTCCACTGCGCATGTCTAAGCGACCGTTCAAAGTCTATCGTCAGGTCTTTATAACGTTCAGTAATACGATGGACTAAAATAGAATATCGATTAAAATGGGCTGCCGCATCTCTAAACCGGGCTGTTGGGCGGTGGTCGGTTGCTGACAAATTGCGACATACAGTGGTTGCCTTAAGTTTTGATCCCAGCCGCCGGTAATCTTCTTCAGAGCCGCAACGCGACAGAGAACACGTACGGCAGATATTACTCGAACAGTACCCGAGTACTTCACGAATATTATAACGTCTCCTACGCTATAATATCGGGAACCTGTGGATAATTGACTCAGGTCAATTACACAGGCTGCCATAGTCTTAACCAACTTCTAATTAAACAAAAGATAAGCATTTAGGAGTATATTTATATAATATCGGGTCCCTAAAATTGAGGAACATTGACAGGGGTTTCTGCAGATTTATTCACTCAGTTTTGTTGTTTTGTACCATGACATCTCTTTATTACATAATAACATTAATTGCACTACTTAAAGTTCTCAACCTATATGGTTCAACAGTTTACAGTTTACAAAATGATTATATATTTTATTCTTTTAGAAGGGCCCTCAAAATAAAGATGTAGATCGTTTTAACTTTTCCACGGATCCGGGATTGAATATTGTATGTTAATAATGGTCACCTACCCATATACTATCTTGAAATTGTGCCATTAGAAGAATGGACTTTATTTACCTTTTAAAACAATAATGCTTTACAGTTTAAACTTTTACTCTTTTACTACAAATAGTTTTCTCAGATTACAGACTACATCTTACATATAATGTCTGTTCTTAAAAGTCTTAAAGTGTTAGTTAAATTGTCTTTTGTTGGTTATAATTTTAGTATCAAATAACCACGGAAGACAAGTCTCCGTGTCACCTGTGGTATCTTGTAGTTGATGCAGATTCGGCTCCTCGGTCCTCGGTGTGTTTCATGAAGGTCTTTTATTATTTTATATTATTATTATTATTATTTTATTATTATTATTATTATTATCTTAGTATCCGGTGACGGTGAAGTTCCTGAAGTGTGTTAGATCATTCTGGGTCTGGTACTCTCCTCTTAGATGACTGGTAGTAATATCTCGTTGTTAGAATA
Source organism: Magicicada septendecula (assembly GCA_034769895.1). Lineage (NCBI taxonomy): Eukaryota > Metazoa > Arthropoda > Insecta > Hemiptera > Cicadidae > Magicicada > Magicicada septendecula. The sequence goes on along the minus strand of CM068371.1, from coordinate 30,537,834 downwards.
ATTAATGCAAAAGTTTGTTTCACTGGTATTCACTTTACATGATCATTTATTAGTTGAATTTCACCTTAGGGTCCTAGTACTGTATTAATTACATAATTTTCTTACTTAAGATTTGGTAGAGATGTCATCGGCGCACAATTTAGTTATTCTTTTACTAGCTTTCAACATATTTATCTCTGCGTCGCGATCCAACTATTTAACGATACATTTCGGTTAAGAGTGTACAGAGTGCATATATATATATATATATATATATATATATATATATATATATTAACTGAGATTATTCACTTGGGAAAACCAAAATATTGTCATCGGTGCACATTACCGCTGTGCGCAGCTTACGGTGTGAGCGCTCCATTACAAGTGGGGTTTGTTTATTGGGGCAGGTAAAGTAACTTCGCGTCGTTTACGCTTCACCATAAAAGTAGTTCCACATTCCGATTAATATCTACCGGTTTAATCTTTGACATATTTAATTATACTACGGTATCCTTTACTTCGTAGTTAATTATTGTATACCTTTATGTTTTTTATATCGAGTTGTAATTTACTACTTTTATTAGTTTTATTTACGGGTTATTCTGCGTGTTGATGCCGGTTTCCGCATGTCAAAGCATGGTTAATTATTAAAGGGTGTTTCCTTACCTTTATACTCGCATTCCTCTTGGTTTTAAGCTCTTTATTTATTATTATTTCTGTGTTACCTTAGGGATTTAAACTTTGTTTAAATGTGCGATTTTAATTTAAAAATAAATCTCTCTCCTTCTTATTTATTTTATTTATTATTTATTTTTTTAATTAATAAAATCGTCACAATATAAACAACCGTAAAGGTACCCATGTATAAGAACCGAGTACAAGCGACCCGGGAAATACTCAGGTATTGTTCAGCTGACATCTGCTGCACCTGTTGTCTGTCGCTTTGCGGCTCTGAAGAAGATTACCGGCGGCTGGGATCCACGAGTACGTCGCTAGTCATCATCAACCTACCACGGCTCAACAGCCCGGTTTGACATCAAATTAATAATGTCGACACCGACCGTGCAAGCTTACGTTATAAAATACGTACTGAATTATAAACCAAAAGGACGGAGCGATGTGGGGCGTCCGAAGCGGTTGGAACACTTCCTCAAAATGCAGGCCTACGTGAGTTATCAACGAGATGATAAAACACGCGCCGCGCGGACATTCACACACACGACACAGGTATATACCAAATAAACAAGTACTATGCCATCGAATGTCGTCAATATAAACGTCGTTTTCTTTTAAATTGACTGTTACATGAAATAAAAACGTATTGTTGGGCTTATGTATACTGTTTCCGTTCTTAGCTTAATCCTGATGTAAACAAACAGGCGTGGCACATCTGAAACGCTATTTGCTACTTGAAGTAGGGGCGTGTCACTCTGGCAGAAGCAGTACAGACAGGGTACATACAATATTGATACTGTATAAATACACGTAAATTTTAATAACCTGTTCTGACCAAAGTAAAATCTGTGTGACAGCGTCAGACCGACAGTGAAACATTTTATAACACCAGTTAATGGCTTTTCTTTTATTAACCGTTTAAATATCGCAACAAACAAAATAGTAAAGTTTATTTAAAACGAAAATAGAAGCTGTAATAATTCCCAGCATTGAATACAATCAGTTTCTGTCAGAGAGTATTTCAAATCCTTCCATATCTGTATCTGAACTTGTATCATCACTTGAGTTAGCGTTATAATTGATAAGATTGTTGATTGTCCACAACGACGTCGGTAATGTGGGTCAGTTGCCATAGCTTATCATCTTCCTTGATTATATGCTGCATGCAATGACTCCACTTGTCCGCCGTTGTTTCACTTACCGCCTTCTCAATAAATTGTTTTATATCAAGCAGATAATGCTGTGTTGTGACGGGCAACATATGCTTTCAACTGGCTCCATATCAGTTCAACAGGATTCAGAGGTACAGTGATAAAGAGGAAGTCTTAAAACGACGTGCCACGATTTAAGTGGTAAGATAACTCTCACATGACTATACAGACATTCTGCACGTGCGCGTAATACATTACTGTGTGAACACTGTCAACGACTCTGACCAATAACGTTTCAGATTTTCCACGTGGGTTTGTTTACATCAGGATTGAGCTAAGAACGGAAAGAGTATAGACAGGTTGTCTACGTAACAGTATTTAAAACTCATCGTTGTCTTCTATCCAACTGCTTACCTAATACCATACTGCACTTCCTGGAATCATTATGAATTTCATAGAACCGTTATTTCTCCGAGCAAATGTCACTCCGAGCAAGTGTCACAACTTCCGTCCGAAGAAGCGTTGGAGTGACCAGCTCTAGTTCATCTGCTTAGGACTGGCAGACTAGTTTTAGTTTAATTCTTGTTGGAGATGTTCATAATTTGTATAGGTTATCGAATTATGAACGAAAATTTGCTTGTAACTACTTGTGCGTGTTTTAAAAAAAATATATTTGAAAAAACTACCGGAGAAATGCTGCTCACGGATGTTTCCTCGAACGTATGGTAAAAGAACCGACTACCCGAGGTAAAACCGGAGTATATTAACCTATATTATATGTGGCGGAAATCTCTTCATCTTGTAAACTGGTAACACAGCGAGTGATCTCTTCAAGATGCGCAGATTAACTTGGCTCCGGTATTACGTCGTGAAAACGAGAATAGTTCAAAAAGTTCTCGACCTGACACAGTGAGCGCCACGAGTATCACACTATTGTGATTGGTTGCAACAAGTTCTCGACCTGACACAGAGAGCGCCACGAGTACCACACTATTGTGATTGGTTGCAGCAAGTTCTCGACCTGACACAGGAAGCGCCACGAGTATCACACTATTGTGATTGGTTGCAACAAGTTCTCGACCTGACACAGAGAGCGCCACGAGTATCACACTATTGTGATTGGTTGCAACAAGTTCTCGACCTGACACAGAGAGCGCCACGAGTATCACACTATTGTGATTGGTTGCAGCACGTTCTCCACCTGACACAGACAGCGCCACGAGTATCACACTATTGTGATTGGTTGCAGCAAGTTCTCGACCTGACACAGAAAGCGCCACGAGTATCACACTATTGTGATTGGTTGCAACAAGTTCTCGACCTGACACAGAGAGCGCCACGAGTATCACACTATTGTGATTGGTTGCAACAAGTTCTCGGCCTGACACAGACAGCGCCACGAGTATCACACTATTGTGATTGGTTGCAGCAAGTTCTCCACCTGACACAGACAGCGCCACGAGTATCACACTATTGTGATTGGTTGCAGCAAGTTCTCGACCTGACACAGAGAGCGCCACGAGTATCACACTATTGTGATTGGTTGCAGCAAGTTCTTGACCTGACACAGAGAGCGCCACGAGTATCACACTATTGTGATTGGTTGCAACAAGTTCTCGACCTGACACAGAGAGCGCCACGAGTATCACACTATTGTGTTGTGATTGGTTGCAACAAGTCCTCGACCTGACACAGAGAGCGCCACATTGTTGAGCTTGTTATTGTTAGGCCGTGACCCACAGTTGTCGTTATTGACAGACGTTTCGGCCTCACTATCGGAGGCCGTCATCAGTGTCTAGAGTGGCACGGTGTCCGCCGAGACAGAAACTATGCGTTTTGCCTGAGAAGGTCCAGCACGATCTAACCTGGAAAGCAGCACCAACAAATCGGCACCAAGTGCTATCTGATTAGCTTGGGAGCACAGCGAATTCATATCTGAGGTGAACTGGCGGACACCGTGCCAATCTAGACGCAGATAATTTCAAGAATGCTGACGGCCGTGAAAGCTTAGGAACTTGCACTGGTTGCAAGCTCAATCCGCCAATGGGTGTACCATAGTGTTTAAGCCAGCTGTATTTACTAATTTGATTCTTGCGATCAAATAGAATAAAGTACACAGGCTTGGTATTTATCAAAAAGTTTATAAAATCGAATTTCGCGCAGTGATAAAATTCTTCGTTATAAAAGGTTAACCGTCAGTGGGAACAAACATCGTCAGTTGGATTCCACTCTGTAAGATTCTTCACTATTGTTTTAATAGCGAATAAACTGGCTGATCGATTCAAACGTGATCGATCGTCTACTTATGACGATGAACGATCAGATCGCCGAAAACACTACAGCTGGCGACAAAATGATGGGCGAGTTAAAATATGTGAACTTGCTGAACTGCGAACACCTCAGCCGAACATATTACACCACAACATATACATAATCATCATCATCTTCTTCAGAAAGAATTAAACCAAAAACAGTTCTTCCGGGTTTCAAAAAGTGATAAAATATTATTTTATGTTAAGATATTTTTGACGTGGGTGGATTCCTGGCCCTATCCACACAACCTCCATCTGGAGGGCGGGGATGTAATTCGGACCTCCCTTGTCCCTTGTCCCTTTTATTTTAAGAAGGAAACAAGAATAAGGTTTTAAACACTGTAGCGATACCAGTTTTGATGTATGGAAATGAAGCCAGAGTTATGATAGAAAGTTCTCAACTCGATTGAAAGACTAAAAGATTTCAAACAACGTTGGAAAGAACACTTAGAAAGAATGTCAGATTCAAGATTGGCCAAACAAGTTTGGAAATATAAACCTATAGGACACAGATGTGTGGGTCAGGGCCCCACATAGGCGGTGCTGCCGTTGCCATGGAATCGGGGCCCGTGGGTCAGGGGGCCCCGCAAAGGAGCAAAAAAAATGTGATTAAAAAAACCAAATTCATAATACTGGCGACGATGTTGAAAATAACTTTTTCACATGTCAAATTAAAATGTAAAAATCCCTTAACTAAAACAACTAAGTAGGTAGTAGGTAGTTGTAGTACCACGGCGTTTGAAATTATCGACTCTGCAATTTCAACACCAGAAACCGTCACCAGGCGCCACTAGCTGCTAACAGTCATCGAGTATGACGCCAACCCTAGTCATCTCTACCCAACCCTGGTGTAGAGTGTAGACACGGCTCAAGGTCAATGCAACAGAGCGCATGCCCGAATCGGATGCTTTGTTTGTCAGTTTGTGCGAGATTGTTTTTGCGTTAAGCAGTGGGCTACTAGTTTTTTCGATTTCAGTTATTAATTGTATTATTTGAAGTCCTAAGTGTGAAAGTTTATTACTATTATTGTGTTTTATAGTGAGTTTAGTTATGTCTACTACTTCTACTACGAGTAATTTCAAGCATAAATCTGGAGCTCAAAAACGAAAGTTGAAAGCAATGAAAGAAGCAACAGGTGCTGTAGGACGGCAGAGTATTACAAAGTTTTTTAAAAAGAGTGACGACAGTGATGACCATCCTTTCTCTGTTGAAGATGGAAATATTGAAAGTGAAAGTTTACCTCCCTGTAAGACAAATGATTCTGATACGTTGATGGTGTCAAGTGAACCGACCGAAACTAACGACGATACAGGCAAGACTTCCAGGTAGGAAAAATTGTAGACTCTGTAAATAAGAATAATAATTGTCAAAGTGACAACGGGACTGGTGAGATTTGTAACAACGATAACAAAGTCTTAGATTTTACCGATCCAGGTACATGGCCAGAAATAATCAATGACATTAACTGGCAGAATATTGTCTCTCAGAATAATATCAAAGTTGAGGAATTATTTAAGCAGGCTAGGACATTCCCGAGGGACAAAACAGGAAAACTGTTCCCTAACTATCTTCTCAATTCTAAATCTGCAAGCAATCGAGAGCAGTACCCCAGAGATTGGTTGATCTGGAGCTCTTCAAAACAGACGCTTCATTGCCTTGCATGTACTCTGTTTTCTCTAGCTCAATTCGCGTGGAAAATGTTGTATAACAAACTTCCCGAACATGAAAACAGCGGTGAACATCGAAAGTGCTATTGTCAATGGAAATCCCTCCAACAATCAATTAATTGCAAAGGTATTGATAGTGGTCTTCAAAAACAAATTTTAAATGGAGCAGAAAAATGGAAGGCAATATTACAAAGAATTTTGGACGTAACACTGTTTTTAGCATCAAGGGGGTTGCCTTTCAAAGGGAATAATATATCGTTTGGTGATGTAAATAACAGAAACTTTCTCGGAACCTTGGAATTAATAGGAAAATACGATGAAATTACAAGGGAGCACTTGGCTAAGGTAAAAACTCTTCAATTACAAGGAAAAACATGAAAGGTCAAGCTCACTACTTATCTTGGATGAGTCAGAATGAGTTCATTTTACTTTGCGGTGAAAAAGTGTTTAAAGTTATACTTGAAGAAAGATAAGAAGCCATTTACTATGGGTTGATCGTTGATGCAACTCCTGATGTGTCGCATCAAGAACAGAACGTATTTATTTTGAGATATGTCACTCAAAATAAAGACACAAGGCAATACGAAATAAAAGAAAGATTTGTTAAGTTTCTAAACTTAAACAAAAAAAACTGGAGAAGATATTACTAATGAGATTGTTTTAGCAGAAAATAATATCCTTCTTGAGGACTGTAGGGCTCAAGGGTACGACGGAGGGTCAAATATGTGTGGAAAAGTCAAAGGCGTAAAAACAAGACTATTAGAAAAAAATGATGTAGCATTTTATTCTCCATGTGGAGCTCACTCCTTAAACAGAATAGGAGTTAATGCAGCTAAAATGTGCCCAGAGGTTATGAATTTCTTTGGAAATTTGGAAACAATGTACTCCTTTTTTTCACATAGCCCAGCAAGATGGAACATTTTGACAAGTGAAGTGCCACTTTCCCTAAAAAATCAATCACAAACAAGATGGTATGAGCGATTTGAGGTCGTGGTTCCAGTCGCAAAGCACTATCCAGGAGTATTAAAGGCCTTGGAGCGAGTATTAAGTGAGTTGAAGTCAAGCCTCGAATCAAAAGCGTATAACAAAGTTATAGGTCTAAAGAAATACTTTTCTTCTTTTCAAGGCCTCTGCAGGACAGTCTTTGGTTTAAGGTGTTGGGCTGCATTAATGAAAGAAGTGTAATAATTCAGTCTCAAGAGATTTCTCTGGACATCCAGGTCAAACTGACTTACATGAGGACATACAGCGACTCAGAGACTCGTGGACAAAAATCATCAACGAGTCACGCTTAGTAGCGCAAACAATGAAAATATCATCTTCGTTTCCGAATCCGAATAAAAGAAGTCGTCCTTCTCCTTCATCAGAAACCCTAGTTAATACCGAAGAAGAAAATTTTAGAACTAACATAGTTTACAGAGCTTTGGATTTTATTTTATATTACCTCAAAACAAGATTTGAAGCTACCAATTCACTAACTGAACTTTTCAGTCCAATTCTTAAATTCAACTCGTTGGAAGAAAGTGATTTGAAATGTAAGGCTACAAAACTAGTCAGCACTTACACAAACGATTTATCAGTGAACTTTTGTGATGAGATTTTACATCTAAAACATATTTCAAACACAGTGTTTCAGGTTCTGCCAAATTCCCAAAATAACCCGTTACAATTACTTAACTCAATCTATGAAAAACAATTGGAACCAGTTTTTATGAATGTTTGTATTGCCCTTAGAATTTTTTGTACGATTCCAGTAACAGTTGCATCAGCAGAAAGAGCATTCAGTAAGCTTGGAAACGTATTGAAGACATGGCAACGCTCATCAATGAGCCAAGAGCGACTTAACTCGCTGGCTGTATTGGCCATTTAACACCGTCTTGCTTTAATCATTGACTTCAGAGATGTATTTGATACATTCTCCATGATGAAAGCAAGAAAAATGTAAAATAATTGATTCATGTTTGTTTTTCAAGATGGACACTTATACTTTTTCTATTAAGTATTATTAAAGTTTGAAGTCTATTTTAATCAGTTACTTTGATTTTTAATTTCAATTGTAGAATTGTATATATACAAATAACATTTTGATTTTCCGGATATTAAAACTGTATGATACTAGTTACTATATTTATTAACCAAATGTTTATTTTTGTTCATTCAATACCTTTTTACCAAAAGGTCTTGCTTTATTATGTGGTATATCGTATATGTCACTCTTATAAACCTATATGGAGTATGTTTTAGGTTTAAACTGTGGAAAATGCTTCAAAATTCAAAATGTCTCTGTTCAAACATAAACCGTGGAAAAGGGACAAGGATCCTGCACAGATTATTTTTTATTATGTGAGGTGGGGGAGGAGCCCGTCATAACAGCTGGCAACGGGGTCCACAGACTGATATGGGGGGCCTGGTGTGGGTATAGACCCAGAAAGAAATGGCTGGAGGATCTCTGAAGGCGGAACAGGCAGCACCTTGCCATGATGATGACGATAAATCAGTGTTTAGCTGCTCACACGAACTGAGAAGCTTCCATGTGCTTCAGGTATACGTATGTCGCACTCGAATTATCGCGGACGGAAAGAGATCCTAATGATGAGGTTTTCAGGAGAGTGGATGAAAGAAGGACACTGAATGGAAACATTCCACAAAGATAATCAGTATGATTGGTCATTACTCAAACTGGTTCACTACACCTCGATCGAGGGAATGATAGAAGGGCATAATGGGAGGGAAAGATCCAGACAGGAGTAAGTGGTCTGGATGACGACGACGATGAGTTTATGCGATACGGCGCGGAGATACATGTACCCTCGCATCGCAGCCAGTGTCACCCGCGTCAACAGTCCGCTTTACAACACGTCTACACGTTCTGTTCTCACGTATACTCAGTTGTTTTCGCATCTGCAACTGTGATCGCATGGTTTACGCAACTATAAATAAATCAGTGTCTCACTGCAGAACCGGAGAAGTCTGGTTTGTTTCGAACGGTGTCACACGCACAGTCTGGCAATAGTTCAACCGAACGCAGCCGTCGCGTCACCATTCAGACTACGCAACTGAGTGGTTGCGCAACCTGGTTTACCTACTAATGAGTAAGACTTGGACGGCTATATAGACACGAAACGGACAATGTCCCTAGAATGTTGTCTGTCTCATATGTGTAAGAATATATAACATTTTATTATTCTAAAACAGAAGTATCACTGTTGCACACCACTATAGAAAAATTATTCCGATTACTGCTTTCAGACTTCACAGCTCATCATCTGATCGCTATTTCCGATTGTTATTTCCGATCTGATTATGAGCTGTGAAGGTTGAAAGCGCTAATCGAATAATTTTTCTACAGTGGTGTGCGACAGTGATAATTCTGTTTGTGATTATAACCACTAACACAACTTTCTTAATTAAATTTTATTATTCTAACTGAATTTTGAGACTCAATACACGTTTTGAGAAGATACATTTCTTATACTTACGGTAACCATATTTTCTCAGCTGGAATCCGGAACATATGAAAATAGTTGTGGTTGGCGGGGGGGGTAGGTTGGGGAGGGGTATGAGCCATTTCTCGAAACCATGTTGAAAATATGTATTCTTTTAGTGGAGGTTTGGTACGGACGTTTTGGTACATTAGTGCTATACATGTATTGTTACGACGGTCTACTGATCGTCGTATGGTACAATGGAAAACTAAATACAAGACTCCAGTTACGTCACTAATCACCAGCTTTTAATTATCACAGTTAAACAGTTCGTAACTAACAAGACAGTCTCTTACAACAAATCAAATAAAAATTGTTCACATGCAGTAAAAATGTCTACTAACATAAAACACAATTGTATTACAATTGTTCCGCATGATAAAACACGTAACACTGGTTTTCACGTGGTACCTTTTCACCAATAACCACTTGAACGCACAGAGTAATCGCCCGACAATAACTCACATCTCAAACTGACTGAGCGTCCTCTTGTATTTATACCCCGCCGAATGTAGATTATTCGCTAACTGCGCGTCGAGAATGAGGCGCGGACCGGTGAGTCCCGGAACAATCCCGCAACGCATGTCGAGAATCACGTACGACTTAACATTACAGCCGTATTCCACTGGATCGTTCGAGAAACACGTAGATTGTTCTGTAATGTGGAACAGTATAAAATTTAATTCGTTTATATCCATTATTTTCAAAATAACATTAATTTGTTAAAATTCGCCTGTTGCTGACTTTACAAGCGATTTGCATAAAAACTATTTATCGCATATAAATTTTATAAGTTCAGTTTTATTTTACATTTTATCGCCAACAATTTTTAATTAAAACTGTTTTTGATCCGATTATTAGCAGAGGAGATATTTTGAAAAAATCAGAAAAACACGATTTTCCAACTAAAACTGTTAATAAAAATATGTTCCCAACCGGCTTGGTATTCTAAAATTTAAGGCTGTACATACTTTCATGTCCTGAACAAATGTTCAAAAGATAATACCCGCTTCAAACAGTTCTCGAAGAAAGTATGATTTGCTTCCACTATTTCTAGTTAGCATGTTCAATTTATTAACTTACACAAAACTTATCATATTTCATACAATCATATCAGTTTTCAAATAAAACGCATTAAATATTAGTAAAAACAAAAGTTGACCATGAACCACGGCTGCTATGTTTGCATAAATTAAGCACAATTTTTGCATTAAAAGATAAAATATTTAAGTCTAAATCCGAGACTTTTTAACGATTTTTCGGGACACCGGGACCTAGGTCCGAAATTCGCGACTGTCCCGGATAAACCGCGACTTATACTGTCTCGGTCATCGTACTTATACTTTGGATCGTCGCTTGTCAATCTCATGATTCGGGGCGTATTCTTGAGAGAGAGAGAGAGAGAGAGAGAGAGAGAGAGAGAGAGAGAGAGAGAGAGAGAGAGAGAGAGAGAGAGAGAGAGAGAGAGATACTACACACATAAACAACACTCTTACCCCCCACCGCACGGCTTACCGCCGGGCGTGGGTTAAAACGTTGGCTAATATCTCTCGGCTGGGGTGGGGCGTGAGTTCTATCACGGCCGGAGGGCGCAACAGGTCTGTGACCTAATGCCTGAAGTGGAGAAGAGCCACATTTTTAATCGATATCAGCTCTCGTTTCTCATCATAGAAGACATCGAAGATAGCCTGCCGAGATCTCTCTATGAATTGCAGCAGATAATTCTCACGTATGGTTTGGAAATCTCTAATATCAAGATCAAATCCATGGCTTTCCGAGGTCGCTTTCTGTCACATGTAAACTGGTTGTGAATGATCGACTCATTGAGCTGGTGCATTCATTCAGATTCTTTGGTGTCACTTATCTTACGTGGGAGAAGTAGATCCAATAAAAATTAGAGAAGTTCGACCACATTTGTGGACTTGTCAGAAGAGCTTTAAAGGAAAGGTCAGACGAGACACTGTGTTAAAATTATATAAAGAGGTGGCAAGTATCATACGGTCTTTGGGGTTGTGAAGCATGGACACAGTACTACTGCAAGGTCCCGCAGCCGAATGAAAGTTAGTAACAGGAGGTTTATAAAATCTGAGATCCAGTTACACAAGATGGTAGTATAGATAAAGCGATAAGAGAAAGAAATAACCTGGAAAAAGAATTAATAGCATTGTTGAACAACATATTGTGGGACCAACAAATATCAAAACAAAATAAACATCGTATATACAATACAACCGTGAAACCAATTACGTCATACGGGTGTGAAATATGCCCAATAATACAAAAAACAGAAAAGTTGTTGGAAGCTACTGAAATGGATTATTGGCGAAGAGCGGCAGGGAGGGTCAAAACTGGAAGAAGTAAGAAACGCCAGAATCCGGGAGACAATGGGGGTACAGTACTCTATTGTCGACGACATAAAAACAAAACAGCTAAGATGGTTTGGGCATGTGCAAAGAATGCCAGATAATCGACTCCCCAAGCAAATTTTGAGATGGACACCATACGGTCGTAGGCGAAGAGGAAGACCTAGGTTGCGTTGGAGAGAAGGCATCAACCGGGCAATGAGAGACCGGGAATTGGAAGAAGAATCTTGGTTAGACCGAGACCAATGAAGACTAGGGATCGGAAGACGTAGGATAACGTTATGAACCGATTTATATATATATTTGCATATTTGCCCAGGGCGGTATGTTTAATACGTAATTAGCATAGAAAGTATAAGGAACAGTTTTATACAGTTTTGTGCAAGAAAATGCAGGCTGGATCCTGTCGAGAGGACACCTGCTTCGCCAGCGTAAGATACGGCGTGTGTGTGTTTGTGTGTGTGTGAGCCAGCTGTGACCTGTTTTGAACGACGCGATGGGGTGATGCGCTACGAATTGTTTGTTCCAATTATTCAGGTTTTAACAGGATTATAATAAACAACGAGATCGCTCAAGTGACGAATATGGTCATAAGTTCGCGATAATTAACCAAAAAGTGAGTGTAATAAAAAGGACGCTCTGGAGCGAACTGACCATCTCTAACCTGTCGAAAGCAGGAATGTTCCTGTCAAATCGCCACCAGTATAAATACCACTGGCAATTTTGGGCGATCACACACTCAGACTCAAGGAATCTACAGACGACGTTACGCTACCCGATTACAGATCGACCAGGACGCACACACACACACTGTATCACACTCACACCAAGACGTAAGAAGGAATTCTGAAGCATCACCAACAACAACATTTAGAGACAACGACCACAGCACCATCATCATACTCTCAGCATTCTGGACACACACACACGCGCGCGCGCGCAACGGTAACAGCAGTATGCAGGTGATAAAAAACAATTATACTAATTTTAGTGTGAAAAGAGCTCTTAAAAGAAATGAACTATAAATATTAAAGCATTAAAGTTAGTAAGTTTAAATATTAAGAAATAAGAGAAGTTAATTTAATAACAAGATTTAGAAAAGAAATATCAATCTTTTGTCGTATTTTTGGGTGTGTCAGTATAAATCAATTAATAGATTGAAAGTAAATTTAACATCATATTTATTTGTTTATAGCAACAATAAAGTCATTCTTGAAACTTAATCTTATTTTGTTTGTAACTGAGTTGCTATCAGTATTTAAAAGTTGAGTTAATTTCAGACACACAGAAATAAAAAGAATTTAAATAACTTGTTTAACATGTTTGTTTAGTCAATAAGATTATATGGGTGTTCATTTGTGTGGTATGTTATGAATAGCATTGCAGGTTACAGTATGTGTGTAAAACTTATAAAGGTAAATATTTATGTGTCTAATGTTTGAAATTTTACTATTGAAATATTTTTTTCTATTAACTAATAAATCTTAGAATGATTATTTGAAACGATTTTAAATGATTTATTTCATGTCAACAACATCTCACTGCTCTTTAAAAAAGTATTTAATTATTGTACAACCACATATACTTGACGCAACGAGAAACAAAATCCTGCGACCTGGCCGGTGTAATACATATTTAGTTGCGTTGAGTACATGATAATATATTTGTATAATTGTTGTAACGTTGCTATATATATATATATATATATATATATATATATATATATATATATAATATATTTAATATTTATACTGAAATTATCTCAAGATATTTTTTTCCTTACATGCTGTAAAATTTACATCTACAAGCTTGTTGGATATATTTATATTCCCAGCAATTATATACATGCTGGTACCCTCACTTTCTTAATTTTAACGTTCTCTTTAAAGTATTTATATTCCACAGAAAGGTATTATTAGGCTTGCAAGACAAACTGGAAACTATCTTATGTATGTTTTTAATTGATTTTAATCAAATTAGTACAGCTATTATTTGCCTATTAGTTTTAATTTTTGGTACGATTTTCATTATAACATGAGAAATACAATACTCTAAGAAAACGATATGTGGTTGAAAAAATCCCCCCCCCCCCAAATGAAATCCTAGGTTCGCCCCTGTCAACAGCAACAACTTAACACACGCAATTGCCTTAGAAGTAGGGCCACGTTAAATGATTAATGATTATGGAATTTCACTGAAATTTCACTCTGCGAAGGATTCATTGAACACAAAAAATAAAACTCTAGTGACGTAAACTGAACAAACTATAAAAATTATACTAAGATTTCCCCCCAATTACCTCAATCATAAAATTATGTCGTACTGCTGTAATTGTAGGTTCCCCAGAATTATGTAATAGACTTCCCGCAATGTATATGTTACTGTAAAAGTGTGAACTAAGGTAGATCTTAAGATTTACCGGCATATCCTAAGATTTACCGTTTTATGATGGTAAATGCCCGAAGATCCTTTTAAAATGTTTGCATTTCGGACTTTTACCAACAGTTAGTGGTAAATGTCAAGATTTACCGCTGCATTGTGGTAAGAGAGTAATATTTTTCATTTTAAAGAAATTTATAGCTAAAAATTTTTTAAAAAAGCATTTTCATAAAAATATGATTCTCGTGTATTACATTAAATAGTTCATCAAAACGAAGTAAAGGATCTCTTCTCGTTCCGCAGAAACAGGTGCTACGAGTTTATCTTCACCACCGATGTTAAGAATATCCTAACGTTTTAGCTTTACTCGTGAACTATCGCTATAAAATCATATTATCACTAAGAAAGTAAATAGTTTACAGTTGTTTTGATTGTTCATCATCTTTTTTCACAGCACTACACTATATAGAATATTGAAACTTTCAACTTGTGAAACTTACTTGTCTTTTCTTCTCGTGCGCGTTTCGGCGTGGTGTTCGCCTTCGTCAGCTTTGAGACAGACTGCCATTAACTTGTAACGGTTTTTGTTTTGAAAGCTATAGTGGGGGTGGTGTGTGGAGGAAGGGGATTGGCGCGGGTATCCAAATTATTGTTAGTTTTATGTATAATTGTGTCAAAAAGTGTGTGTGATTTATACTGTAATTGGTCGTTAAGTATGTTGTTTGGTTGTGTTGTGTAGTGTTTGTATATTTCATAAATGATGCAATAGTTTCTACATAGGCCAGACGGGAAGATCTTTTTCATCTCGTTACTCTGAACAGAAGAAGAATATGAAATATACAAACACCACACAACACAGACTATATCTTTGGCAAAGACCTTTTCCAAAGACCTTTGTTACATTTTTTTTAGATTTGATATGGTATTAATAAGCCCAATTATGATAAATAAACTGTTTCAATCATAGTTCTATACAAACTGGTAAAAAACCAATTACGTTTACGCAACCGCATTACGAACAATTGTCATAATATATTTATTGTTGAAAACAGCAGCAAAGAAAACATATTTGGATTCGGTTATAGTTTGCAACAAAACGTGATATGAAATGAATAACTGTAATGTGAGGATAAAAAAATTTTAAGAATTAGGCTATATAAAAATGAATGGTATTACTTAGGCCTACTTATTTACAGTTTCAAAACTGTGTCACTGATACTAGTCTCAATTGTTCAATTATAGACTTACTTGATATGTTTGTAGACCGCCATTCGTTTTGTATGCAGCAACAATGTTTTACAAACGATAATGCCAAACTTTGAAACTTGTAAAAGATTCGATTTATAATTAAATCTTGAAAACAAAATGTTATTACTCATTTTCACTGCAACATGTTTAGAATACTAACTTTATAAAAGGATTACTATAAAATAAATATATTTTATAGTCTAACAGTACCACAATTGTTTGGACTTGGGCTTCCGCCTGGAAGGTTGTGGTTCACAGCTACAACTTAACGCTGAGGATGACGGTCTGAGCCAAAGATATGACACTTAACTTGATGCTGAAGACGATGGGCGGTCCAAGCCACTGAAAGGTACCTTTCTTATGTGAATAATGAAATCGTTGCTATAGACCAAAATCGTGTTTGTTGAATATTAGAATTAGGTTAAGAAGTTAATTCTAAAATTTTGTGGTTGTTTAGTGACCCCGCGACAATTAGTCCAATCAATCTGTCACGGCCTAATGTTAAATTTACAAAAATTCCAACCCGGAAACAAAAAATATGGCGTTGTAGGAAAAACAATTCTAAGAAAGAGTATATAAAATGAAACTCGGTCTGAAATGGCGAAGTTAACCCAAAAAATTCGCAAAGTTGGAAAAAACGGTTTTCGAACAAAAAACTACAACTCCAATCGAAAAATAGTAAATTACAGAGTTGTAGGTAATAAAAAGATCTTTCGATTGCTATTTTTGTAAGTATCGATTGTCATGTTACTTTTCGAGATATATCGGAAAAACCGTCTAAAATCTACTATTTTTGTTTTTGCCGAATCATTTTCAAATTTACGTTTAAAGACTTGATATTTATTGTGAATATAGCCCGCGGCAAGCCAAAAAGTATATATTTGAAAAATTGGAAAATTTGTTTTTTTTTCGAGATATATCGATTTTTCGAAAAAAAAAAGACGTTCTCGAAAATTGGCCACTCTTGCTCGATGGATAGTCGTAGAGTAACGATCTTAGGCTTATTTTCTTCTTGGAGAGTTGTACTTTCATGCTGTAAAAGATTTATAACGATTTTATGAATTTTAAGTATCGAAAAATGACATTGAAAAAATTAAATTTTTTAGGTTACGTTTTTTTTATCTTTTTTAATTTTAATTGTACAAAAATGCCCTTAACAGATTTAATATAAAACAACAGAGTTATCAACAAATACCGTAACTAAGCAAAGTTTTATTCATCTGTTTTTTATTTTTATTTTTTGTTTTTTTTTTATTATTCAGAATTTTAAATTCAAAATGTTGGATTTAAAATTTTATTTAACCATTTTATAGTCTTATTATTATTATTATACATATTTATATTACAATATATATATGTAGAGAAAGAAAGAGGATATTCCTACATTTCGCGAATCTATGAACTATAGAAATATACGAAAAATATTCCATGTTGAATTGAGGTTATGTAGAATATAATCAAAATGGTATATTTTTCCTCGGGAATATTAAAATGATATGTTTTTCGTCGGAATGCAGAGAGGGTATCGACGCCTCCTACGAAGAAAAGCACAACTCAGATTTTCCCATTTAAAATAACATTGAAAAATCTGAGTTGTGCTAGTCTTCATAGGGGGCGTCGGTTCTTCGTCTGGGGCGTCGATATCTACTCATATACATTCACGTACTTTTAAGTTTTTAACGTACTTTTAAGCTTATAAGGCGACTGAAACTATAATAATCGTGTTTATCTCGTTGAGTTACCCCAGATTAAGTACAAAAGGATTTTTGTACGTAATTTAGAAGCCGAGATGTTGAGGATTTTTTCGAGCGCGAAAGATTTCGAACGAGCGAATCCAGTTTTAAGAGCGGCCGAGCGAGGTTTTCCTCGCACGCTTCACTTTCACACTTAATTGTTAATAGTAAAAGTCAATGAAATGAACCGCTGTATTTTTCTTTTGAAAATATAGGTATTCAAAAGTAATCTCCACAAAGGCTAATGCTGTATGATGTAAATTGCGTCCTCTGGAATTTTATGAAAAAAAAACATTTCGGCTCCAGACGGTCGTACATCAACTTTTTTTTTAAATTCGTGAAAAAATGCCAGCAACTGATTTCTGTTAAGGGCATTTTCGTACAATTAAAATTAAAAAAGATATTTAAAAAAACGTAACTAAAAAAATTTTATTTTTTCAATGTCATTTTTTGGTACTTAAAATTCATAAAATCGTTATAAATCTTTTACAGCATGAACGTACAACTCTCCAAGAAGAAAATAAGCCCAAGATCGTTACTCTACGACTATCCGTCGAGCAAGAGTGGCCGATTTTCGAGAACGTCTTTTTATTCGAAAAATCAATATATCTCGAAAAATAAAACAAATTTTCCAATTTTTCAAATACGTACTTTTTTGGCTTGCCACGAGCTATATTCACAATAAATATCAAGTCTTAAACGTAAATTTTAAAATGATACGGCAAAAACAAAAATAGTCGATTTTAGACGGTTTGTCCGGTATATCTCGAAAAGTAACATGACAATTGATACTCACAAAAATAGCAATCGAAAGATCTTTTTATTACCTACAACTTTGTAATTTACTATTTTTCGATTGGAGTTGTAGTTTTTTTTTTATTTTCGAAAAACCGTTTTTTCCAACTTTGCGAATTTTTTAGGTTAACTTCGCCATTTCAGACCGCGTTTCATTTTATATACTCTTTCTTAGAATTGTTTTTCCTACAACGCCATATTTTTTGTTTCCGGGTTGGAATTTTTGCATACCTTTGTACCTATTGATTGGACTAAATATCGTGAGTTAGAATCCTACAATTTTGAATCAATAAAAAGTCTGACTTAATTGTCCAGATATTCAAGTAAGCGGCAATTATACTGGACATGTGGAAATAATTTGAAAACCCCTTACGTGAAATATGGTAACACTGTGTAAATTAAAATAACAAACACGTTGTTTGGAATCGAAACCATGACTTACTTACGTAATTTTCGTAAGGTGTTGCTACACAAATAGCAAATAGTTTGGTACACCACACAGCACACAGCACACTATTTACACAGCACAACACGAGACACAGCACACAACACGCAAGGGCGCGCACTCACAACTACTGAACACGTGCTGCTGCGATAATCGTTTCCTGCGTGGACACGAAGCCTGCTGCTAACCAGCTTTGGAGATGTAATAACAATGTTAACTCTGTATCAGACCAGTGTTATCAGCTGTCCGAGAGAGAGAGAGAGAGAGAGAGAGAGAGAGAGAGAGAGAGAGAGAGTAACAGACAGAGAGTGGGGCTAACACAGAGAAAGGGTCAACAGTTACAACACATGTTATTAGTAAACAATCGATATTGTAAACAGTTAAACTTACATTCTTTCCAGCGTATGTAAAAAAAACGAAATATTCAACGAGAAATTTCTGTCAATTAGAAGATTCGGAACAGTATTAACATTTCGTTTGTATATATGATGATTTGTGATCTTTCCAGATTTCTGTTATTTGGCTATGTGTAGTAGATGTCATTCCCAAATTCTGCTCTTGAGTTCGCCTCTCAGTCCCACAATTTTACGTTTGAACTTGAAGTATTTAATTTTAATTTTATTTTTAATTTTACATTTAAAACCACCTCTGAAATTACTCACTTAGCTAAAAACCCTAATGTTTGGTTGAACCTTCATTAAATTTTAAAATGTAATATTCGGTATTTCCCTGTAATTGTTTCAGTTACAAAATTTTAGCCATAATTCTATAAAAATTAAAATACATAGGGTATTGTTATAAAATATCTAACTAGACTTCTAATAAAACTAGACTTGAAATAGGTTTGATCTTCAAAAGTACAGAAGCAAATCAAACATCAGTCCCAAAAATTTCATAATCAAACACATGGAATCAAAAATTAAACCTCAACCCCAAAATACGTGATATTGGAGACAAAATAATAACAAGTTTAAAAAAATAATGAAAATAGTTAATAATAAAAAGGACTTTAAATTTAAACATCAGTCCGGTGTTATGTAAAGTACTTGATCAAACAGTTGCTACAATTAAATTTTTTAAACACAACATTTAAAACTAAAATACTCAAGATCTTGGAGCAAATGAAAAATTAAACTTCATTAAAAAAATGAGAATTAACAAATGTTAAAATAAAATGGCCTGATAGCCTGAACCAAGGTAAATATAAGGAAATTGATCAGCAAAATAAGAAACAATATAAATAAATAACACTTAAAATCAGTTTATAACATAAAACTATCAGTTACGTTTGCTAAGTTAACCCTAACATGTTTTTCTAAATGTTCCAGAGCAGAAAATCTCGTTGGTATGGCGAACACCGGTCCGACGAGTATTAACGTTCTGACGGTAATGGATAATCTCCTGAAACAGAGTGACGCAGGGAAAACAGGTGTCTATAATACGGAGCAGGAAAAATACATCGACAAAATCATACGTGGAAAAAAAGGAAATTGTTTCAAATAATAAAAAATAAACGAACAGACAAAAAAGTGTAGAAAAGACATGTTGACAGAATGGCAGAACAGCAGAATGTCCAAAATGGCCTACCACTGTAAATCTCCAGGGAGAAGCTCTGCCGGTAATTTCTAAGAACCGCTGTGAGTAAGCAAGTCGGAACAGACCACTGCGTCTGTTTCATGAAAGGGAAGAGAAAATAAATTTAAGAAGAAAAAGATATATATATAAAAAAATAAGAAGGAGGAGGAGGGACCGCGGTCACTTAGAGATCAATCGTACAAAACCTGGTCAGTTGTAAGCGAGATGAAAATTTGAACCCGGTCAATTGCAGTCGAAACATCGCCCTGTCAGCTCCAAAATCGTACATTGTATTCAGACTGTCCTTAAATTTCCCTTTTATTTGATAGTCTACTCTTCATAGTTTATCACGATTTTGTCAAAATTTTAACCTACTTTTATACCCCCTGGCATACACAATTTTGAAATTTTCCAAAGTACATACTATGAGTATATTAAAATGTTTGTTAAAATTCCGTTTACTTTGATACCCCACAGGAGATTTTCGTTCTTTTTTTCACAAATTCGATCCCCTCACATTTTCCCTTACGTCCCCCTTCCCCCCCTCCAGTAGGGAGGATCATTCACAAAAACGTCAGGGGTCTGTAGAGTACGCCAAGTTTTTTGAAGACTTGTTTGATGCTCTTAACAGAACTTGCAGACTGACAAATGGCAAACGGTCGAGTTAAAACTGAGAACTCGCTCCGCTCGTGCAATTGGAAGGACTCTGTACGATCAAGGACAAGCAGAAGAACAAACCTCATATGAAGAAGAGAGGCGATTAAGTCTGGAAGACGGAAGGCGTCGAAGAACGTTTAAGAAACGTCTATGTTTGTGCGCGCGCGCGCGCGTGTGTGTGACCTTGAATTGTTAAATGTGTTTGACATTAATAAAAAAAACGAACAGTTAATAATAACATTTATAAAATTAACTAAAGCATTAACTTTAAATTTATTTACTTAATATGAAATATGAATAACTGCATTTCGCAGAGGCACACAAAGTTCAGTACCTTCTCGTCTGCTAACCTACTCTGTTACTCCTTAAATCATACTTACACTTGTGCATCGAAGCCGCGGTTCTCAGTGGAAACCGAACACAACATTATGTAGGCAGCGGTCACGAAAATGTCTTCAATTACACTACATCAAAAGCATTTCAAAATTTTAGCGATAAAACTAAAACGATGTGTTTTTTTTCTAATAAGTTCCTTTCCAAAAACAGTTGACGATAAAAATGAGAGAAATTGTTTGGTTTTACACCAAATAAAATACACCATCATACCTACACAAGCTTACCTAGAAACGGTTGAAAACTTACTGAAACAAATACTTATATGCGGATAGAATATGCCCGAATAATCGATTATACGTGTACGCATAATTGTACGTGTCAACATAGTCTATATTTAAATATATATTACGTGTCTGTTACATTTAAATTCACTAATTATTACGCAGCGATTCAGTTGATGGATACAATTTTTTATTTGGCCCATTTTGCGTAGACTATAATGCGGGCAGACAGCAGATGTAATTCCGCCCTAACGGTGATGTAAAAAATCCCCAAAAAAACTTCCCACACAAAACCGTTTCATTCATTGACGTAAACTGATGAAAAAAATTAATTAGGTTCTCTCATGTTTCTTGTCACTTTTCCTAAACATTTCACTTATCAGCGACCTGCATAATAGTTCTATTGGGACCACGTGCGCCATTACAACGAGCTGACGTCATGGATATGAAAGAGAAGAATTTGTAAAAAAAAATACAGGATAGGCCAACACTCAGGGCCATGAATACATAAATGACGAAACGATTTGTGAAGCACCGTCACTAACTATATCAATTTTAAAACAATTGTCTTTACATTTCAACAATAACCACGCTGAACGCTTTCAACAATTACGTTGAGCTGAAAAGTAAACAAGTGTTTTTGGTTATTTTTTAACTTAAAAATATTAAACACAGTTTGAGACAGTACGCAACCTTGTCGCACTCCTCTTGTTATAGATATTTGTTCTGTTCCAACTATGTTTAGATTTACCATGGCATGTTTCTTCTTCTTCTTCTTCTGATAGTTCCCATCCGTTTCGGATGTTGGATATCATACAGACTATTTTAACTTTCTGTACTGCTGCACGGAATAAGTCAGTTGTATTCATGCCAAACCAGGCCCTTAAATTTCTCAGCCATGACATTCTCGGGCGTCCAACTCCTCTCTTTCCAAGTAGTTTTCCCTGTAGTATGGACTGCAATAAGTAAATCTCTGTTCATTTCTCATGAGATGTCCCAGATACTGTAGCTTCCTTATTTCACTGTGTTAATAACTTTCCTTTCTTTCTTCCAATGGCATGTTGATTTCAATACAAGTTTGCTCAGATGTCTTAATTTCCAGCGTGTTCGGTCCGATTCCTGGCAATGCCTTGATGATTTTTTGGT
Source organism: Magicicada septendecula (assembly GCA_034769895.1). NCBI lineage: Eukaryota > Metazoa > Arthropoda > Insecta > Hemiptera > Cicadidae > Magicicada > Magicicada septendecula. The sequence continues at coordinate 30,515,604 of CM068371.1, read as the reverse complement.
GATGAACTTTATCAAAGGCTTTTTTACGTAATCTATGAAACATACATATACAGGTTTTCCCACGTTGGGACACCTTTGCAACGGAGTGTTCAAACGGGCTTCGCTGGTTTCAAAGCCACCTCTAAAACCGAACTTCCCAAAGCCCATATTCTCCGCATTCATTATATATGCGGTTTAGGATAATTCTTAAAGTACCTTTAACGGATGGCTTATAAGGCTAATTATTCTATGACCTTTATAGCTTTTAGCGTTATTACTTCCATGTTCCTTAAGGAAATGGAAGTATGGTGATGACAAAAAAAATCGTGTTCGAGATTATTGCAGATTCTGATTGTACTACACTCAAAACATGAAAAAAGTCACTTTTCGATGTGTGTGTGTGTGTGTGTGTGTGTGTGTGTGTGTGTGTGTGTGTGTGTGTGTGTGTGTGTGTGTGTGTGTGGATTTTTTTCTATGGCAAACGATAAGAGCCGCAAATTCAAACAGAATCAAATAATTTTTTGCACACAGTCCTGATTTGTAGAGTACTCAAGATCTATTGTTTTTGGTGAAGATCGGTTAAGGGAAAGGGGTAGTTTACCAGCAACATTTTTTTATCAAGAGTAATTTTTTTTGCAAACGATAACAGCCGCAAATTCAAACAGAATCAAATAATGTTTTGCATACAGCCATGAATTGTAGATTTCTCAAGACCTGTTGGTTTTTGTGAAGATCGATTAAGGGAATAGGGTAGTTTACCATCCACATTTTATGTTTTAACAAGGGTAATTTTTTTATGACGAACGATAACTGCCGTAAATTCAAACAGAATCAACTACACTTTTGCATACCTTTTTCAATTTTACAGAACTCAAGGTCTGTTGATTTTGTTGAAGATCGGTTAAGGGAAAGGGGTAGTTTACCTGCAACATTTTATGTTGTAATAAGAGAAATATTTTCATGACGAACGATAACTGCCGTAAATTCAAACAGAATCAAATAATTTTTTACATATGTGCCTGAGTTGTAGAAGACTCAAGGCCTTTTGGTTTTGGTGAAGCTCGGTTACGGGAAAAGAGCAGTTTACCAGAAACATTTTTTTGTTGTAAAAATAGTAAAGTACTTAATTTTGATAAATAAAGTATCCTGATAAGAAGATCTTAATAATCCACTGTAGAAACATATATGAAATATCTATAAATAAAGAGTTTAATTGAACTGGGTGGGGGTAATTTTCTATAAATTAAAATTATAGTTGAAGGGGGAGGGGATAATTTTTATATGTGTACTACGTTATCGGCAACAAAGTAGTAGTTTGTTGTTAAAATTCCTTTCCGGGCTGTTTGGCCGTAGTCCAATGTTTTCTGCAAAACCAGACGTTTCGGCAGTGCCGTCGACTGCTATCATCAGTGAAAATCGAGTGCGATAACGTGTGGTGGTATACGTTAGTGACCACAGTACTGTGGGTAAGGCTGAAGCAATAAGTGGAAAGAAGTAGTTTCTATGGAAACATTTCGTTTCGGAAATGATTTTAAATATAAATCTTAGTACATGGAAGTCATGTATGGTTCTCCATACCGATATTTTTCTTTGGAATAGGAATAAATGAGAACTTCAGCCACTCTTGTGGTAAATGGGTATTCCTAGCCATTTATTGCTAGCAAATGATAACATAGTGCTAGTCACTTTTACGCTAGATTCATATTGCTACGTTGAGGTGAAAAATAACAAAAGTGCCTACGTGATTTTTATCACGCGGCAACGCCGTAATCTCTTCCAGGCGTTTAGAGATCACTCTACGCGGCAGAATTACGTACCTTTATAGGACTATTCGACCGTCATCCAGTCCCGCTATGTGACTGTAATGCAAGGCGGGTGGTTACTGGACTATTCGACCGTCATCCAGTCCCGCTATGTGACTGTAATGCAAGGCGGGTGGTTACTCGACTATTCGACCGTCATCCAGTCCCGCTATGTGACTGCAATGCAAGGCGGGTGGTTAGTCGACTATTCGACCGTCATCCAGTATCGCTATGTGACTGTGACTGCAATGCAAGGCGGGTGGTTACTCGACTATTCGACCGTCATCCAGTACCGCTATGTGACTGTGACTGCAATGCAAGGCGGGTGGTTAGTCGACTATTCGACCGTCATCCAGTACCGCTATGTGACTGTGACTGCAATGCAAGGCGGGTGGTTACTCGACTATTTGACCGTCATCCAGTACCGCTATGTGACTGTGACTGCAATGCAAGGCGGGTGGTTACTCGACTATTCGACCGTCATCCAGTACCGCTATGTGACTGTGACTGTAATGCAAGGCGGGTGGTTACTCGACTATTCGACCGTCATCCAGTCCCGCTATGTGACTGTAATGCAAGGCGGGTGGTTACTCGACTATACGACCGTCATCCAGTCCCGCTATGTGACTGTAATGCAAGGCGGGTGGTTACTCGACTATTCGACCGTCATCCAGTCGCGCTATGTGACTGTAATGCAAGGCGGGTGGTTACTCGACTATACGACCGTCATCCAGTCCCGCTATGTGACTGTAATGCAAGGCGGGTGGTTACTCGACTATACGGCCGTCATCCAGTACCGCTATGTGACTGTAATGCAAGGCGGGTGGTTACTCGACTATACGACCGTCATCCAGTCCCGCTATGTGACTGTAATGCAAGGCGGGTGGTTACTCGACTATACGACCGTCATCCAGTCCCGCTATGTGACTGTAATGCAAGGCGGGTGGTTACTCGACTATACGGCCGTCATCCAGTACCGCTATGTGACTGTAATGCAAGGAGGGTGGTTACTCGACTATTCGACCGTCATCCAGTCCCGCTATGTGACTGCAATGCAAGGCGGGTGGTTAGTCGACTATTCGACCGTCATCCAGTATCGCTATGTGACTGTGACTGCAATGCAAGGCGGGTGGTTACTCGACTATTCGACCGTCATCCAGTACCGCTATGTGACTGTGACTGCAATGCAAGGCGGGTGGTTACTCGACTATTCGACCGTCATCCAGTACCGCTATGTGACTGTGACTGCAATGCAAGGCGGGTGGTTAGTCGACTATTCGACCGTCATCCAGTACCGCTATGTGACTGTGACTGCAATGCAAGGCGGGTGGTTACTCGACTATTCGACCGTCATCCAGTACCGCTATGTGACTGTGACTGCAATCCAAGGCGGGTGGTTACTCGACTATTCGACCGTCATCCAGTACCGCTATGTGACTGTGACTGTAATGCAAGGCGGGTGGTTACTCGACTATTCGACCGTCATCCAGTCCCGCTATGTGACTGTAATGCAAGGCGGGTGGTTACTCGACTATTCGACCGTCATCCAGTCCCGCTATGTGACTGTAATGCAAGGCGGGTGGTTACTCGACTATACGACCGTCATCCAGTCCCGCTATGTGACTGTAATGCAAGGCGGGTGGTTACTCGACTATACGGCCGTCATCCAGTACCGCTATGTGACTGTAATGCAAGGCGGGTGGTTACTCGACTATACGACCGTCATCCAGTCCCGCTATGTGACTGTAATGCAAGGCGGGTGGTTACTCGACTATACGACCGTCATCCAGTCCCGCTATGTGACTGTAATGCAAGGCGGGTGGTTACTCGACTATACGACCGTCATCCAGTCCCGCTATGTGACTGTAATGCAAGGCGTGTGGTTACTTGACTATTCGACCGTCATCCAGTCCCGCTATGTGACTGTAATGCAAGGCGGGTGGTTACTCGACTATACGACCGTCATCCAGTCCCGCTATGTGACTGTAATGCAAGGCGGGTGGTTACTCGACTATTCGACCGTCATCCAGTCCCGCTATGTGACTGTAATGCAAGGCGGGTGGTTACTCGACTATACGACCGTCATCCAGTCCCGCTATGTGACTGTAATGCAAGGCGGGTGGTTACTCGACTATACGACCGTCATCCAGTCCCGCTATGTGACTGTAATGCAAGGCGTGTGGTTACTCGACTATTCGACCGTCATCCAGTACCGCTATGTGACTGTGACTGTAATGCAAGGCGGGTGGTTACTCGACTATTCGACCGTCATCCAGTCCCGCTATGTGACTGTAATGCAAGGCGGGTGGTTACTCGACTATACGACCGTCATCCAGTCCCGCTATGTGACTGTAATGCAAGGCGGGTGGTTACTCGACTATTCGACCGTCATCCAGTCCCGCTATGTGACTGTAATGCAAGGCGGGTGGTTACTCGACTATACGACCGTCATCCAGTCCCGCTATGTGACTGTAATGCAAGGCGGGTGGTTACTCGACTATACGACCGTCATCCAGTCCCGCTATGTGACTGTAATGCAAGGCGTGTGGTTACTCGACTATTCGACCGTCATCCAGTACCGCTATGTGACTGTGACTGTAATGCAAGGCGGGTGGTTACTCGACTATTCGACCGTCATCCAGTCCCGCTATGTGACTGTAATGCAAGGCGGGTGGTTACTCGACTATACGACCGTCATCCAGTCCCGCTATGTGACTGTAATGCAAGGCGGGTGGTTACTCGACTATACGACCGTCATCCAGTCCCGCTATGTGACTGTAATGCAAGGCGTGTGGTTACTCGACTATTCGACCGTCATCCAGTACCGCTATGTGACTGTGACTGTAATGCAAGGCGGGTGGTTACTCGACTATTCGACCGTCATCCAGTCCCGCTATGTGACTGTAATGCAAGGCGGGTGGTTACTCGACTATACGACCGTCATCCAGTCCCGCTATGTGACTGTAATGCAAGGCGGGTGGTTACTCGACTATTCGACCGTCATCCAGTCCCGCTATGTGACTGTAATGCAAGGCGGGTGGTTACTCGACTATACGACCGTCATCCAGTCCCGCTATGTGACTGTAATGCAAGGCGGGTGGTTACTCGACTATACGACCGTCATCCAGTCCCGCTATGTGACTGTAATGCAAGGCGTGTGGTTACTCGACTATTCGACCGTCATCCAGTACCGCTATGTGACTGTGACTGTAATGCAAGGCGGGTGATTACTCGACTATTCGACCGTCATCCAGTCCCGCTATGTGACTGTAATGCAAGGCGGGTGGTTACTCGACTATACGACCGTCATCCAGTCCCGCTATGTGACTGTAATGCAAGGCGGGTGGTTACTCGACTATTCGACCGTCATCCAGTCCCGCTATGTGACTGCAATGCAAGGCGGGTGGTTAGTCGACTATTCGACCGTCATCCAGTATCGCTATGTGACTGTGACTGCAATGCAAGGCGGGTGGTTACTCGACTATTCGACCGTCATCCAGTACCGCTATGTGACTGTGACTGCAATGCAAGGCGGGTGGTTACTCGACTATTCGACCGTCATCCACTACCGCTATGTGACTGTGACTGCAATGCAAGGCGGGTGTTTAGTCGACTATTCGACCGTCATCCAGTACCGCTATGTGACTGTGACTGCAATGCAAGGCGGGTGGTTACTCGACTATTCGACCGTCATCCAGTACCGCTATGTGACTGTGACTGCAATGCAAGGCGGGTGGTTACTCGACTATTCGACCGTCATCCAGTACCGCTATGTGACTGTGACTGTAATGCAAGGCGGGTGGTTACTCGACTATTCGACCGTCATCCAGTCCCGCTATGTGACTGTAATGCAAGGCGGGTGGTTACTCGACTATTCGACCGTCATCCAGTCCCGCTATGTGACTGTAATGCAAGGCGGGTGGTTACTCGACTATACGACCGTCATCCAGTCCCGCTATGTGACTGTAATGCAAGGCGGGTGGTTACTCGACTATACGGCCGTCATCCAGTACCGCTATGTGACTGTAATGCAAGGCGGGTGGTTACTCGACTATACGACCGTCATCCAGTCCCGCTATGTGACTGTAATGCAAGGCGGGTGGTTACTCGACTATACGACCGTCATCCAGTCCCGCTATGTGACTGTAATGCAAGGCGGGTGGTTACTCGACTATTCGACCGTCATCCAGTCCCGCTATATGACTGCAATGCAAGGCGGGTGGTTAGTCGACTATTCGACCGTCATCCAGTATCGCTATGTGACTGTGACTGCAATGCAAGGCGGGTGGTTACTCGACTATTCGACCGTCATCCAGTACCGCTATGTGACTGTGACTGCAATGCAAGGCGGGTGGTTACTCGACTATTCGACCGTCATCCAGTACCGCTATGTGACTGTGACTGCAATGCAAGGCGGGTGGTTAGTCGACTATTCGACCGTCATCCAGTACCGCTATGTGACTGTGACTGCAATGCAAGGCGGGTGGTTACTCGACTATTCGACCGTCATCCAGTACCGCTATGTGACTGTGACTGCAATGCAAGGCGGGTGGTTACTCGACTATTCGACCGTCATCCAGTACCGCTATGTGACTGTGACTGTAATGCAAGGCGGGTGGTTACTCGACTATTCGACCGTCATCCAGTCCCGCTATGTGACTGTAATGCAAGGCGGGTGGTTACTCGACTATTCGACCGTCATCCAGTCCCGCTATGTGACTGTAATGCAAGGCGGGTGGTTACTCGACTATACGACCGTCATCCAGTCCCGCTATGTGACTGTAATGCAAGGCGGGTGGTTACTCGACTATACGGCCGTCATCCAGTACCGCTATGTGACTGTAATGCAAGGCGGGTGGTTACTCGACTATACGACCGTCATCCAGTCCCGCTATGTGACTGTAATGCAAGGCGGGTGGTTACTCGACTATACGACCGTCATCCAGTCCCGCTATGTGACTGTAATGCAAGGCGGGTGGTTACTCGACTATACGACCGTCATCCAGTCCCGCTATGTGACTGTAATGCAAGGCGTGTGGTTACTTGACTATTCGACCGTCATCCAGTCCCGCTATGTGACTGTAATGCAAGGCGGGTGGTTACTCGACTATACGACCGTCATCCAGTCCCGCTATGTGACTGTAATGCAAGGCGGGTGGTTACTCGACTATTCGACCGTCATCCAGTCCCGCTATGTGACTGTAATGCAAGGCGGGTGGTTACTCGACTATACGACCGTCATCCAGTCCCGCTATGTGACTGTAATGCAAGGCGGGTGGTTACTCGACTATTCGACCGTCATCCAGTCCCGCTATGTGACTGTAATGCAAGGCGGGTGGTTACTCGACTATACGACCGTCATCTAGTCCCGCTATGTGACTGTAATGCAAGGCGGGTGGTTACTCGACTATTCGACCGTCATCCAGTCCCGCTATGTGACTGTAATGCAAGGCGGGTGGTTACTCGACTATACGACCGTCATCCAGTCCCGCTATGTGACTGTGACTGTAATGCAAGGCGGGTGGTTACTCGACTATTCGACCGTCATCCAGTCCCGCTATGTGACTGTAATGCAAGGCGGGTGGTTACTCGACTATTCGACCGTCATCCAGTCCCGCTATGTGACTGTAATGCAAGGCGGGTGGTTACTCGACTATACGACCGTCATCCAGTCCCGCTATGTGACTGTAATGCAAGGCGGGTGGTTACTCGACTATTCGACCGTCATCCAGTCCCGCTATGTGACTGTAATGCAAGGCGGGTGGTTACTCGACTATACGACCGTCATCTAGTCCCGCTATGTGACTGTAATGCAAGGCGGGTGGTTACTCGACTATACGACCGTCATCCAGTCCCGCTATGTGACTGTAATGCAAGGCGGGTGGATTATAAATACTGGATTTTGAAGCGGCCCGTTCAGTCACAGAACAGCTATATTGAAAACAGGTTGGGAATGTTTATTATTGTGACTTGCGGATTAGTGAAAAGTAATTATGTTAATTACTGCAAGCTCTAATAAAGTGACATTTTTTGTTGTGTGTTGGATGAATGTAACTTGAATTATTGTATAAGAGCGCCTTTTTGTTTTCCAGCTGTTGTGTCTAATTAAAGTTTGTAATTAGTGACTTCATTGGTTATTCTGTTTCCACTGTACAACTCGACGACCCGTGTGACCGTCATAACAATATATACTGTTACGCCATTAGAGAACGTACTACATGTTTCTCGGCTATCCCAGCAGGACCAGCTGTAAGGTTTGTGTGTGTACGTGACGCTTAACGTCGGTCAACGAGACTATTCCAGATCATACCGGTCGGCGCGCTGGGTTCAAAGTCGCAATCAATTACGTTCTAGTGTTTTCTAGTGTTGTTGACGCGTAATATGGATTATTCTGGAATCTCAGCGGGGTATAAACATTAGCATTCAGCGACGCTTAGTGTCAGTTTTAGTGGCGATGTATTCAAGTGATGTTCAGTTATTGTCGGGCGATTTACACAGTGCGTATCAAGTAGTGTATTAGTGAAAAGTGATTATAGAGTGGAATTATTTATAGTTGACATTATTATTTGTGTGGACAAATTAACTTGAATTATTGTACGAGTATAATTTTGTTGAATAACTCGTTGATTTCAAACTTTGAATTGTGATTAATTAAAGCCGGTGATTAGTGACTTCATTGGTGTCTTGTATTTTGTTTACTACTGTACCAAACGACGATCAGTAGACCGCGTAACAATACCATAAAGGTATAAACATAAGGATCGATATGCTTTTCTCATCAAAGGGTTTTGAGTCACGTAACAAGATTTACGTGGCCGATAATAAAATTTATTTTACTTCATTAGCATGTGTGACCATTATTTAGCTTTCCGTTTCGACATGGCAATGTACTGGTATGGTATAGCAGTGGTTTTGTACAAGGTTTTTAAAGCGCAAACAACGTTTTAATAGCCCGAACTGTCCACAGTAATATCAATATTTAAATCGAATATTGGCAGCCAACCACCACCCCGTAGCTACCCCACATCATTCACTCTAAAACATCCGCTGACGGCTCCAATTATTTTCCTATTATATTATGAAACCCTACAGTCTGGCATTCTGAAAATTGTTTTTATATAATCCGATTTTAGTATTCCGATTTGATAACACTGTATGAATTGAATATTTAGTGATGAAGCATTGGGTCAGCGTCTCTCTCTCTCTCTCTCTCTCTCTCTCTCTCTCTCTCTCTCTCTCTCGCTGCCTTCACTTCTGGCGGCCTTGAAAACACATGTTTCCTATTCATAATTCAACGTCAGAATGCGCTTTCATCGCTAACAATAAATATGATATGAAATCAATACTATGGCTTGTAAACTACGGCAAATAACGGTTGCAGAGATACACTTCTGGCGATTCCGGACGTGAATTAAAAAAAAAGAGAGCAGATTATACGAGAGAGACAAACAGACAGTCAGATACAGTGGCGTGACGTGGGTACCTAACACCTGTTGCCGGTTGTGATAGGCCTAAAACTTAACCAAAAAATTAATTCGAAAGTTTTCTTGTACCAAGTGTTCTTTTTAGAGTATTTTCGCTGGGAGAAGAAAAGGGTCCCGGTTCAACGGGACCTGACTCTCATTATACTTACACAGAATAAATCAGAACACAAACAATCGAATTAAAAATAATAAAGACAAACAGGGAAACATATGAGTAAACGAAATAACACAAATAAGTAGTATGTGCTGCACGTCAGTTCCGAAAACGAACATAGCTGCAAACTGAACGTTTTGCCGGTTTATACAACGGCAACACATTGAGTGGATGAGTGTGTCCCCACCACCACAGTTTGTACAGTGAGACAACTACTACGAGGTCAGTGGCCGTACGTAGTAAAACATTGCCGATGTCTGAGCCGGCAACACAGTTTGGTGCAAGTGCTCAGCAGTTCGAAAAGCAATGCTACTCTTTTCTTCAAGTTTCCTTACTAATATTGTTGGGATTTCGAATTATTCAATAACTAAAGTATTTATTATGTGTTATAGGCCTAATTCATATTATTTTCTCTTATTCCCAGTACTGTTGCTGCCGGCAACAGCGGTTACATGGACTCCACGCTACTGCGTCAGATAAAAAGACGGAAATGGGATGAGAGAGAAATGGGGGTTAATGGGTTTGTGATGATCACCTTTTCAAGATGTCTGATGTATCAATCTGTCAAGGCAACACACTTCCCTACAACAAATAAATAAATTGTTGTGTTGTGGGACACTCATCAGAAATGAGAATTTTATTGTCGAGTGGTTTTTCTCATCTAAAAGTCTGAGCCATTCAGAGCTCTCTTGTTTTGCATTTATTTTATAGCCTTTTCAATTTCAGATTTAAGTATATACAGTACTATCGTGTTTTGAGATTTTTCCCTTTAGTTATCCACCTTTATTTCAAGTGTATGTACAACGTCCGTTGCAATTCGCTCAGTTTTATGTTTCAGCAAGGTTAGTGACCTTTATTAAACCCAGTATGTCAGTCAGATTGCTTACATTACCGAGCAGCAAGACATCTCATTTTTATTTATGAAAAGCGGGAAAGCGTTGGTGTCTCACAAGACTTACTCAGCGCTTCATTTAGACACGACACCAGTCAACCAACATCGCATTATCACGCCAAACGTCGGCCGTTCCTCAAAGAAACGTTTAAATATTCATACGTGTGTGTGAGATACAAACAGAGGAGATATGTCTGCCGGTGTGATGCATGTTTATACTGAATTTCCTATTCACAAAGCACAGCAGTTGTGCCAACATTACTTTGGACCAACATTATTTGTTGTCATCATCAGGACTCCTGTACGCGCAATACAGAAATAACTATTAGGCGTTTTAATGTAATTAGTATTTTGTCTAAATACTGTATATGTTTTGTGTGCGTGTCTGTGTTTTACATAAGGAATAGTGGTATGCTATATATTAGTAAGATGACATTATTATATTTCGTATATATTCATATGGACTATACAGTAGGTGCATTTTTATTATTTGTGTATTGTCGTATAAACGACCTGATGTGGACACAAATGTTTTAAACTGCCGTATAGTGAATTTCTTCTTCTTCTTCTTCTTCTTCTTCTTCTTCTTCTTCTTCTTCTTCTTCTTCTTCTTCTTCTTCTTCTTCTTCTTCTTCTTCTTCTTCTTCAGCGGCGCGACAACCCATTACCGTGTTAAGGCCTCCTGTAACAGTCTCCGCCAGTTGTCCCGGTCAAGTGCAGCTGCTCTCCAGTTCCGGGTTTGTATAACTGACTGGCTGAGAAACTGAGAGGTTTCTGCTCATAAAAGAGTTTGGCGGATGGGATATGTAAATTCTCCAATCCAACCCCAAACTGGAGGACCAGGAACTTTGTTTTCGGGCTGCTCTTCCCCTAGAGAGTTGCTTTCACCTCAGCTGACGAGCTCTCTCTGACCGGTCGCAGTAGGCTAATTGACTCAGCGTGCAGCCGTTGGGCTACTATAGCCTCCTCCACCTCCACACTAGATGCACATCCTGCTGCCAATGACCACCATCTACCAGGCCAGGACCCAGGATACCCCCAGACTGCCCTGACAGAATCCCTATCTCTCGTTTGCTTACCGATCTACTCCGCGCGAAGGGATTAGTTACCACAATCTTGGAGTGGATTGCTTGGCGGAGTAACAGGGCCCACCGACGTGAAGGTGAGAGTGGAGTTGCGGTGGAGACGCTGGTGCATTTTTCTTCTATGAAAGCATATGTTCGCGTCACACCCCCTTTGGACACCTAGAGTAAATGACTAAACGTCACAAATCTGTTCATCACTAGAAGTTATCAATCAAACAGATTTTTGTCAAGCAGTTCATGGTCCATTTTGTATTAACAAAGACTGTCAATAATGACGGAGCATACAGAGTGAGATTAAAAGTATGCCTACAGCCTTTCTCCAGAAAATTGTTAACAAGGATTATTATTTACTTAACTTTTTAAACATTTTAAAATGTAATTTTATGTTTAATCAAGTATGTATATATTAATTTATTTAATATTTACTATTAAATTACCATTACCATTAATGAATAACTATTCATTTATTTAATGATTAGATTTATGCTTTAGTTATTACACATATAATATATTAAAGTGGAATACTGTTAAAGATCATGTCTGGTTAGTTTTTAAGAAGTATAAATGATTGAACGAGCAAAGAGAGTTCTTAGTTTCAACTCTACCGTTTGCCATTTGCCTGTCTGGGGTATGCTCACGACAACTTTCGACCGATTTTCATAAAACTTGGCATATCCGTCCACATTTTAACCCTACAGAACCGTGTCGTTTGTAAGATCGATCCCCTAAAAATAGGGGGACGGGAGGCAAACATTTGAGGCGGTAAAAATTGTGAAAAAATCAAATTGAAGGTAATTTTTAACCACAATCTGAACATAGTGTTCACGTTTGAAAATTTCAAAATCGTTGGACGTCATGGCCAATAAGTAGGTGAAAATTTTAATAACATCACACAAATTTATGTAAGGTATCAAATTAGAGATAATTTTAAGTAATATCTAAACGTAGTGTTGAGTTTTTAAAATATCAAATTTTTGGGACCCCATAGCCCTAAAAAGAGAGGAAAATTTTTAAAAAAAATTGTGATAATCCAGCAGGATAAAAATCTGATTTGTTAAATATCCTGACTTTTAACCGAATCAGTGTTGCCACGATGCTGTGGATAGTGATGAGTCCGTGTATGTAGTTGTTGTTTCTGAACATCCGCTTCTCTCTTTACTGATATCCATTGTACATTATATTTTAATACAGTGACGTGTTTCGCTTTTGCTACCCTACTTAGCGGATTGTCAAAGTATAGTAAAAATTTCAGTACATATTTTATTTTGTATCTTTTTAATGGACTTGGTTTGGGCATGTGAAGAGATTGGAAGATGACAGATGGCCCCGCAAAATATTGGAATGGATACCACCGGTGAGGAGGAAAAGAGGACGTCCACGGAGGAGTTGGCGAGATGACGTAGCGGAAGCAATGGTTGCAAGAAATTTAGAAGAACTTACATGCTACGATAGGTTACAATGGAAGTTGGAGACGGAGAAACGGCGACAGCTGTAAAGATCCGTTTTATATATATATATATATATATATATATATATATATATATATATTACTTTAATATTTATAACTAAATTTACCTCAAGATATACTTTTTTCCTTTAGGAACATGTTTCGAGAGATCTTGTTCTCTCATATTCAGCCTTCGCCATCTTGTTTCTGGTGTTTCACAAGATGGCGAAGGCTGAATATGAGAGAACAAGATCTCTCGAAACATGTTCCTAAAGGAAAAAAGTATATCTTGAGGTAAATTTAGTTATAAATATTAAAGTATTATATACATCAAGAAACGGACTGTAGCAGAAAGTGATTGAAATATATATATATATATATATATTTAATACCTAATAATTATAACTTCTTTATGTTCAATTTTTATTTGCGATTTGCTTTTTTATTTGAGAACAATGTATTTTTAGTTACAAGAAACGTTAGACTAATTTTTGTAATACCTGAAAACAATCGCAGATACACAACGATCATAATGTTATGATCCTTGTAACTGAGTAATGATTAGACTTTGTTGCTATTATTATTAGTACTAGTATTATTATTGTTATTATTATGTCTTGGTCGTTGCAGGAGTGATGCTGATAGACCTTCTCGCCAAGGAGCATAAGGTCGTCTTTCAGGGGAAGAAGGTGAAGCTGCATACCGAGAGGCACGAAGCCAGATGCAGGAGCGCTGGCAGAGAGTTTGAAGACAAGAACTGCGAGGTCGCTGGACGAGAAGGTTTGTCAACCAGGTGCAGCCATGCGGGGAGAAGAAGCATGGCGAGATCGACTATTACCTCACCCAGTTTCTGACTGCACTCGGCTATTTTAGACCTTACGTGAAGAAAGTTGGGAAGGCCGAGTCATCAGAGTGCCTGTACTGCTCGGGAGCTGCGGACGATGCCAGCCAACGATCTTCGTGTGCGACAGATGAAGCTCGTTTAAAAATATGTCATTAGCCAAAAGATTTCCCCGGACAACATCGTTGAAGAGAAGATGCTTAAAAGGGAGAACCCTTGGAACTGCGAGGCGAAGAAGGTTGATTTGGAAAATACAATATAGAAGAATAACAAGTCAGATAAGAGCCCTAGGAGTAAAGAACAATAAGCCTAGCCGGAAATAGTGTGTCAAGCAGTTCCAGGTTTGTGTCCTAGAAGACGAAAGCGGGGTTGATTTTTAGTGGGTTAAGTATAAAATACTCGGAAGTGTGGACAGACAATATTTCTACCTCCCCTCGTAAAAAAAAGTTATTATTGTTGTTGTTTTTGGTATTATTGACGTGAAAACGTCTATTCGCTCGTTAAGCACAGTGATAGCCGGTCAAACTTTCTTGTGTTACAAAATACCGTCAGATTTCAATCGCTAATAACTACGAGACTAATAATGCGATAACAACGGTTGAGGTCACAATGGATAGAGCATGTCTGTACGTGTTTGTTGTGCAGTGTTTCTTTTTGCCTGTGACGTCATCGGGCTAGTGTAGGCGCCTGCGCGTGATTGTTGTGAATTAGCGTTGTGTAAAATTATAAATTATTGTAGCGTGAGAACGCGTTTATCTAGGACGTTGATTTGGGTGTCATTGTAAAGAGCTTGAGAAGCACTACTAGGACTCAAAGTGAAACAATAAAAATATTCGCCGAAATATATGTAAAAATCGGTATTAAATTGAAAATTGCAAAAAAATTAAAGATGTCGTCTCATATGAGTCGTAAATATGCGCGAAATTATAGAAAACGCAAATCAGAGGAAAGCTCGCATCAAAAGGAATTTAAAAAACGTAAAAAGTCCAGTGCCGAGCAAATGCGAGAGCTACGGCAGCATCGAAAAGAAAATGAAAAAACGGCGCAAAGCAATAACGTAGGTGGCCCATCGGGCGTACAGAGGCCACCGACAGTCCAAACGTCCACAGATCATGTGCAGACGTCGTTGGAAGGCAATACAGAAAACAGTGATAATATAGAGATCAATGGCAGCGTGACAGCGCCAGACGAGTATGTATTGCGATCACCAAATATCGTCGTGTTGTCAACGTCGGGCATCAATGCGCGTGCGTCGATGGCGGGTGCTACGGTAGACTGTGATGTTTTCACGGAAAATGTACGGCGCGGACCTTGACTACGCCTTCCAAATCTTTTATTGTCCCTGTCGTCGTCGTACCTCTATGTACCTTGTTTCCCTTGTTTCCAAAAATACGATTGAGGTGGAGACATTCCTTTTTGAATATTCCATCATTGTAAAATCTGCTTCCATCCAACGAAGTGGGAACCGTCGTTTCTCTACAAAACGTTACCCGACTTTCCTCTTATCGTTTTATTTGTTTTAGGTTTCGGCAAACCTGAGTACCTAGAATAACTTCTGAAGTAATAAGAAACAACAGATAAGATTAATTATGACCAGCAAAAGGGAAGAATAGATTACGCTAAATATGAACGGCAGGTAGAAGACTATATTAAGGGAACAAAATTCTGTTTCAATACCACACCTTTTTTATTAAAAACGGTATTAAGAATAGGTTACCCATCGTATAAAAGAGATCAGACACAGCGTTCCGACCCATAAAATTACAGAGGTTGTTTTCAGGTGAACAGTGAATAACTACACTAGAATATACGTCAACAGCAAACAGATATGGTCACAATATAACAAGTGTATTGAGTACATAATAGTAAAAAAAATCTATATTCTTACTCACCACGAAGGCCGTCAAGAGGCGTTCCACTCCATTCCATTTCGTCGTAAATTCAGACGACGTTTGTTTATTGTTGAGAGACTGATTTTGATTGTTGTTGTATTAATTTGTTTTTATCGGAAGACGTCCTCTGTTTTTTGAGGAGTCACAACGTTTTGTTTCGTCTGTGTCATACGACAA
This sequence comes from Magicicada septendecula, assembly GCA_034769895.1. Lineage (NCBI taxonomy): Eukaryota > Metazoa > Arthropoda > Insecta > Hemiptera > Cicadidae > Magicicada > Magicicada septendecula. The sequence continues at coordinate 30,499,851 of CM068371.1, read as the reverse complement.
CGACAACGATAACAACGAAAGCAACAACAACAACAACAACAACGATGACGACGACGACGACAGGATCTGTATTTTTTACAATGTTCATAGTTGTTTGTAAATGGCTTGTACTATTTTGTAATAGAGTATGTCTTCGAAGCATGTACAATGCGGGTGCGTTGTATCGTTCAAAAGAAAAGAAAATTACAAATTGGTTAGCGGGCTCGTACAACCTTATCGACGGGCGCAGGGTTGCCGACTGCTGGTTAAAAGGATAAAGCCAAAAGATAAGAATTACAAATGTTTAACTTGAATAAAAGACTAAAAAAATATAAACAACGGTGGAAAGAACAGTTAGAAAGAATGTCAGATTCAAGACTGGCCAAGCAAGTCTGGAAATACAAAGCTATAGGACGCAGGTGAGTGGATAAACCCAGAAAGAAATGGCTGGAGGATCTTTGAAGGCAGAACAGGCAGCACCTTGTCTATGCCATGTGTTTGAAGACGATGATGACGATGGATTTCTTCAGTCAGTAAAATCTTGCGGCAATACTCGAGAGTATAAGAAATGACGTTGTAAGGCAAAAGTTAAGAGTAGAACCGGTAACAGAAATCGCAGCACAAGAAAGTGGAGGAAGGAACATATGTGTGTACAGCGAGAAAGACTAGAACGCATAAGCCTTGAAAGGGCAACGAATTGGAAGACCGAGGAGGATGCGAAGCTGAAAGCCAGCAGAGTGAAAAACAGCACCTTAAAAACCTAAAAACGTTAAAAGATGTACTTTCGCAGCCTAGGTTTGGAAACGTACCTCGATTCCATGACGCAGCCGCAGATACAGCGCGAGATCTAAAGTTCTCCAGCGGGGCAGAGAAGGCATTACCCGCTCGACTAGCAGACCCTTCCTTCTACGTATTGACATTTCGTACACAATCACGTGTTAATGATAAGAGTGCAATGTTACTCGGTCACTAGTGCAAAAATTGCCTTATCTGTTATCAGTTTGTAATTTGCGTACACAAATGAGTTCTGCTTAATCGCATGTAATCTTTGTTGTCAAGTATTATACAGATGTTTCTGTAAAACATACGCCCTTGAGTGTGTGTGTGTGTGTGTGTGTGTGTGTGTGTGTGTGTGTGTGTGTGTGTGTGTGTGTGTGTGTGTGTGTGTGTGTGTGTGTGTGTGTGTGTGTGTGTGTGTGTGTGTGTGTGTGTGTGTGTGTGTGTGTGTGTGTGTGTGTGTTTCTGAAGGTAAACAAGATTACATTCGGCGACAAGTAAATAAATTTTGTTTTTATTCTTCTTCTGATAGTTCCTATCCGTTTCGGATCTTGGATATCATACAGACTATTTTAACTTCTGTACTGCTGTACGAAATAAGTCAGTTGTATTCGTGCCAAACCATGTCCTTAAATTTCTCAGCCATGATATTCTCGGTCGCTTAACTCCTCTCTTTCTAAGTAGTTTTCCCTGTAGTATGGACTGCAATAAGTAAAATTTCTGTTCACTTCTCATGAGATGTCCCAGATAAGCTTTCTTATCTTCACTGTGTTAATAACTTCCCTTTCTTTCTTCATCTTTCTAAGAACTTCAACATTAGTTATATGTGTTGTCCATGAAATGCTCAGTATTCTACTGTGAAGCCACATTTCGGAAGATTCAAATTTTTTAGTTGTGGCTTCGGTCAAAGTCCAAGATTCTACACTGTAGAAGAGGACCGAGTACGCGTAGCAGCGTAAAAGTCTCATGTTTGTGTTGTTTTTATTACCAGTAAATAATTTAGAAAGTAAGTAAGAAAGTAAGAAAGCTTTGAGGCAGCCACTACATTATTTGTTAAGGTGATTACAGTCGGTTGCCGACACTAAACCAGTCACAATAAAGTCCAAAACAGTACAAAGAATCGGTGATGAAAGAAATACTATGGAAGGTTAAGAAAAAAATGCCTTTACAGATAGGTTTGGAAGGACTCACAAGTTGGCCAGCTGGTTGACGTCCCAAGGCGAACGTATGTCTGCGAAAGTATTGTGCAAACAATTACGTTACAGGATAACTGGACACAGTTTCTATTAAACATAACATGCTTCACTACCAGCTACTGAAAACATAAAGCTACTGAGAACATGATTTCACTGCCTGCTACAGTCCAATACTCAAGTCGTATTACCAAGCCGTAATGACGGTACACATAAAATTCACTTGAAATGTTACATTGGACTTTCTCTCCAGCAAAGGAGCCGCGCGGTGAGTTGTAACCAAATCGTACAAAACCCGGTCAGTTGCGACCGAGGTAAAAATTTGAATCCGGTCAAGTGCGATCCGGCAAACTGCGATCGAGAACATCGTTCTGTCAGTTACAACACAGGCTGCTTCTATCAATGGAGTGTGAAGAGAAGAAGGATCACACGCCTGGAATGGTAATACGCCTGTTTCCAATGTTTACATACTGTTGCGACCAGTCAAACTTCTCTGTACATATTTTTGGATATTTATATTCTACTATTCAACCCATATGTGACAGACCTCTGCGTTCGCTTTGCTCGCTCTACATAGACATCGAAACAGCGGCCTTCAACCGCCTATCGATTTACGGGTTACTACATCGTCATTCACGTGTCCACGGACATCGAAGCGTTAGACCGCAAAGCTTGGCCCTGTAACGAGCCGTTTTTACTCGCTCCACTCGCAGCTACGAGGCTATCACATCTGGGTCCACCGTAGTATAACAAAACTTAAAATCACCTTAATAAGTTCCAAGTTTGGAACAGGAACTTTTCTACTAGCTGCCACGAATTCGGTCAGTTGCGATAAGTACGTAAACGACCTGAGTAAATTACGGTCTAGTGTGTGAAACTGGTGTATAGCAGATACGTAATAATGAACAACTATGCGCACTATGTAGACATTATAAAATGTATTAGATCATCGAGGTTGAAGTGGGCAAGACATTTGATGAGGATGACGGACGATGAAATACTGAGGACAGTCTTCGTGGTGCAGCTATGTGGAAGAAGAAAGAGAGGCAGGCTACAGCTGCGATGGACTGACGATGTGAGCAACGCTGCCAAAATATTTTTGGTCAAAGGGACTGGAGACCCGTCGCGTGAGAACGGGACCGTTGGAGAAGGTTTCTGGAGGAGGTCAGAACTCAGCAATGAGTTATAGTACAAATGACTATGATGATGATACGGTGCTGGTGTGACGTTACCCTAAAAGCTTCTGTACCTAATAATTTATAGTTTTAACTAGAGAAGATAGTCAAATGAAGATTAAAAATGAAGATAGTAATTACTAATACGTTACATGCAGGTATGTTTGCTGCGTGAAAGTTTAATAAGAGATAATGAAAATAATGTATTCATAGAAGCGGTTGCAATTTGCGTCAATTAAGGCGGTAAAAACAACTCCCCGTCTCCGTGTCCACGCCATTCTGTTATTTTTGTAATTATACATAATGGAACAGAGCAATAACAACAGCTGACCACTCTCGCTATATTTACAATACGAGTACATTAAATAATTAATTACTACCAAAACAAACAATCCACACATCCTATGTAGGTGTAATTTAATTACCACACTGATGCGCTAGGGGCGAGTCGACGTTCTCATTCACGGCCATAAACGAGCTCTACAAAATGTTCACCCTCTTCTTCTTTAGTCAGCACTCCGCAGATTGGTTTGTAGCAGTTCTTCACACCGATCTTCTTCTCTGTGATTTCCGTTTCATCTCATCATAGAAATTACAACTTTAATCTACTTCGTGCGCTTACACGGTCGGAGTCAATTCTTGGTCCATTGTTTTCTAACGTAAGGTGATAGATGTTAGTCGCCACAGTACTGTGGTTAAGCCTTAACTAACGTCTACCACCTTACTTAGTGTATCTCAATTTTACACTGAAGATGGCAGTCGATGACACTGCCGAAACGTCTGTTTCTGTAGAAAACAATGGACCACGGCCAATCACCCCGGGAAGGAATTTTAACAACACAACTTTAATCTGTTTCACATATTGTAATCTCGGTCGTCCTGTTCCTCGTTTATCTTCAGTGTAGCCTTCTATTATTGTTTTCATCAAATTCTCGTGGCGTATAATATGGCCCCAATAAGTTCAACGCTTCGCTTCACAATATTTTGTCAAAAGCTTCTTGTTTCGCACCAACTCTAGCCAGAACCTCATCATTACTAACTTTGTCGATCCACCTTACTTTCAGTAACTCCCTGTAACACCACATTTCTAGCGTTTCAAGTCTTCTCCTTTCCTCTGTTCCAACTGTCCATATGCTCCATATGTAACTCTTCAGGATGTTTATAAAAAAGATTGGGCTAATTATGTTTTAATGTTGAGTCAGTGGACCAAGCGAAACAAGTGAATTGGGGGAGGGGGGGCATCACACGCGACCAATGGTATAGTGAGGTCCTGATCAGAGCCAGTATAGCCATGTCATCAACAAAATTTGGTATAGTAGTCACAAGAGTTGTAAGTCCTGTCCTTGTCTATTCTTTGATTGGTTTCTCCGTTCGTATGAGCCACCTGAACACTACGTTCATTCATAACTGCTTCTTCTCTTCCTTCTTTCTTCTCTCCCACATGTCCTTTACTATCTCTCCATGTTTCACTGTTTTTCCCTCAGTCCAAACGTACCGCTCTTCTTTTTAAGCTTTGCCCGGAAACTTTCAGACTTACAGGCTATAACGTTTTCCTGACTGGCAAACGTTCTTTCATGTCTCGTGGGTAATTTTCAGTTCTTCTATATCTTCTTCGGTTACTTTAATCCATGTATTATCCACTTTTCAATTTTTCAAGATAGTTAAGGATTGAGTCTATTGCGATTCATTCTTTAAAGTTATTTATAAAAAGAAATTTTTCTTTTCAAAATAGTGTATGTAACTTTCTAAATATATGTATTACTTTCATATTTATGGAATCTCTTGTATTGTTCTCCAGCTTTACAATAATTGGTCCGAATATTTTTCTTAATATTCTCTCCTCTCAAGAATCTTCAAATCTTCCATCGTCATTTTTTTTATTTAAAGACTCTGATAGAAAATTATTTAATGAATGTGTATATTGATAGTGTCATATTGAATCTTAGTGGCGTATCTTTCAGTAAACTAGAATTAATAAACCAGCGTTGGTAATCAGCTGGTTTATTGCTGCACCCATTACAGCTGATGCGATAAACAGCTGGCACACGTTTTAATAAACTCTCTGTGTCGGCGGAAGAAGAAGAAGACTTGCTCTATAAAGTAGTACTGCCAGTCGCTTTAAATTGTCACATGTTTATTAGTTTTCTGCTGACGTAACGCGTTGTAATAACAACGAAATAATGAAATTAATTATTTTTTTAGGCTTTCACAGTTGGCGTCATAATTATTCAAATTATGATCCGGGCTGTAAGGCCGTGATCTACTATAATTGCCAAACTGACGAATGTTATCATCAGACGTTTCGGCTTCACCTGTTGAGGCCAACTTCAGTGAAACGGTTTTGAAACAATTGACAAGGTGTTCGTCAGTGAAACCGCAGCACAGTGGAAAAGGCTAAGTGGCCCCAAAAGGACCGTCTTATATTAACTTTTAGAACTGCACGACACCATCGGGTAAACAGAAGCAAGCCCAGCACTATAGGCTGAGCAGCACTCTATGTAAAGCGAGGTTTTCTCCACGCCGATTCACTGCGTCGGCAGCATGCTTCTGGATCTGAACGGGCAAGGGAAGTAGGCACTCACGGAGGACAGGATCCTGGTTTCCTCGAAGAGAACACGGTGGTCAGCGTTGGCGAGTGCATGTTCCGCCACCGCACACTTCTCCGGCTGCCTCAAGGGACAACAGCGGCTGTGTTCACCAACGCGGGTGCGTACGTGAACACATCTGTCAGAATGGCCCACGGTCTCACAGCCCGGATATTAATTTAAATAATAATGAAATACATTATCCCAGCCTTCCACAAAGTCAAAGGACATTATCCCACCTTTCCACAAAGTCAAAGGACATTATTCCAGCCTTCCACAAAGTCAAAGGACATTATCCCACCTTTCCACAAAGTCAAAGGACATTATTCCAGCCTTCCACAAAGTCAAAGGACATTATCCCAGCCTTCCACAAAGTCAAAGGACATTATCTCACCTTTCCACAAAGTCAAAGGACATTATTCCAGCCTTCCACAAAGTCAAAGGACATTATTCCAGCCTTCCACAAAGTCAAAGGGCATTATTCCAGCCTTCCACAAAGTAAAAGGGCATTATTCCAGCCTTCCACAAAGTCAAATTACATTATTCCAGCCTTCCACAAAGTCAAAGGACATTATTCCAGCCTTCCACAAAGTCAAAGGACATTATTCCAGCCTTCCATAAAGTCAAAGGGCATTATTCCAGCCTTCCACAAAGTCAAATGACATTATTCCAGCCTTCCACAAAGTCAAAGGACATTATTCCAGCCTTCCACAAAGTCAAAGGACATCTATTATGGCAAAGTTTAGAGACTAAAGCTTATCGAGACATCTGATCAATGGAAATAGAAGACTGTACTTCAGAACTAAAATTACAATGGAAGCAAATCGCAACTATCAGATGGAATTCCGATGGCAAGGCAAGGTATCCTGCAGGATTGCCGATTATCTTCAACCCACATTTTTTTTATTTACTCACAAACGACCTTTTGAGGAAGTCGAGACGAGACGTTCAGCTGGGGACCAAAATAAATGCAAAACTGTTTTCAGTATTCTACGATACTCAGATGATCGGACAATATTGTAAGAAAAAGAGGATTCTTCACAGAAAGCTTTTAACAAATTCAATTGTTACTCTAATCTATTATAATCTACATATTCTTATCAATAAAACCAAAGTGGTATCAATATATCAAGATATCACTTGCCTATATGCAAGTGAATGTATGCAAGTGAATATGCATGTGTATATGCACTGAATTATAATTTAGACAAACTAGAAATATTGGAAAATATTAGGAAAATATTAGCCCCACGAAAAACTTCAGAAGGTTGGAAATTAAGAAGTAATGATGAAATATATCAAAGTATAGAAAATAGAAACAGTGGGAAAAGGAAGACTAGTATTTTTTGGACATTTATATAGAATGGACGACAACAGGTTAACAAAACAGATCTTTAAATGTCTGTGGGGAAAGAAGTCACCATCAAGTTGGATTAAAGAAGTCGAAAAGGATTTAGAAAAAAAATAATATAAACCAGAAGAAGCAATTGAAAGAGAAGTTTTTCAGGCAAAAGTTTTAAAAATGGAAGAAGTCCAGGGTAGGCGAGAGATAACGGAAGGTTTAAAGTGGACTGAAGACAGGAAGAAGAAAATAGTGAAAAGGTAAAAGAATATTACAAAGGTCTTAAAAAATATACAAACATTTGATAAGTTTCACAGTTTACATATAATAAATAAAACCTACATATTTTTTAATAATACATATTTTTCACCAAGTGCCCAACGAGTCATCAATCAATATCGTGAAAGAATATTAGAAAAAAAGAAAAGAACAGGGAATAAAGAATTGAAATTGCCATGTATTACAGTGAACATTTTGTAATACAAACCATGAGTTTCAATGACCTTACTGTGTAGAGAGAGAGAGAGAGAGAGAGAGAGAGGGAGAGAGAGAGAGAGAGAGAGAGAGAGAGAGAGAGAGAGAGAGATTTTTGGAGGTGCTGATTACGATTTTGACGTCAAGGAATACATCCGACGCAAGCGTTAGACTTTAAAGGGTTGAAAACCATCCCTACAAGGTTGAAAACTTGAAACACGCGAGGATGTACTTTGAAGTCCTGAAATTGGGTACGGTACATTCAAAATTCAAAAGTTCAAAATTCAGTCGCAAAAAAATATATTTCATCCATACTTATAATATTTAATCAAAGAAAAGTTGAACCATAAACATTACAGCCTATTATTTTATTAAATTAAATATTCGATTGATAAAACGAACCAGCAGTACAGACAGTGACAAATTGCAACAGTTATTGTTTTGTTTACAATAGACGTTAAAAAATAATAATAATAATTCTTAATTATATTGTTAATTTGAAAAAAATTTCGTTTAGTATAAATTAATAGGCTCTCAGGACCGCACCCGAACATATAACATACGACAACAAAATCTAACTGTTGGAGCGCGTTTACAATTTTGGTCATAACACGGTTAATACTTAAGAAACAAATATCAATTAAAATGCATTTTGTAGGAAATTTAAAGAGCTACAACTATTGATGTATGCACTATAGTAAAAAACCTATTGTACACTAGATATTTTGCCTAGAAGTCAAAAATGTTTTACACGATGTCGGCAACATACACATTTAAACTGCTTTAAATCATCGAGTTTTATTCACAAAGGAATAAAACAAAAGTTAAAAGTTTTGTTTTTCTATAAGCTTTATTTTTTATTGGTAACAATTTTTCGATAAAACGCATCGTTACTGAGCTATGTAATAAAAAACCGAATTTTGGCGAAAGTCCAAAAACTTGAATTTTTTTATAAAGGTTACGTGTTATTGTACAGCAATACATATGTAGTTCAAAACAATTGAGGACATTGATAATATAATAGACAACCGGAAACTACAGTATCTCGGCTTAATATGCATATTTGACAAAATGGCGGACGTCCCTTTTTACATTTCTTGGAAAAAATTTGCAGAAATTATGATATTTTGCTACATAACTTCGTAATGTTTTAAGCTACACAAGCAAATTAACCTAGAGTTTTTAGGAAATTGACAAAGCTTTCATTTGATACTAATTTGGTTACGATTGAACAATTTTTCACCGTCTTATATCAGTATTAAGCACGTAATTTGATCAAAAACAGGTGAATCGCCATCTTGTTTTGGCTGTGTCTCGAGAACCATTTGACATAACGAAACCAAACAATGTGGAAAATGTGCGCCTGGTAATAAACTTTCAGTTTGAGTTATACAACTGTTTCGTAAAATGACGACGTTTTTTAGTTATTTGCAGATTAATTTTATAAAACGCGTTTTTTTGCAAAACGTTGAACCCTTGTAACTTGCAAACAACGAATTTTTTCGAAAAAGTGTATACCTCCGTTTTGCTTAGAATTTAATTCTCTATTGGCTCCCGGGGTTAATTAAATTTTGTTTTTTTTCACCCTCGAAAAAGGGGTGAAAACAACCCCTAAATTTAGGAGCGGGCCAAAAAATTTCCATAACTTTATTTTATAACCGTTTATAAAGATTTTAAAAAAAAATCAAAAGGATCCATGGACACTAACTCAAAATCGGCAGAAAATTCCTCACGTAATTGACTAGTACGCGGAACATACGCGTATACGAGGTACGGGCACGACTTGTCGTTCGCCTCGAGGTTCGCTCGCCCGTAGATATTGTTTTCAGTGAAGTATTGAAATTATAATGTAGACAACAGTAGCGCAGCAGAATGTCACTTTGAATTTCCCTCGTATTAACTAGCCAATGGTCGTCATATCATTCTTCTAATACCAAACGTATGAAATACCTACAGATAAATTCATAATATCAATTTATACATTAAAAACAGTACATACACTATCACTGTTCATCTAGCACGGGTATCGTAATCATGTCCCTAGTTAATCGATTTAGTTAAATCTATTTTAGATTCGGTTGTAAATAATGTGTAGCCTAAAATAAAACTGGAATGCTACGTAGATTTGCATAGACGAGTGTCGACGTGGGTCAGTGGAACTTAAACGTTACAGTTGATGGGTTTATAGTTTATTTAAGTAAACTCTCCAATGTTTTACTTCACATCATCACCTTAACATGGCAAACTTCGAAGACGCATCTGTAATAAGGTCATGTAATAGGTATTATGACAGATTGATCCTAGAAACAATAGAAATTAATAAACATAAGGATAACATCAACAGAAGAACCGGCACGCTCAGTACGACTTGGTTTGACAGTATTTCTTTTCTGGTTTGACTGTACGCGGGTTGACTGACAGAACAAACAATGCACGCAGCGTAACGCCTACAGGGCAGGGTCCACTTAGGCCCTCCGCACACGGAGCAACAGGTAAGCGATAAAAGTGATGACGGCAATGCAAGCGATATAAGTGATAAAGGCGATGTGATTAATCTGAGCAACAGGGCATCCGCTCACGGAGCGATAGGAAGTAGTCAAATCGTGCCGTCCAACGAGAGAATACCTATCAAAAGTATTTTTGCCAAAGTTTTTGAAGAGGTCCTACATCATTTTTCAGTCTGTCGAGTTAGTCAAGTGACGAAGAACTTTTGCACCTATACCGATACATAAGATCCTGACGAAGAAGAAACCTTAGGAAGTATTGGGTTCATCCCTACACTTGGAAGAATTTACATTGCAGACTGTTCGTTGCAGCCAAAGAACTGCAAGAAAATGACGCCAAAATTCTCGCATTCTATAGAATGTCAAAGCAATTACTTACTTACTGCTGAATTACTTACTTGCTTGCTGCTGAATTAGACTGTACTTGCTGAAATTATTACCCCTGCTTTTCATAATCGAAATACCAATATGAGGGAGTACGTGAGCGCGGAATAAAGGATTTTTATTACATTGAGGTAAGCATCATTTATAACTGTATGATTCATGTTATCCGGGCTGTTTGGCCGTGGTCCATGGCTTATTACAAAACCAAACGTTTCGGGAGCTCCAATGCCTGCCATCATCAGTGGTATAAAACTCCTGAACGTCAGGTGTCCACGTACAGGCCCACAGTACTGTGGTATAGGCTCTATACCATAGTACTTCAGCCTATACCACAGTATTTCAGCCTATACCACAGTACCGTGGGCCTGTGTGTGGACACCTGACGTTCAGGAGTATTATACCACTGATGATGGCAGCCATTGGAGCTGCCGAAACGTTTGGTTTTGTAATAAGCCATGGACCACGGCCAAACAGCCCGGATAACATGAATCATACATCTGACACCGGCCGTGAAAGCGTGAGGAATAATTTATCATTTATAACTATTTATTTACTGATGTCAAATAACAATAATTCATTGCCTGTGTAATTCATTGCATGTCAAAATAATCATTCATACACACAATAACACATAAACATATATGCATGAAATTGTTCCATTTTTATCGTACAAAAACTTTTTACAGCATGTTTGCTTTAAAACATTATAAACTGGTATTTTGTACATATTTTCCACGGCACCCACGAAGTTAACATTGAACGCCTCCATTTTACCTGGCAATATGTGCAACGCGATGCGCTAGCGACCTACACTGCAGGTTGACCGAGTTGCTCAGATCACGTACATCAACTAGATCGCCTACGGATTGCTTTCACATTGCTCCGTTGGTGGGTCCCCACTTCTTTACATAGGAAGTGATGGAAAGGGGATATCGAATTGCTGTTGGATCGATTAGCTGTTGCCCCGTGTGCGGAGGGCCTTATCGGACTACCCACCGCTACTTCTACACTATATAACTGAGTTTGCTTGCCGGCGTTTTTGTCACTTAGATACTCATTGTAACATGAGTGAAATACAAGACATGTTTGACGCGGTCCATACCGGAAGAAGACTTCAAAAACAACGGACACCGGCCGCGGAAGCCTACGTGAGAATATCTCCAATGCTTTGCACTCGCGTGCCCTATTTACGACCTTTTAAGCCCATGGATGGTCCTTAACGAAAGCATTCTATCCTGAATTTTCACTGTTGAAATCTTCTCCCCCCCCTCCAACAATTTTCATTTTTATTTTTCGTGAATTATTTTTAAAATGGCATATTATATGTAGCCATTAGATTTAGAATTTTTGCAAACTGTAATTTTTTTGTTTACAGTATTTTCTTAAAATTTTATATAGTAAGTAATATTGTAATATAGGCTTATTCGAGGGCCGTTCAGCAATTAGAAAGATAAGTAGCTGCAGAGGAAAAACGGTTGGTAGGTGGAGTACGATAGTTTCAGAACAACACGTTGGCATCCCTGTCATGATTTCTGATTGTTGGTTTGATTAGAACTGTTTTGTTTATTACCTGAAATATTCTCATTTAACGATGGCGGAAGTTTTGAAATTAGTTGAACAACGTGCAGTCTTTGCTTTATGAAGGTGTAACATCGGCTAAACTTGACGCCCGTATGACTAAACAATACGGAAAAGCTATGTGAACACCGGACATTTACGCCCGTATGACTAAACAATACGGAAAAGCTATGTGAACACCGGACATTTACGCCCGTATGACTAAACAATACGGAAAAGCTATGTGAACACCGGACATTTACGCCCGTATGACTAAACAATACGGAAAAGCTATGTGAACACCGGACATTTACGCCCGTATGACTAAACAATACGGAAAAGCTATGTGAACACCGGACATTTACGCCCGTATGACTAAACAATACGGAAAAGCTATGTGAACACCGGACATTTACGCCCGTATGACTAAACAATACGGAAAAGCTATGTGAACACCGGACATTTACGCCCGTATGACTAAACAATACGGAAAAGCTATGTGAACACCGGACATTTACGCCCGTATGACTAAACAATACGGAAAAGCTATGTGAACACCGGACATTTACGCCCGTGTGACTAAACAATACGGAAAAGCTATGTGAACACCGGACATTTACGCCCGTGTGACTAAACAATACGGAAAAGCTATGTGAACACCGGACATTTACGCCCGTATGACTAAACAATACGGAAAAGCTATGTGAACACCGGACATTTACGCCCGTATGACTAAACAATACGGAAAAGCTATGTGAACACCGGACATTTACGCCCGTATGACTAAACAATACGGAAAAGCTATGTGAACACCGGACATTTACGCCCGTATGACTAAACAATACGGAAAAGCTATGTGAACACCGGACATTTACGCCCGTATGACTAAACAATACGGAAAAGCTATGTGAACACCGGACATTTACGCCCGTATGACTAAACAATACGGAAAAGCTATGTGAACACCGGACATTTACGCCCGTATGACTAAACAATACGGAAAAGCTATGTGAACACCGGACATTTACGCCCGTATGACTAAACAATACGGAAAAGCTATGTGAACACCGGACATTTACGCCCGTATGACTAAACAATACGGAAAAGCTATGTGAACACCGGACATTTACGCCCGTATGACTAAACAATACGGAAAAGCTATGTGAACACCGGACATTTACGCCCGTATGACTAAACAATACGGAAAAGCTATGTGAACACCGGACATTTACGCCCGTATGACTAAACAATACGGAAAAGCTATGTGAACACCGGAAATTTACGCCCGTATGACTAAACAATATGGAAAAGCTATGTGAACACCGGACATTTACGCCCGTATGACTAAACAATACGGAAAAGCTATATGAACACCGGACATTTTTATAAGTGGGTAGAACAGTTTAAAATATCGGTATGGAGAACCATACGTGACCTCCATGCTCTAAGTTATTTTTAAAATCATTTTCGAAATGAAATATTTCCATAGAAACTAATTCTTTCATCAGCCTTAACCACAGTACTGTGGTCACTAACGTATACCACCTCACGTTAGTGCACTCGATTTTCACTGATGATGGCAGTCGATGGAACTGCCGAAACGTCTGGTTTTGCAGAAAACATTGCACCAAGGTCAAATAGCCCGGGAAGGAATTTTAACAACAAACTACTTCTTTGTTTCCGATAACGTAGTACACACATAACAAGTTATCCCCTCCCCCTTCAACTATCATTTTCATTTATAGAAAATTACCCCTCCCTCTTCAACTATCCTTTTTATTTATAGATATTTCATCTACCTTTCTACAGATATTATGACCTTCTTTTCATCATAATTTATTTATAAAAATTAAGTACTTCACTCTTGTTAAAACATAAAACGTTGCAGGTAAACTAACCCTTCTCCACCAAAATTAACAGGCCTTGAGTACTCTACAACTAGGTACATATGCAAAAATTATTTGATTCTGTTTGAATTTGCAGCACTTATCGTTTGCTATAGAAAAATTCTACACACACACACTTTTCGGAAAATTAGGAAAATTATTTTTCTTCATGTTTTGAGGGTAGTAAAATCAGAATCAGCCTTTGTCTCGAACTCAATTTGTTTCGCGATCAACACACTTCCATTTCCTTACTGAACATGGAAGTAAAATGGTCGAACTTCAGTGACTGACGAACACTGTTATGGGCGTCCAGTTGAGGTTTCAACTCCATCTAAGAAGACCAAAGGATTACAGTTGAACTTATAGCTGAATTACAAGTTACTGTTGGCACAGTTTATAACATTATCAGCCAAAAAACCTCAAGTACCGTAAAACATGCGCAAGTTAGGTTCCATGAGAGTTGATCAACCATCACAGAGAGTCTAGTCATCTAGTGTAGTCAACCATCATAGAGAGAATGTACAGAGTTGGATCAATGCTACATGCAGGAAGATGATGCTTTTTTTGGATAGAATTCAAACATGTGATGAAATATTGGATACATTATTTTGAACTGGAATCCAAGAACAAAGCATGCGAGCACTTGTCAGGAAAAGTTCAGAACCCAAACATCGGCGGGAAAAATTGTATTGACGACCTTTTGGGATGCTTAATGCGCGGTTTTTGTAACTTTTTAGAATATCAGCAGATAACAAACAGTAAAATTTTGGATCAGGTGTAACGATCTAATAAGCCTAAATCCCACAAAAATAAAAAAAAAATTATTATACTAATATTGGCTTTAATAAGGTACGAATGAACCCTTCTCCATGCCCCAAACCGGTAGTAACCTGCTGATTTGCCAAAGTAGCAGTTAATAAAATTAGATTTGAGAAACTAAATAAATCCGTAACTACCCCTCGTCACATAAAAGAGTAATAAAAGTAAAGAGCGATGTCATTAAGCTGTAAGCGAATTAAAGCAATATAATTAATAATAAGTGAGAACTACTTTTCGCGCTGATAAACTACCCGCGCGCGGACAGCCTCTTCACCCCTATAGTAAATTAGTTCAGTTGTATCTCAGACTCCGCTGCTGATACAGCGTACAAAAGTATGTAGTCAATATAAAACCTGTAAACGAGGAGAAGCTTGTGTGAGATAGCCGGATGATGTAAAAATGTCGTAAATGACGTGAGCGTATGACAATGACATCTCTGTAACGAACTAACATCACCTAAATGTGATGTTAAACTTTTAACATGTAACTGTTAACCGTAAGTAATATGTGCGGTACAACAATGTGAACACCAGTGAAAGTTACAACCCAAAACCTACCACAAGAATCTACAGACCCGACAGACGACTCATCTTTAGGAATGACAGCAGATTTTACCAAAACACGATAGCCAGAAGATCTCCAAGACACCCTGCACAACCGATAGAAGCGCCGATTCGCCGACGATGTTACACTCAGGTGACACGGAAGTTCAACTTCCGTGGTTCAGAACTTAACTTAAAATAATACATGATAGACACTTAATTAACAAATGAAAGTAAAGAAAAACACGAAAGACTGACTTAATTACCATAAAATTGTAATTTCATGCTTAGTAATAATATGTGTTAAGTTTAATGCTTTTATGAATATAACACGTTAAAGTTAAATAAGCCCATTCTTCAGATGGCACAAAATAAAGATTATAATTTTAATATCATATATTGAAACAAAATACTCGGATCCGAGGGCAGTAAAAGCTATGTTAACTCATTAATTAATCTAATTCTACTTGTACAAGAGGTGCAAATGTTTTTACTTTTAATATACTCATTGCTAAATTTCTTCGGAGATGTTAAAACATTATGTAATAAAGAGATGTCATGGTCCAAAAAGGTGAGTGAATAAATCTACAAACCCCTATCAATATCCCTCAATTCACGGGATCCTATTTAACATTTGTTTACATTCCAGTTAATTATGAGTTTGTTAAGATTATGGCAGCCTGTTTAATTGACCTGAGCCAATTAACCAGGTTCCCGATATTATAACGACGAGACGTTATACAGGCTAGTCATTTTAATTACCTGAGTTGTAATATCTCATAGGCCTATAAAACTCATATTGACTGGGATAGTAAGCTAACAAAATTTAGACGCATCTGTGAAACGATTCATAGGTACCTGAAAAATAAAACACGGAAGGATACCCGAATGAAATTTTATAAAACTGTGGCTGTCCCCCACATTCCTGTATGTTAGTGAGACATGGATTCTTGGTAGAAGGGACGTGCAGAGGATTCAGGCAGCCAAAATGAAATTTCTAAGAGGGACGCAAGGTTGTTCTCTCTTGGATCGGAGAAAGAACGAGGGTAATGTTACGAGTATACTGTTCGTTTTTACTGCAACGTTCGTTGACTTGCGTTCGATTATTGTACTGTCCTTGCTCTGTTTAGCGTAGAATTACGCTATATTCAGTTTTATTTCAGTTACTGTAAAAATATTATTCAGATATTCCCCATGAGTTTTGATCAAACAATTTAAAACAAAAAATGTCTTTTAAGATACTGGTAAATAAGAGAAATATTGACTTAATGCCATTGTTTAAGTTACATATCCATCCATTTAAGAAAAATACTAAAATGAACAGTTATTTGAAATGCTCTGTAACGTAAATCAAGGAGTTACGAATAGTTAATTAATAAATTGTAAATATCTGTAGTACGACACGATAAATTATTAAAGTTAATATCAAATTGTAATATTAGTAGTAACAACGTATGAGAGATTTTGTACACTGTACTAGTTATGTAAGCGAATAGTTAAGGCGTGGGCGCCGACACACTGTCGCCTGGCGGCTTAGAAAGGTATTGTACATCCAAACTTTCTATGTCATAAAAATATAAAATGCTTTGTTTGCACAAACCAGCAAAAAATGCGATATACCGTTAGAACGAGGGTGTATCGTCCTTCAAAATACAATAGCTAACATACTGAAACGGGGTGTGTGTTTTAGAAAGTAGATTTCTCTTTTTACAAATTAACGGCTGTGCGGGAAAATCTCAGTGCCGAAAGCAGTAGCCAATAAGAAATAGCGTCATCGCTGCGCGCGAGAAATTTACAAGTGATGACTAGATATTTTCAAATTTACCTGCGACACTTTCAAAATGTGACCAATCGGGGTCATTGGAAGAGTGACAGCAGAAAGGGAAGTTTTGGTGAGACTATAAATGTAAGTCTCGAAGAAGAACGGCAGTCAGTTTTTTTTCTAACTAAGGCGCTCAGCCTTTTTATATCTAAGTCAGTCGGATTCTATCTAAATCAGTCTAACTCAATCGGACTCTATCACTATAACTCGCAAAATCAGTAACGATGGTTCAAAGTCAGTAAGAGAACAGTAAAGGTCAATAAGTGGTCAGTCAGTCAGTAAAATGTGAGAAAACGGTTAAGTCAAAGAGAAGAAGTACGAAGTTCGGTAATGATAGCGGTCGGTCAATTATAGTATTTATTAGTCAGAACTACGAATTTTGGTAATAATTACTTAATTAGAATGAACTAAAGCAAGCAAGTGAATTATGAGAACTCGGTGACGTAAATTGATGAATCAGTGAGTATTATTGAATTGGTGCAGAGATGCGAAGCAGTATTTCTTTGTAATGTGCGCGGAAGAATAAGTAAGTCTGAATTGCTAAGTGCGTGGTGTTAATTAGTAATCGCGATCGTGTGCAAAGTAAAGCAGAGTAATAGGAGTGAAGTGGTATGTTGTGTATAAATTGGAAGGAGCCAGCAGCAGAATGGATAACCATTTACAAGTAACTCTATCAAATTATATTGTCTAAATCACATAATCTTGATGTAGTAATAACTGTCTACCGTAAATTCAACCCGTTTCATTCTCAAAGAGCCCATGAGATCGTTCAGATCCTAAAGATGCATTTATATGTTATGACAGAGAATTGGATAAGAATTAAATACATCTAATTTGTTAGATAATAAGTCGTGATGAGATTGAATTGAATGACAAGTAAAAATATATAATTTGTTAGATATTAAGTCATGTCTTTGATCAAGTAAAGTATGAATGGAGAAAGGGAGATTCAAGATATTAAGAAGTTAGCATAATATTATAAATGACTTAAATGTGTTAAAGAATCACTGATAAATTAGTTAATGTGGTAAATAATCTCTATTGAAGATTGAAGAATGATGATTTAAATATGTTAAGGAATCTCTGATAAATTATTTAAATATGTCAATGTAATCTCTATTGAAGATTGAAGTGTGATAAGATTTTGTATCTATTGATAATCATTCAATTTTGCACAATTAATAGTGATCATAATGTTATATGTTGATATTATATAATTTACATAAAGTGATAAATATAACGTTGTGTCATTTAGCATCTGAACAAAGTGTTATTATTTAACAATAACCCCTGAGATTAATAATTATCTCTGGCGCCCAACAAAACCCAGGCAGCAGTTAGAATATAGGTGACTATGTTCGTTGTCAATTAATCAATATAATTAAAATTCACAAAACAAGTAAGTTTCATTAACGACCAATGTCGAGTTAATTATAGCTCCAAACAAAAGGTTTTAACAATATAATGGTAAAATCAGTAAATGTAAATAGCAACAGTTCATTAATTCATCTTTTTTCAACTGTTTTTAAAAACAGTTTTTTTTTTAACGAACAGTTCGTTTTCGTTTTGCAAAAACAACAAAAACGCCCACCACTATCGGACAGCCATAATCGGATGGCCTAAACATGATTGCCAACCGCCGCTGGGAGACGGCACAATATAAAGTCTGAATTCAATGATCACGTTTACCGACCATAAAACACTGCGTACATTTTATTACTAAAGCACAACACGACAGCGTGTATTTCAAGTTTCGTAGATTTATTAAAGTTTAAAACAGTTTGTCATCAACGAAGATTATACAGTTTTTAGCAGTAACGACATTAAATCTTGACTGGATAATTATGTCTATGTCCTTATATACTGCGGCCATTAGATGTCGCTAAGTTGCCAGTCCAAAGTAATGTTGGCACAACTGCTGTGCTTTGTGAATAGTAAATTCAGTATAAACATGCTTCACACCGGCAGACATATCTCCTCTGTTTGCATCACACACGCGTATGAATATTTAAACGTTTCTTTGAAGAACAGCCGACGTTTGGCGTGGTAATGCGATGTTGGTTGACTGGTGCCGTGTCTAAATGAAGCGCTGTAAGTCTTGTGAGACACCAACGCTTTCCCGCTTTTCATAAATAAAAATGAGATGTCTTGCTGCTTGGTAATGTAAGCAATCTGACTGACATACTGGGTTTAATAAAGGTCACTAACCTTGCTGAAACATAAAACTGAGCGAATTGCAACGGACGTTGTACACACACTTGAAATAAAGGTGGATAACTAAAGGGAAAAATCTCAAAACACGATAGTATACACTTAAATCTGAAGTTGAAAAGGTTATAAAACAAATCCATAACAAGACCAGGTGAGAAAAACATGTCTATCCTTATCACGTTTTTTAACGATATTTGTGCGAATGGAACCACCTAGAATACCCAAGAGAGTCCTCGCCCCGTCGTCCCGCCTAGTGTGGCACGTGTTGCCTCAGTCAAGGCCTCTCTCAAGTAGGTTCTAGTGAGTTCTAGTGAGCACATTGTAACTCTTTGCTATACTATACCAGTACACTGCCATGTCGAAACGGAAAGCAATACGTGCTACAGAAGTAAAATAGATTTTCTTGTAAATTTTGTTAGTAGTAGTTACTACTAGCACTCTCGGCACATACGTATGAATTTTAGAATACATTAACACGGTTGCCTTGGAACAAGTTAGCAATTTTGAATACCTGGGCTACAGTGTGTCTTATAGTGCAAGCAGCGACGTTGTGAATAAGTTGAATAAGTTCAACCTTATGTGCGGGACCATTAGGCGAACCCTTAAGTCAGCAAGTAAAGGAACACGCCTAAAATTCTACAAGGTGATGGCTCTTCTCACACGTCTTTATGGGTCTGAGAATTGGAATTTAACGAAAGGCCAGGCCAGTCGCATCCAAGCGGCTGAAATGAGATTTCTCAAGCACGTGACAGGGTATACTCTCCATGATCATAGAAAAAACACAGATATATGGCAGGAACCGAATATTATGTGTATACTCGACAGGATTGACCAGTATCGGCTGAATTGGTGGCAACATCTTTGCCGAATGGATGACTGCTGCCGCATCTCGAAACAATTATGGAACTATAAGCCGAGGGGACGGAGAGGTGTGGGACGTCCGATGAAGCGCTGGAGTGACCAGCTGTAATCTATGCTATTTGAGACCGGAACAAACCATCCTTGGTTTAATCTTTGAAGATGATGATGATGATGATGATGATGATGATGATGATGATGATGATGATTATAATGATGATGATTGTAACGACGACGACGACTATTAACACGGTTGCTCTCCATTACCTAGCTATTTGGCTAAGGGCTGATTACATTTAATAGGCAACCTTTCGTGTATTCAGAACTTTCGCAGAAAGTCGGACATGTTTTAAGACAAAAACAAAGCTAGTTATAAAAATAATTTTTTGGGTTTTATGTGAATTTTTTTTTAAATTGCCAGTAAATAAATATAAATTTGTAACACAACTTATAAAAAAATTAATTCTGCACAATTAAGGTAAGTAAAGTTAATAAAAAAAATTTTGGAGAATATATGGACCAATCCAAGTCAATGGGATATGGAGAATGCGTCACAATGAGGAGCTATACAAGCTGCGTAAAGACAATGATCTGGCCACCGACTGCATAGATTGCAATGGGCAGGACACATCATTAGGACTGAAGGTAACCGAATACCTAGGAAGGTACTGTTTAGTCAGATCGAGGGTAGAAGGCCTGTCGGAAGACCCAAGACACGCTGGATTGACGCAGTGGCGAGGGATGTTGATAATTTACTTAAAATAAAACGATGGACAGACTTCGAACTGTGACGCCATAGAAGAAGAAGAAGAAGAAGAAGAAGAAAATGAACATTATACAAAATCAAATTAGATGTATGATTCTAATGCACTCTATACAGTATTATTTTTAGATTTACGAACTTTTCAATAAAACTACTGAAGACACGGTTCT
This sequence comes from Magicicada septendecula, assembly GCA_034769895.1. Taxonomy (NCBI): domain Eukaryota; kingdom Metazoa; phylum Arthropoda; class Insecta; order Hemiptera; family Cicadidae; genus Magicicada; species Magicicada septendecula. The sequence continues at coordinate 30,478,810 of CM068371.1, read as the reverse complement.
GAAACACTCGTTTTTCAATTTTTTAGGCCATATGGAGCAATCAGACTTGCCCTTTAATTTGAGTTCCAAGAATTTCAGTAGGACTTAATTGAAGCCCTGGAGCTGAAATCAAGGTGAAATTTTTCGCAAGCCATAAATCGAAAACGAAGAGCTTTCGGACCTATGTTTACATAAACTGTCTTCTTTATTTCATCCTGTATAATCCATTTCTGAAGTATGTCCCATGTATAAAAGTGTACCGTATATGTAAAAGGCCGTCGTCTCCCGACGTGTGCGGCAATGACAAGAACAGAAACCGTGAGAACAAGAAGAACAACACGAGTTGCAGATATTACGTCACTAAAATGAATGATTGACACAACAAGATTTAACTTAAACAGTCAATATCCGAGAAACATGTCATTTAACAGACATAGTGGACTGTGGATAAGGAAACGCGACAATTCTGTGGAGTGACCATGTTGACAGAATGGATGAGGGCCCGAAGAATAGCCGAATTGGACGATCACGAATGTCATTGGGCGATTGTATTGAGTAATACATTAGGTTACAAACAGGAAAAGATCCTAAATGAAGAGAATAAGGTGAAGGAGAAGAAAAAGGAGATGAGGGAAATGCAGAGGTAAGACCAGACACCAGGATAACTACAAACAAACACAAGTTGCTGACACGAAGTCGCTGAAAAGAGTGATAGGCAGAACCCGGCGAGTTTGTAATTTAAAAAAATAACGTAAATATTTAAGAAACGTGTCATGTGTCAGACATAGTGGACTGGATACAGGAAAGGCGGTGACATGCCTGGAATGACCATGGATGGACAGGATGGATGACAGTTTAATGAAGGCAGGCCCGGGATTATCATGCAAAAGGCAAAATACGAATTCGACGACCACGAATGCGATGGGGACGATTGTATTGAATAATGTAGTTGGTTATAAACAAGTGAGTCTCCAAAAAGAGAGGAGGAGAAAGAGGATGAGAAGAAGAAATGATGATGATAAGAAGAAAGAGGAGGAGCAGGAAAGTTGCAAGAAGTACACTTAATACGAGTATAAGTAAATATTTACCTTATACAAACATATGTTTTACATATTGTAACAGAACTTGTTGCAACGATAGGATTTGAATTATTATTATTATATGTGTGATTATTAATAAAATCAATGAGTGTGGGTGTTCACGTTTAAGGTTTGTCGTTTAAAAGACACTGTGTGGGTGTCTTTCCATATGTGGATGTCTTCAATGTTCTTGTTGGTGACTTCTTCTGCTGCAAAAAACACTTGATACACATATATGGATATTCCGTTTGAATATCATAAATAATGCACATGCACAATAAAGTAAATTAGAAGTTTAACTGCAATTTGAATGATATTGGTCATTCAAACCCTACCGCCTCCTTATGATAGAACTGTTCATGAAAAATTAAACTATTTTATTTATTAGAAAAAAATCAAAAACTCTGTTCCACTGGTAAATAAATTGGGGTTTATTAACAATTGTTAAATGCAATGAACTCTTTTAAAAAACAATCAATAATATCTTTACTGTAACTTAAATGATTGGTTGGGGATTATTTATTATGCTAACCGTGATTTAATTAATTAATCTGTGATTGCCGAGTCCCACGTTCTTTGGAAGCCATTTGTTAATGTCAAAATACTGATATCTTTCACATATGTCTAGCCCCTAAGTTGGACACCATTTGTGAATGTAAATTTATGTAAATGTAAAATCACACTTGTGGTAATTAATATTGTTATTGTTTTGCTCTTAAACACAAAATTTATCGATCTCTCACATGTATGTGTGTAATTGAATTTTATTTATGACTCTGATGATCTATGCTCACGTGTTGGAACACAGTTTATATGCTGAATTTTATATAAATTCATGTGCAATAGATAATAAGTATTTACTTGTTTTAATTGATTCTTTTCATGCTGTGTGTGAGGCAACCATTTAACATTATGTATAACTATTCTGATTCTCATCAACACATACGTGATATCATTTAATAGATTACCGTTATCAATTCATTTAATTTACTTGAACACATTAAACTCTTAAAATCTATTTGTATGCCTTCAAACTTTAGGTTAATATTTGGGTTGCATTGGTAATAATGAACGCATATTATGATCAACTAAAATACTAGTTTAATTTATCACTCATAACATATTATAATAGTACATAGGTTACGTCGCTGTACCTGAAATACATACATATTTTATAATAACAACTACGTGTCTCAATATATGCTGAAAACAAAGAAAACATACATACATATATAAATCAAATAATATTACAATTCAATATACTACTTATTTAATGCGTTCATTAAATCCCAAATAAGCTTTGTTAATACATTCATAAATTACTTTATTCAGATTTACTCATAACTTTCTTAATAATTTTCTCAGGTGTGAATTCTTTGAAAGAAACCAGGTCAGTAGAAGTTACTAATTAGAAATAATTATAATAATGGTTACTTGGTTATTGAATATCCATTAGTTGTTGTTGAAGTCGAGTTCCAGAGATGAAGATAGCTCGTAGACACATTCCGTCGGATGCTGCTTTATCACAACCACTTAACACTTATTCTTCCGATCACTCGCGTAGGCGTTTGTATATGTGAATAATTGAAGTTCAGTGTTCATTCAAATGTTTCATCTTAATGTGTATGCTGTGAGTACGTTTTAATGTTAATATGCAAGTCTAGTCCCATTTGTCGCTGCTTCATTAAACATTCGTATAATTTATTAATTTGTTTAATATTTCGTGTTCATTATGTTGTTGATAATGTGTCGTACCCAATATTAAGTTCAAATAATTTGTATATCGTTAAGTGATGCTGTCTGTTGGTGTAACGGTCTGATTGTTCACTTGGTGTAATTTTTACTAAGTCCGTTACTTCGCACTCCGGTAAAGTATCACTACCGCGATATGAATGTATTATTAAGTCTTTTAAGTTACTTGTTACCGATCTAACTTCCGAACTCGAGTTAGCATTCCGCCGTTTAATGTACTCTTCTGAACTTTGAATAATTACTAACTCCGAATGATTTGAGTAAACAATTGAAAGTTTATGATATACCGTCTCTCGCACTTGAAGTTAAACTACTTGATATTTTGACTGTAAACTGTCTGAAAATTCTGACTGTAAAACTTTAGTATAACTGTTTCAAACATTGAGTGTAGACTGTCCCTCCGTCTTCCTGGACTGATAGTTTTATTAATTCGTCCCTACTCAAAATTTTGTCTCTGGCGCGCTTCACGCCTACTTCATTTCGAGATTGGTCAGTTTTTGATTTTCTTGGAAAATACTGTCCCACTATGTCAAAATTCTACGTCATAGTTCTCCCGATAGGTTCTTCGTTTCAGTTGCTATGGAAACACTCCTTACCACAAGTTTCTCGCTGGCTGAGGGTTTCTGATAGGTCCTTAGGTCTCCCCGATTTCTGCCCTGACGATCGTTGACCCGCTTCGAAGAAACTACGGCTATTAAACACTTGTCTATCAGCCTATTGTCTGAGTAAACCCTGCGTTTCTATAGATTCCCATTATCTGTACTTACAGTCTCCCTGGCGTATTGTTCTATGCTCTAACCCCTTTTTTCTGGCTATTACTAATTTCGAACATCTGCTGGTCGTTGAAGTCACCCCAACTTTCCCTTCGTAAATTCTTGTCTGTCAATTAGACGATGACTCCAGCTGCGTAACATGACCTTAGTCTTTGTCAAGCCTATCTTACAGTATTGTTTCTTAAGGTTCAGTGTATTCGTTCCATTATAGTATGCAGTTTCACTCGTTTTTGTCGCTTATCGTCTACTGACGTAACATGGTCAACACCTACTACAATTCTCGGTACGGGTGTGAATGTCCTTACTTACTTCGTTACAGCTGCGGAGAGCAATAATTCTGGACGAAATTTTCCCTGTCATCATACGCCACTATTTCTATAGTTGGATGAACTTAATGTGTTTCTATTGTCATGTCAGCGACGCCTCACTGACAGCTTCTCATTACTCCTTATTTATTGCTCCAACTATAAGTCGTTGCCACTGCCTCGTGTGAACGTACTCTGCCGAGGTGAAAATTTAAAAATTTTAAAATTTTCTGCTCGTTACATTACAAACAATAATTACTTTAAACAATTCCTGAGATCTTTGTACCTCAGGGCTGGTAACACTGATGTCTGGTACAATGGTTTTGGTGCACGAGGTTATGTCCTCTTTATTCAGTTATATTACCAAATTCATGGGTTCTTGGAAGATACATGATACCAGATTACAAGATGTGATCTTATTTAACAATATTTAATAATGGATTACTATAAAAACAAACAAAGATTTAAGGTTATAAAATTCGGTACCATAAACCGATATATATCGTACTATCGTACGGTTAGCAAAACGCATACAGCAGTTGTGATGAAAACACGTGCTCTGTGTTTGTACTGTTAAAAATATTATTATTCTTTATTCATTAACTATTATGATTATGTACTGACAAGAGAAAAAATCTAGAATAAAAAAAACTCTTGTTATAGCTTTCATTGGATTAAAATTATTTGAGAACAGAATCATTACTTGGTGACAAAGTTATAATCGTTATTTCTAGGTTAGTTCCTAGCAAACGTAAGTAATTATTTTGAATAAGTTTATTACTTATTAAATTCTTAATACTATGAACATAAACATTTTATTTATAAGTCATCTGATGTATAATTATCAGTCGTTTAGAATATTTTCGCAATAAAACAGTTATTCGTTAATTCAAACAAATGTAGTCAAATGAGCGACTATTTACTATATATGGATGGTCGGTATTTAAATTAATTCCGATCTTCTCAATTACGATAAAATCGTAAAATATTTATTTTTAAATTAATAATTGCGCTGTGATTCATTTATTCAGTTCTGATAATTTTTCATCATGGTTTAAGCACTTCAGTACTTTTGACTAGTGCAGTCCCAAAACAATATCTGTCGTTTACTAACGAAAGTTATTATTTTAATTCAATTCGTTAAAATAATTAAAATAGCGTACTCCCTGATTTAAAAAAAACACAAAACACGACCTTTATTATACACTGGTCGAGTTATTTTCACTGATCACTTAATGCACTGGACACTCGTTAGTATATTGTCGTGTATAGGTTAGTGTATGTAGGCTAACTAATGTTGGTGACGCGCACATTTTGAAATAATTTTGACGACTTCCTTCGTGAACCTTGCCTGTTGAGTGATACGGAACGAATGCTTTCTTCACCAAAGCGTCTCCTTCTCGTCTGGTCATTTTAAGCTATTTGATTCGTTCAAAGGGTCAAACTCTCAACCCCAAAACACTTTGGTTAAATAAAACTTTTAATTTTCTACAATTTATCGCGTGGGTTCGAGGCTACGGGTGACGTATGCATCGATACACAAAATGACTGAAAAGTTTATAAGTGTCATAATTTTTGTATCAATTATCGTATCGTCGAATGGTTAGTGGCATTAAATCGCGGACACCTGTGGCTTTAATTTAAGTCTAAACAAGGATTAAATCCGTTCATTATTAACTCACTTAGCCATTTCACAAACTCATATGGTGATTCTTAATATAAATAAGTTTGTTTCACCATATTTTGTTCCAATTACACTATAACACTCATTACTAAACGTCTCGAGTCCATTCCTCTTTCGTTTTAGTACATAAAATAGTTGTAATTACCATTTAAACAATATTTGGTAATGGCGTCCTTAGCGACCATATTCGATTGTTTATAATTACATGTAACGATATTATTCCTTACCTAGTTACATTTGTTTGACATTCTAACACTAATCTATACATTTATTCACATTTGTTCACATTTTATTTTGCAAAAATGTTGTTTTTCATATACTTATAGTATTATCAAAAATACCTTCTGTTCTCATTTCTCTAATTTGTCACTTTTTTAATTATTTTATCACACAAGGTATATAATGTCATAAATTAAAATAGTGTACAATTGTAGTACCTTGTTGGTTTAATGTATTTATCAGTCTTTCGTTATCTGAAAGCTTTCCAATTCTTAGTATAGTGTTTGTTTACATCTGGTTTTACAATGGTAGTTAGTTAGTTTCTAATATTTCAATTATAAAACTACTACTATTACATTTGTGATGTGTTCTCATAGCAGTATCAGATATTTCTCTAACTACTGATAACATTTTTAGTAATCTTTTAATAAGTTTTGATAGTGCATTTTTATTAACTATCTTGTCACATTGGGTTTCTGTTCTTTTGGCTTTATGATATCATATTCAATCTGATTCATTTGCTGTGTATTTCAGTACATATGTTATTTATTGGTTTGCATTACTATTCATAATTAGTCTTTATTTGAAACAATTGTTGATAGTTGCTTGGTTTAATTAATATACCTGATTTTATGTTATAGGTGCACTTTCTATGAGGTTATGTGTGAGTTATCTGGTAACAATGTGCAACATATTCTTATGCAGTATTTGACTCTACTATTACCATTTCATAATGGCATTCTACTACAATGGTTTAATTATTAAGTAATACACATGTTTACACTATTTGTTGAAACAATAACACAAGTATTCTTAATCTAATAGTATTACATTTCTTGTTGGGTTGTACCTAGTTTTTGGTACATTGATCGTTTTATACCTAACAAACTAGCTTATTTGCTACTATTTGTTCTGGATTTTATTTATATTTTATTCTGTCTTGCCGTGGCATTCAGTTACGTTTCATTTTAAGGCTTACAAAGCTTTTATTATCAGTCCCTATGAACAATTAATTTACTGTTCTATCTCACATTTCTCTTGGTGGTCTTATGATTATCTATTTTGGGTTATAATCTTGATTAAACTGGTCACACTAATTGTCTGTGCATTTTAACTAGTTAATCTTGGATTCTTTCACTTATAATGGCAACTCATTTTCCTCTGTTATAAACATTCTCACTTGTATTGTCTGTGGTGTTTATTTGGGGTAAAATTGGTTAACTTGTTACAGGTTGTCACACTTATATTAAGTTTTCACTGTTATTGTTTGTGATTACTCAATTATGCTAAACACTGGTTTCTTTGTAATTGATCTTCGAATAATCATTACACTTCTTCCGGTCATTAATATAGTTCCTTGTATACCTGGTGAATGGTGATTTCTTGTACTGTCCATACATTATCTTCATTCTTCATGTTATGTTTCCTTTGTTCTTCTTCTTCCTTTCTTCTTCTGGTTAATTGTTTCTCACTATCGGTGTTTTCCTGGGTTATACATTACTTGTGATAATCAATGTTCCCTTAGTCTTGTCATATCCTTCAATATTTTTATTCGTGGTATCCATTGTTCCATAGTATGTTATACTAATAAATAAATTTGTTTGTTTACCATCATTGTGGTTGTACTTGAGTTGTCTCCTCTTCGTTTTGGTGATTATTTTCGTTGTTTCCCCTCACTATTCGGGATCTATAGGCTCCTCTTTATTTTAATGATTATTTTTGTCGTTTCCCCTCACTCTTTTGGACCTATTGGGCCTGGTTTCTAACATATTATTTTGGCTCGTTGTCATTTTCTCTCTCTTTTGTACTCGATGATGCTATATTACTCTTCCTTCTTCTTTGTTGCATTGTTTCAATACTATACCTTTGTAGATACACACTTTGTCTATATTCTCTTGTTCCTTATTTTTTGTACTTTGAAATATTTTCATGATCTCCCGTCACTTGACGTAATAATTAGTTATTTTATGTAACTGCCAATTTGGTACGTTACAATATGTATATGTATATTTATATTTATATAAATATATGATCAAATTTTTTTTTGTTTATATTATTATTAATAATAAAAAAGTTTAACAAGAATATATTATGTTTGTATTTTGTAAATTACAAATGTTTCGATAGTAATATAACTATCATCATCATATATAATTTATTTATTTATTATCAAAATACCCTTATACCATATTGGTGTCGGGTTACATCAATATATGATAAGTACATCAACTACACTCTATATACACATTTTTTCCATCTTACTCTATGCATTGACAATGTCTTCGCTTCCCTCCAGCCCAAGCCTCTTTCTCTCAAAATGTTTCCCATCATTCCATCCCAAGTCAGTCGCGGTCTTCCTCTCTTCTTTCTCCCCCCTGATTTTGTCTCCCAAACCTGTTTTACCATTCTATCACTATCCATTCTCTGCATGTGTCCCCACCAGCATAGTTGTCTCTGTTCAATAAAATCCAGAATCGATATCACTTCCAGATCCTCTCTTATTTGTGTATTCCCAACATCGTATATAATTAATAGATTCAAAATTTTTAAATCAATTGCATTTTAAAACAAACACACATTTCCAAATTTAAATAATATAAGTTTATTAAAACACATTTCCAAAGGTCAAAAAATGACTTTATGGGAAAATTTATAAACATTTAAACATAAAACAAGTAATATATTAATACACAACAAATTCAGATTAATACAAAAAAATTATAATATTTTCAAAATTACTAATTTAATAAAATAATAAATTTGTGTATTATGTTTTACAATTAATTATATAACATATTTTATATACACATGTATCAAATGATGATAGTTATATTACTACCGAAACATTTGTAATTTATAAAATATATTCTTGTTAAAAGTTTTTTTTTTATTAATAATAATATGTATATTTGCATATACATACAATTTACTTACATCAAGTCCGTACAAATAAAAACACTCGAGACACATGGTGAATATATAAATAGATTTATCCAAAGGTTGTGTATTTGGGTACAACACGTGTCCTGCGGTGAGTCTCATATAAAAATTCACAACTGTAACTTGTTTACTGTTTATTTACTGTTCTTACAGGAAAACGTAATGTCAGAAACATATTTTTAAACATTTTTCGAAAATTGTTGTTAACTAAGAAACATACGCGGGACAACTGAACAGTTTGCTCTGCGACAACCAAAGCTTAGCGGTTGAACTAAAATTTGTCGTGTGTTGTGAACTTAAGTTTCATGTAAACGCTGTGACGATTTAAAAGGAATTTAAATAGCACAATATAATTTTTATTCAAAATAACATGTGAGAAAATATTTAACCCTCCCCTTTGTACTTATATGCCTGTATCAACTCGTAAAAATCTAGTACGGACATGAAAATTACTCTGTATTGAAGCGAAAATTAATAACTATTATAATTAGATAAAAAGACATGATAACAATAATCGAAATACCTAGCTCAATAAAGAAAATATAGGATTATTAATAGTAGTTAATTAGTATGAAAATAATAATAATAAAGAACGAACTACTTTTCTCTCTCCGCGTGAACTGCTCCCTCTTCCCTACTAACCGCCGCAAAATCAGTCCCAGTCGAGCCAGAATCTCAGACAAGGTAACAGCTTTAACATGTGTCGTGAAGAAAAACGTGTGTATATATAAAAAAGAAACAAACGATGTAACTGAAAGTAATCTTTCGTGGTGACAGACTCCACAAGTAACTGAAAGGTGGTGAAAAACAAAACAAGTTATGTAGTTGAAATGTAGTGAAATAACTAAAAGTAACTAACTTAGGCGACACATCTCTTAAAAAAAAAATAAACGAAATGTTTAAATTGTAAAGTATGTTCTATCCAAATATTATAGAGTAACATTAGTGCAGTTAAAAGTAAAATGTAAAAAAAAGTGAACACCGTACATCAGGAGTGAAGCCACAACGACAACCTCACGAGCTTCAAGTAACAGAATCCTTTCGTCATGATCGCAACTAAGAATCTACAAAATAAATGGAGGCACCCGAACGACAACGTAGAACTTCTAGGAAACCCAACTGAAGAGTAACAACAAGAGAACCTGCCGCCGATCACATTATATCAAGGTGAAACCAAACCATTATCTTTCTAACAATGGCAACAAAAACAGTACATTTTTGCAAAGACTTGTTCTAATCATGTAAATGTTAACATAGTAATGTCTGTAATTACAATAATGAAATAGTAATCTGATGATAGTTAAAGGTAAAAGGTAATTCGAAATTTGAGCAAACTACTCTTATAATAGTTTGCATAATGTTGACTTATTTTAGAATATTATTAAGTTAAAACCCGGATCCGAGGTATTCAATGTAGTTTATAAATAGATATATTTTTTATTTATTTTTGCTCACCAGAGTAACATTTAAAAAGGCATAAGAGCACTTGATGCAGAATTTTTGAGAAGTTTATTTTTTTTACGTAATAAAACAAAAATAACAATTATTTTTAAATCATTATTCAAGAATATATAATAAAGAGATGTTTTTGCTAAATATCCAGAGAGTGAGTACATTTGCGTAACCTAATCCTAATTCCTGTTCTACATATTTGCAATGTTGGTTGGTAAGAAATTTTTACTAACAACGGCAGCCGGTTTGATTGAAAGTAACCAATTAAACTGGTTCCCTCTGTTATAATGTCTCAGACAGGGGAGACGTTATAACGCCTGTTAATTTCCAAACCTGTCTGTCAATTTATTTATTGCCCATCAGCAGTTCGATATTTACGTGTCACGCGTGTTTTTAAAAAGTAGACAAAATCAAAGATTTTACAGTACAGTAAAACCTTTTATAACCGATCTCGGTTTATCCGAAAAAAGTATTTATACTTCCTCCGCCTTGCACTGTAGTGAGATAGAGTAGAGTAGTCGAGTAAACGTTTGGAAGGGGCATCGACATCTCGTGTAACCTACAACAATCCATAGCGTTACGTAATTCTGCCAAGCAGAATGATCCCCAAACGACTGTAACTGTCTTGCGCGCCACAAAAATCACGTAGACACTCAGCGATGCGGTACTATTGAGATTCCTCAGCGTAGCAATATAGTGTTGAATTATGCAATAAATAAACGATTTCCTTTATGAAATAACAATAAAATGAAGAAATTAAGATAAGTATAGAAAATCATTTTTTAAAACAGAGATAACTTTAAATTCTTCTTGTGTTTGTACACAGATTATTTAAATTATTGTGGATGTTCGTTTCAAAGAAAACCCACGCACAAGATAAGCAAAATCTGGAACCATACAACAAACGGGAGGAGATGGGGTTTGTGAAGTCTTCGTAACCGACTAACTTTGACGAATTAGTGAAGTGGCTCTATCTTTGTCGAGTCGTCGGCCGAGACTTAATTAAGTGTTAAACAAGCTGACGACTACAGGCAGCTCTCGGATAACTTGGTCTGTATAGTTTACTTTGTGTTGTTAACAAACAGTATAGGCTACAGTTAACAAAACAAGTTGCCGAGTTGAACATTATAACTTTGGCCCGTCGACTGGCTGGTAATATTATCAACGCGGTATCAAAATATTTACCACTGATTATATTGGTGTAATCTGACCCTCTATTCACTCACTGACATACAATCATTTGAGCTTGTATCAAAACTCTACATTTTTTGAGCTTACTGACTTGTAACCTCTCTATGCTTTTGGTATTTAAAGAGAGGTTACAAGTTATTTAGAACTAGGCAGGAGCCTAGAGAAGCAAAATTATGCTGGGTCCAGTATGACGGGACTTGCAATGAACTCAGCCATAATATAACAATAACAGATTTATTATATCTCTGGAATTCATACATGTGTACAAGATAAATATATGTATCTATATAAAAACTACCAAAAGGTACATCATTGCAAGCATGTATAAATTAAGTGTACATCAGCATAAGTGTGCATAAGGGTGCACAAAGTAAATGTATATACATATATATATAATATAAAAAATTTAAATCACAAATAGCATATATAATTCCAGTTTACCTAAGAACAAGTGTATATAATAGTATATAAGTTGAATGTACATACATAAATAAAATATAAAATGCACAAACACATGTAAAATTCTCCCCGTCGTGTGGCTAGCTAGACACATAACAACACACACACAGAACACAAGGTACACAACTCACAATCATTTACTTTCAACACGCATGCCCCTGTAACGCACCCACCCACCGGGTAAAGCAACTATCATCTTATGCCCCGGCGGTGATAAAATATACGCCAGTCGGCAACCCGTTCAGTAGGATAACATAAACTCCAAACCCCTTTTAAGACGAATAATTCATGACGCATAAATGAAACTGGACCACCCATTTGTGTAGCATTCCGTTTATTAATGACCCATGATGAGTGTGTGAACCTTTGTTCCGTTCACAGCACCAGGTAATGTTAACAAACTCCTCACCTACTTCCAGACAGTGTTTCTAAAATTCTAGACAGTATTGACTTCACAAAATCCCAAAAAGGAATTAAATCCTTATGTACTTTAATAACAGAAATTAATTGATTGAGGCTTTACAATTTCAGAAGATTTTGACAATATGTATATCTATTTAATTTACCCAAAAAGAAAAGGATGAAAACCAGTTTTATATTCAAAATTAAACAGCAACTTCTCTACGTGTGAAGTCAACCCATATGTGTTTGCCAGTTAAGAAAACAATCAGCTTAGCCCTTGTGCAAGGGGCAAAATCGGCTAAAATATTTCAAGAACATTAATAAATCGTTCCGATTAGCCTCAGATAACTGTATAAAATAATTAGAAAAAGAATACAATAAGGTGGTTGTGCTCTGGCATCTGTGGGAGCGCGTCCACATGTAGTTGACAAAACTTGACAGGACATCAGCCTGTCTGAGAATGCCCCAGCGCGTGTCCAAGAAAGTAAGTGCCCTTTTGTAAACCCTTAAAACGTCCCCAAAAAAAAAAAATCAGGAAAGCCCCCAACCCTTAATTGTGAAACCACAGTCAATATAATTTTTTATACACCACTGTTCCAGCCGGAACAGGGCAACAGGGCCTTAACCTAAATTTGTGTAATGTGTAAAGGCGAAAAGAGATACAACTGTAAAATGGTACAAGAGTGAAATGACTGGCGCGCTCCCGCAGTGCAGCACGCACTTACAGTCATAGCATTGAGTGTTATAGAAAAGGGTTATAAAAAGTTCAGTAATTTTTTTTTTGAGAGTGTTCAGAGTCATGGTCACAGTTCACTTCCCAATAGACAGTCTGGACACGTGGTCCCCTGGCTTCTAAGTTATTCACATAAAACAGCCACACTGCCGGTTCGGCCCCCAAAAAAGAAAAAGCATAAATGTCACCTCATAAGTGCTGGCGAGTACAACATAGTGATTCCGTCTCCATCTCCCTCTTCGTAGGCGGTCTTTACATGGTTCACAGCTCGGGCAGATGATCAGCCCACCGCAGACCAGGAAACCGACTTAGTGCGAGAACCCGAGAGTCGTTTTATTCTCTACTCCATCCTGTAGAGATTCAAACTGCGCAGAAACGAATCGAAGAGAGGAGATGGAGGACAATCTTTCTAGCAGAGGCAAGCGCTGACTGACTTCCGCAGCCACACTCGTAACAGCCCAAGTAGAGCAGCGCGCGCAACGGCACACAATACCGCTCCCCTTCACACCGCCGGACAAAGGTCGCGAGTGCTTCACGTTAAGTCACAATAAACTGACTTGTTCTAAAATATTTTGTAACGGCCGGCTATGCGCCGGCACAGACTTACTGAACACTTTTTGAGCTTAGTATCAAAAAAAGGCTTTTAAATTTATACCAAACGTTCTTCAACTGTTTTCAAAGGTTTTGACCCAGGAAAATTTCAAATAGGAATGGCAAAAATAAACACAATAGCATACCTCAACGAGCCAATTAAGACAAAAATAGTCGTGGAAGATGCAGAGTCATGGAACATGTTCAACGTTTTAACTTGGGTGCCAAATAAAATTATAATTACTTCGGCATGTGAAATGTTCTTATTTGTTATGGTTAATCATTATCAAATTGCAATACGTTGAATATTTTACTTGTAAAATTGTTTAAATTTTGTGTGTATTTTGTAGAACGTTTGCTAGTTTTGGTCACGAAAGATCGCCTCTCCGTCTCTACGTCGTTTCAATTAATCTTGTGTGAAATTTAAAAAAAACGTGCCAAACTTATGTAATTACTTATCGTAGCTTTTATCAGTTAAACGAGATTAAAAAATAATTAATAAATTCATGAAATATGTTTTCCTGTTTTTTATTGCCGCCAATCAAACTTTGTTCCTCTCGATGAATATTACATAGAATTTTGTAAACAGGTTAGAAGTTTGGGTACTGTACCTTTATCCGTTCTTGCAGTCATTTTCGATGTTTCGATTATGCGATTGTTTGGCACGATCTTTAGTGAATATCGCACATAATTTTATGTAGGTTAAAGAATTATACAAATTTTAATTTCGTATGGTGTAAAATAGTTGGTTGGCGATTGCAGTTGGTGTTCCCACCTTTTTTTAATGAAAAATGATTGTAGCGGTAGTATATCACAGTTGCGTACCTGTGACACCAATAGCTGATGTTGTTAGGTTAACATGTGAACTGAAATTGCACATGGAAAGCGAAAAGTGTGTAATGTAAACCTCGGATGTTTTTTCGGAAACTACGAAAAACCCTATTCGAAAGTAAGGCCACTCATGCCTATTACCCGTGCCATATACATGTCACTATTTGTGGCAGAACTCGTTTTTCCGGTAATATTCGTTTTCCAACAAGTACTCGTTTTGTGACTAACAAAAAAGGAACTTCCATTATGTACAATATTTAGAGCGTATGTTGTCATTCCTTAATACACTGTTTTTTTTTGTGTTTTAAATTAACCATAAATATTTGTATTTTTCAGTTTACATTTGTTGTTGTAGTTTTGTTAATTTGTCAACTCAAAAATGTTAGGTTCTTTATTGTAAGTATTACTGTGTCATAAGCATTGTATATACACATGAAACGTTATGTTTTCCTCAAGCATAGCTTTTATTTATTTCAGCAGTAAACTAAAAACCAAAAACCACTGTCGCCTAACCTCACAAATGAAAACAACAAGTATTTTCGCTTCGTATTAAGAAATACAGTAGAACAATTTATTATTAGTACACTTCTTCTTTTCCACATCGTAATATATCGATACAATCGCATATTAAAAACATCGAAAATGTGCTGCAGGAACGGATAAAGGTACAGTTTCAAAGTTTGTTATGAGCGCGTGCAAAATAAATCAATGCCAAAACGTCAAAATCAGCTGATACAAAGCATTCAATTAGAAACGCACAAAACGCGCCCGTAAAATGCACCAGTGAAATGAGAGATAAAATTCAATCAGCCATGACCTACCTGTCGCCGCTCATCGAGTCCCACCACAAAGTCTGCACAGAAACGCGCAAAGCACAGAACTGTAAGGTTTATGCTGCCTTATCTACTACTATATAACAGTCAGTGTATAACACAAAACTAGTTATAACCGGTTAACTGTAATGAGACGACGCGGAGAAAGAACTCCGAGCACGCGGCAATTTTGGGTTCGGGCGGGGAAATAAATTTACATAACTTTTTTGTGAAATTTAAAAATCTCATTAAATTTCACGTAAAGTCAACAAAATTGTGTCAATCGTACTAAATTACCATATGTACATACTTTCTTGACGTATCGTAGTGGGTTATAGTCTATCAATTCCCACCTCTTACATTCAAGGAACATGTGTTAAAAATGTTTTAATCGATTTGAGAAAACCATTTTTATCAGTCTTGAAACCAGTTTGGGTTTATGGTGTACAGCTTTGGGGTTGTACTAAGAAATCTAATATTAAAATAATTCAGACTTTTAAAAATAAGGTTCTTCGCAGTATTGTTGATACACCATGATACGTAAGAAATGATGACATCCATCCGGACCTGAAAATGCCTTCGGTTGCTGACGAGATTAAACGGGTTGTAGCCCTAGATAAATATGAAAGAAGACTTCATGAACACAAAAACTTTGAAGTGCTACAACTGCTTTATAATGCTGGACTCGTTCGGCGATTGCAGAGCAACCATTTGAACTAGTGAACTAAATATGTATAGTATTTCTCACCACACGAACAAAGTGTAACTGTACTGACGAATGCTCCAGGGGGAGCTAATCTTACACAATGTTAAGTTATGTATTAGAACAAAATTTCTAGATAGTTTTTAAACTAATTGCAATGAAGTTAAATAAGCTGTGTGTGTCTGTGCGTGTGAACGAAACTGATAACGGAGTTACAGCTAACTTAACGTTCAATCCAAAGCCCATTATTTCATCGAGGAACTTCAAGAAGTCGTGTCCAACTGACTCGTTTATCGCGAGTGGTTTAATCTCGCTCCGGGATTATACCACCATCTCTATCTCCTCGAGATCATCAGTAGTTCTCTGCCACGACAAGCTTGTGCCTTGTCGCGAAATATCGCTTACCGGTCTTATAAGGGTATGCAGAGCCACCTAGGTTTTACTTTGAATTTCTTTTTCATTCGGCTAATTCTTCTTCTTCTTCTTCTTCTTCTTCTTCTTCTTCTTCTTCTTCTTCTTCTTCTTCTTCTTCTTCTTCTTCTTCTTCTTCTTCTTCTTTTTTCTTTCACTGGCTCTAAAGCCCCTGGTAAGCCTTGGCCTTGGCAAAAATCCTCCTCCCCTCTATCATTCACCAATCCCTTCCAGCCTCTTATACCAATCGCAGCAAGGTCTCAAATAACGCCGTCCATCCGTCTTTCCCTTGGTCGCCCTCTTCTTCTTTTTTCATGTAACCTCCCTTCCAAACATTCTTAACCATTCTTGCATCCTCCATTCTTTCAATAAAGAGGCCCCAGCCTATATATCTTTGTGCTTTAATCAACGCGCTGAATAAGAGTAAAATCAGCTTTCTGCGCAGAACAAGCAGCGGAGAAATAAAACTCGCATGTAGTATAGGAGACCTTTTCACTGCTTTGTGACGTAATTAGATTTCATCCTTGAGCGAACGCTATGCAGACATCCTTCAAAGACATCTTTACGAAATATAAGTAACAAGCGAGAGAGAGAGAGAGAGAGAGAGAGAGAGAGAGAGAGAGACTGCTATTAGAATCAGTTACCCACGTATTATCTGTAATGCTGACAGAAAAAAATTGTTGAGAAAGAAATTTTAATGAGTGCTAGAGAAGGAAAACTTAATTATCGCGACTGTCAGGAGGCAACTAACGGATTAAGTACAGCATATTGTAAATTCATTAACGTCTCGTTACTTCTGCTACCGCTGACTGACACGAAGACAAACACTGTCGACGTACAGTGATTTATTTTGTTTTCCCTTTGTAGCGTATTCACACTAATAATACTGCTTCTTCTTGAATGCCATTAAACTGGACAATACAGTCTGAAGTTTTCGGATATTCTCTTGATCCCGTTATTGTTGTCTTCTTCTTCTTCTTCTTCTTCTTCTTCTTCTTCTTCTTCTTCTTCTTCTTCTTCTTCTTCTTCTTCTTCTTCTTCTGCTTCCTCTATTTCCTGTAGCTTCTCAGCAGACCTTTACTGGACCCTAGCCTCCAAAGAACTCTATTCTGTGACATTGAGGTTGCCATTCAGCAACCCCCAGCAAATCTGACGCAGACCCGCCACCGTTTTTACGTGGCCTTCCTTCCGCTTCCTAGAAATCGTTGCTTTATTATCCTCTCATCGACCATCCAATCGCAGCGTGTTCTTCAACGTGTTCTTCGACTCTGCAACTGAAATGTCGCCAAGATATACACTTTGTTCAATTTCTTCAGGTTATGATTAATAAAAATTCTACAAGAAGTATTGTCGTCGATAACTGATGTTTAGTCCTAAACATATAAATATGCTAGCCGGACAAAATCTTTCTTGATTTGTTAAATTGATAATGTATTGCCGCGACCACTTGTTAATCGCAGGACTCTGATTGGCTAGAGACGTTTGTATGAATTGACGTCATACCTGCTCGTTATAGCCTATCTCATCCCTTCAATTTAATCTCAGATTCAATACTCGCTACTCGATTCGTGCTGTTTTTCGAGGATTTTCTATATTAACGCACATTACGTATTTTCCACGCAAAGCTGACATCCGGATCGCGGCTAAATAAGGCCTCAAACCAGTTAAATAATTAATACTCATTATGGTGGGGCTTCTTTTTTCCCGCGTTCCATATCGGGACCACGTGCCCAATTATAGTGAAGATTTTTCTTGCACACCCGCTCAGTGTGATGATAAATAAATGTTATTGTTGAAAGAGTAAAATTTCAATGTTGCGTTAGTGAAGAATAATAATTTTCAAGATTGTTGTGATTATTATTATCCGCCGAGCTGACAGGCGTTTCGGTCCCACAATCGGAGGCCATCGTCAGTGGCTAGGTTGGCACGGTGTTCGCCATGAGGTAGAGAATATGTGTTTTGCTTCGCAGTAGGTAGTGGGGCGTCTTTGCACCCATGGCTTAATTGCAGCTTCTGGGACGTGCCCGATGACTGCCAGATAAAAACAGTGCTGGACTTTCATTGAAGTGTACCTAAAACTGGGAAAGAATACGTCACCACGGTTATCCGCAAGATGGCGCACGGAATTTTGAACAATGTTTATACTTTAGTAGCACTGCCCCTGGTGGCGACACGGACGGCAGGTCGAACACAGTAGGCAGACGTCTTGAGGCGTCGGTCGTTCCCGGCGAGGCAGAGAACCTCCGTGCCGTTGGCAAATGGTAATTAGGCCAAGCAGTGTGCTAAATACATGCTTGGGGAAGGATTTCCGTGAGGAGTGAAGGTGAAACAGAAAGAAAAGGAAGACGCTTGTGGCTATTTAGAATAACGAGACGAGGCTTACTTACGGGGGATCATCAAGAATCGCCGGAGGACGTTTGACCCTGATAGGGGAAGGTAGTGCAGACGTACTAATGGTTCTGTGGTATGGGAAGAAAGAGGTCGCTGCTGAAGCGGAGAAAGTTTCCTCGAGTGGCCGGACAAATGCAGCAATAGTAGGAACTTGAAGACCTCCACGAATTCATAATTTCTGACAACCCAAGGACACCCCAACAAGGAACGGAGGGTTCTGGATTGAAATTGTTCCAGCCTACATTTGTTACCGGTCGACAAGAGTGACCACTAGGTGGGAGCACCATAGGTCAGCTCTCACCAAAGAAACAAGAGATAGATGGTAGCTTTAGAGCGCGGAACCAGGCAGTTGCGACACGAGAACATGGGAAACAGTTTGGCTAGGACGAGCCTTGGTGAGGTTATCAGTCACGTGGGCATTGAAGCTTAGATGGCGATCTAGCCGGACACCTAAATACTGTACTTCACCGACTCTTTCCAGGTGATAGGCCTCCCTTCGAGGGAAAGGGCCAGGCATCGGGAAGTGGATTAAGAGTGAAACAGATCGCCTCGCATTTCTCCGTGTTGATTGTCCCCCCCCCCATTTCCGTAACCAATCCAAAACTGATTCAACTGACGTTGCAGCTTTGAGCTCGCAAAACGCGGGGACAGGGAGCTGAAATGATACATTGCGTCGTCAGCAAATAAAGACAACGTGACTACGGGTAAAACAGGGAGACAGTTCGTGTACACGAGGTACAGAACGGTGCCGAGAACAGATCACTGCGGGACGCCAGCGGCGACGGTTCGAACTGAAGAACAGGACCCTTCGACGCTAATACTGAAGGTGCGATCGCTGAGGTAAGACAGCAAGAAATACACAATGGACGGTGGGATGGAGTAATGGGTCAGTTTAAAGAGAAGGCCTTCGTGCCAGACTCTGTCGAAGGCCTTGCTCACATACAAAAGACAGCTTCCGTAGACTCTCTCTTGTTGGCGGTGTCGGGCAAAGCTGTAACAACTCGAACGAGTTGCAAAGTTTTCAAGTGCTCTCTACAAAACCAAAACTGTTCGCTTTGGTTGAAATTATCCAACAGCGGCGAGATACGGGCCAGCAGGAGACGCTGAAACACCTTTGAGATGACTGGCATTAACGATATGGGACGATTGCCGTCTGCAAGCATTCGAGGCTTTCGGAGTTTGGGAATTATGCAGATGTTCGCAGATTTCTACAGGCGGGGAAAGTAGTGCAGTCGGAGACAAGAGTCAAACAGATCAAGGACCAATTCAACGATGAGAGAGGGAGGCTGGAAACTGCTAACAATCGTATATCAATGAAACCTCGTGGGGTGCGGACGTAGATATAGAATTCCTTCATCAGCTAATCTGTAATAATAAAATCAGCCCCGACCGAAATCGTTACGCTAAACTAAACGCTAAAAAATAGCTGATTGTTTAATTCGCAAATTATGTTCACGTGTTCACCAAGCGTAAAGTCTGCTTTCTGCGCGGAACAAGAAGCGGAGAAATAAAACTCGCGAGTAGTGTAGGAGACGTTTTCACTGCTCTGTGTCGTAATTAGATTTCATCCTCCAGTGAACGCTTTGAAGACATCGTTGCCTACGGTGTCGTCGATTTACTAAAAACATAAGTAACGAGAGAGAGAGAGAGAGAGAGAGAGAGAGAGAGAGAGAGAGAGAGAGAGAGAGAGAGAGAGAGAGTTGGGGGGGGGAGAAGCTGCTATTAGAGTCAACTGCCCACGTAATACCTGTAATGCTGCGAAAAAAAATTGTAGGAAAATAAATTTTAATTAGTGCTAGAGAATGAAGGCAGGACAAAGCAAACTTAATTAGAGCTACTGTCAGGGGGCAATTAACGGATTAAGTACAGCATATTTTAAATTCATTAATGTCTCGTTACTTCTACTGCCGTTGACTGACATGAAAACAAACAATGTCGACGAACAATGATTAATTTTGTTTCACCTTTCTGTTCACACTAATAATACTACTCCTCAATATACCATTAAACTGGACGACACAATCTGAAGTCATCGGGTCATTGTGTTGATCCTGTTGTTGTTATTGTTGTTGTTGTTGCTGTTGTTGTTGTTGTTGTTGTTGTTGTTGTTGTTGTTGTTGTTGTTGTTGTTGTTGTTGTTGTTGTTGTTGTTGTTGTTGTTGTTGTTGTTGTTGTTGTTGTTGTTCTTCTTCTTCTTCTTCTTCTTCTTCTTCTTCTTCTTCTTCTTCTTCTTGTACAGTGCAAGGAGAAGGCCGCTGAACTCGTTCCGGTATACATCTTGTTGATGGCTGTTGTTGTCAAGGTTCAGAAGCTACTGAGAGGTAGCAGATACTCGCGGACAGCAAAGGGCCCACGTATGTGCGACGGGTTTCTTTGCGAATATGAGGTGCAGCAATCGCGGACCGAGGCGGCAGCTTCAGCAGGGCGTGGACGGATGATCTTTGGTGTGATCTTACTTGGTGAAAACCACACATACGACCGGTGACGAAGCTGTGACATACCGTACAAGTAGTGCCTCAATTGAACAGGCATTGCCCTGCACTATTTTGTATAGTTAACAGTGGATTCTTCAAATACTACAAAAGGACAATCTGATGAAACACCAAAGGCAAATTAGGCTCTTTAGGCGAAGCAGAGACAGACCTATATAGGAAAAGGAAGCGCTAAAAACAAATCCTTGCTTCTAAAGAAAATATCGTTATGGAGAACCACACATCACGTCCATGCTCTAAGATTTATTATTTAAAATCATTTACTTCAATTCGGTTTGATAATTTCTAAAAAAAATATCCCCCAACCTCATTGCATTGCATTGCATTGTGTGTGCGGGGTGTCTTTGCACCCGTGGCTTGATTGCAGCTCTGGAGCGTGTCCAATGGCTGCCAGTAGTTACACGTAGTACTGGTACTATTCGACTGGTAACCTAATACAGGTAAAGGAAACCGCCAACCAGTTAACTGAGAAGGCGGGGGAGTAAAAACTTTTTGATTTTAAGCACTGCCGCTGGTACCCGATGTTGCCCGTCTCGAGTCCAGTCAGCAGACGCCCTGAGGCGTCGGTCGCTCCCGCGAGGCGGTGAGCCTCCGTGCCGACGATCGATGACAGCGACAAGCAGCCGAATCAGCGTGCTAGGAGGTGGTCAGGAAGGAGAGGACAGTTTCATTGATAAACTCCGGGGTGAGGACTGATGTTTTTATTTTTATTTTTTTTTAAAGAGGATGGCGTTATCCCCAACCTCGAACTATTTTCACTATTTACAGATATTTTTGTTACTATGAGGTAGTCGTTTCATATAATGTTATTTTTGACTTACTTTATCTATAAAAATAAGATATTCTATTTTTATAAAGAAACTGAACTACGCAGATAATCATAACTTCTCCTGAACCGATTCCCCTAATTAATGATATTTACACTTTCATAGAGTAATAGTTTTATCATATGTATTGCTAAGATATCTTATCTTTCAAAATTAAATATCCGTACTTTACTTGATGTCAGCAAAGTAATTTTCAAAAATCACCCCCTCCCCCTTCAACTACCCTCTCCATTTATAGATGTCTCATTTACAATAGATGTCTCCTTTATTTTTATGGGACTTATTCATCAAAATTATGTACTTTACTCTTGTTAAAACACAAAACAATGCAGGTAAACTACCCGTCCCCCTTAACCGAACAACCCCATTTTTTTATATTTACACTTTTATTAAGTAATAGTTTCATTATAAGTAATTACTAAGGTGTCCTATCCTTCAAAATGAAATTGTTTATTCGACATCAGAAACGTAATTTTCAAAAAATTACCCCTCCCACTTCAACTACCCTTTTCATTTATAGATATTTCATCTACCTTTCTACAGTGGATTATTATGACCTTCTTTCCACGATACTTTACTCTTGTTAAAACATATACGTTGCCGGTAAACCACGCCTCCCCCTTAACCGATCTTCACTAAAATCAATACGCCTTGATTCCTCTACAACTCGGACACATATGCAAAAGATTATTTGATTCTGTTTGAATTTGCGGCGTAATCGTTCGCCATAGAAAAATTCTACACACGCGCACACACACACACTTTCCGAAAAATTAATTTTCTTATGTTTTGAGGGGAGTGCAATCAGAATCAGCCCTTATCTCGAACACGATTTTTTTTTCGCGATCACCATGCTTACGTTTCCTTACGGAACATGGAAGTAAAAACTAAAGCAGATAGGTGGAGAGTTGTGTTGGCAGCTCCACCATTAGAAAATAAAATTATTGCGAAATGTCCACTGGATGCATTCAGATTAAACGATCGTAAGTCGTAATAAAAAAGCTTTAACACATCAAGTTCAATGCGCTTGAACAATGAAGATGTCAATTTAAAATTTATTGTCGTTTGTGACTATAAAACACGGCACAATACTACAATATTCTGAAAGACAAAACACTAATGTATGAGTATTCGGCAGTTTTATTATGCAATAAAATAAAACTCTAAGTACTGGAGTGTTTTACTGTCACGGACGTTATATGGCAATTCACGTCAAGTGGACATACTGGTTTTTACGTTATTCGTTATCAATACAGATGCTTTCGCTTAAACTTGTCGTCCGGCTAAACTAAACATCTTAGTCATCCATTCGGTAAAGATGTTCCCACCAACTCAACCGATACTGCGCAATCCTGTCGAGTATACTCATAATATTCAGTTCCTGCCGTATATCTGTGTTTCTTCTATGATCATGGAGAGTATACCCTGCAACGTGCCTGAGAAATCTCATTTCAGCCGCTTGGATGCGACTGGCCTCACCTTTCGTTAAAGGCAAATTCTCAGACACATAAAGAAGTGTGGGAAGAGCCAACACCTTGTAGAGTTTTAGGCGTGTTCCTTTACTTGCTGACTTAAGGGTTCCCCTAATGGTCCCGCACATAACGTTAAGCTTATGCAACTTATTCACAACGTCGTTGCTTGCATTATAAGACCCACTGTAGCCCAGGCATTCAAAATTACTAACTTGTTCCAGGACAGTACCATCTATAACAATTTCTGCCCGTACGCAATCAGTTCCACAAAGTATAACCATCATAACAGCTGATTAAATAATAAATATTAAAACAATCGATAAGTTAAATCAAATTAAATCGATCATTTTTGTATATTAATTTCGTTTATTCGTTATTTATTTTTTACATTGAAATCAAATCGATTCCTTTATTTTTTAATTAGTTTGTAACCTCTGATGACACTGATATAATCAGTGACACGTACCTACGTCACGTGACAATACAGTAATCAATTTTACTTGCAGCAGTAGTTAATATTTGAAGAACTGTTCATAAAAATTAAGATATAATTTTTTAAATAAACATAAACGGTATGAACTTCTTGATTAAAACTCGTATGTTATGAGGATTTACTGACAACATGTTAACGGTAGAAGAGTCAGGAAAATCTACATTTAATCAGGAATTTAATCTTATGCTTTCGGTGGTCACTTTTATATTGGTAGTAACCAAACGGACTTCTAGAGTATAACTTTTATCTTGAGATTTCGTCTTATTTTTTTTACGATCTTATGAAAAACGAATGTCATACCTTATTTTAAATATTTCTATCTCCAAGTTTTCCGGTTTAGTCCAGTTTAGATTCCAATTTACAGCCTACTACAAGATTTTACATTGCTAGACTTCCTGTGGAATAGAACTATTGAACAAATTGCATCGTTTAATTTAATAAGATGCAATATATCATGTCTTGTAGAGGTTGATGTATGGAATAAGATAGAACGCTTTTAATAAGATGAACAGCACTATCAAGCGTAGTTTAAGTAATAACTGCTTGCAATTCGCTTGTTTTATTCTTCGTATTATTTGAATTAGCAGCCATCCTTACTATTTCTTTTATGAAATTGCTAAACTGCTACAATTTTTTTGTTCAGACAAAGCTTTTCGTCATCTCTGACATCATAGGTTGTTCAAGACCTGATGATGTCAGAGATGACGAAAAGCTTTGTCTGAACAAAAAAATTGTAGCAGTTTAGCAATTTCATAAAAGAAATATTAAGTAATAACGTTAGGCAACATACAGACGTTATACAAATTTTACACAGTAATGTCCATTACAAGCTGTCTGTATGGTAGTGGAACATGGACAATGACTAACGCATCAGTAGATCCCGGCTACTGATCTAAGGAATCTTATCTCTGAACTCTGAACTTTCATGTTCATTCGTCATTGTCCATGTTTCACTGCCATATAGACAGTTTGGAACGGACTTTGCCGTGTAAAATTTTAATAACGCCTGTCAGTTGTCTAACTTTATTCCTTAAGTTACGCTTGATAGTCCCGTGGACCGTGGTCAGTTGCGACCCAATCGTGGTTAGTTGCAACCGAGATGGATATTTGAACACGGTTAGTTGCGATCAATTGCATTTTCATGTTATTATTTTAATAATACAGAAAATACCATTATAAATCTACTCATTTCTAGCCTAAAGTAACCTAACCTAACCTAAATAACCTAACCTGACATAACCAAACCTAACCTGACCTGACCTAACCTACAATAATCTAACTTGACCTGACCTAACATACAATAATCTAACCTAACGCAACAAAAATATTGGAACAAACGAAAATTTGCAGAATTTAAATCTCATCGAAGTTTAGAATAGAAACGTTTCTAAATGACAGATTCGGTCAGTAAGTGTAAGTGCAGGGCGCAATTGGAACAGGTAAATCTTTGTTTCGTCGCAACTGACCGAGTCCGTACCCGGGAATACCAGGTTAGGTAGGAAAATAGATGAGTCATTTTCGGGTAAGACCTACTAAAAAGAAAGTTCCAAAGTTGCTCGTACCCGAAAAAAGTTGCCGGGTATCGTTCGCCGTAACTGTTCCACAACACTCTGTCGCTTTTTACGGCCTGAAGAAGATCCCCGACGGTGGGATTCGAAACGTTGCCGACGATTTCGCTGTCATATAGCAACCGACCACGGCCCGGGCAGCCCGGTTGACGATTTCGCTGTCATAAAGCAACCGACCACGGCCCAGGCAGCCCGGTTGACGATTTCGCTGTCATATAGCAACCGACCACGGCCCAGGCAGCCCGGTTGACGATTTCGCTGTCATATAGCAACCGACCACGGCCCAGGCAGCCCGGTTGACGATTTCGCTGTCATATAGCAACCGACCACGGCCCAGACAGCCCGGTTGACGATTTCGCTGTCATATAGCAACCGACCACGGCCCAGGCAGCCCGGTTTTTAATCATTTTGATAATATCGACACCGGCCGTGTGAGCTTACGACAAAATTTAGAATTAAGTTTTGTTTATCAAAATCCGTGCCTCAGAAAACTATCAAACGAAAAGCGGTTTGAATTTAAAAAAAAAAAACCTGTAAATTAGAAACTTCTACGCAGACTGAGAAAGTTAGTCCATAAATATTTTACGCTAGTTCTTATTTACGAGTTGCTACATTTGTATTGATGGCTCATACTTCACTTTTGCGAAACGCAAGGAGATTTAGTTTTCCCCCATCACGAGTAATATACTGAGCCTGCCTTTATCACTACTCGTATCCTTGACATGCTCGAGTACTCACAGCCAACAACTTCAAGCGCTTGTTCCAATATGCGTATTTGATTACGTCGAATCTCTGTCAAACGAATGAATAGATTTCCACGTCTGACTACTGTTGTCTTAGACAAAACCTCTTCTGATTGTTACTGTCATTTGTCGATATCGTTATTCACCATCAGTCTCTCTCTCACAAACAGACAAACAAACAAAAATATTATTTCTATCCCCTTATTTATTGTGATGAGAAAGATTTTTCCTCGTCGTCTGCGACCGGCGTCGTTTAAAACAAAATAAGAGAGATTGGAAAAAAATACGTGCGTATTTATGTTTGTGGGTCTGACGTAAATATCCGGTCACGTTTACGTCATTTCTGAAATATACGATACTATACGCACACCAGTTTTGCTGCCGAGACGCCTGAGGAGCGGGGGGTCTATTGAATGACAGTTTGTGCTTGTGTTGGTGGGTTATTACTGGTTCTCAAAACATTGTTCAGACGTTCAGAAGACGTATTTAGTTGTAATTTTCTGTGCGTATTAGATTGAACGTTCGACAATTATATATAAGTGTAATTTATTGAATATTTTGTTAAAGTATGCTTTTTTATTCGGTACAAGAAATACCGTGTGAGAGACAATCAAGTCACACCGAAACTGTGTTAAACGTATTTTAAACGTGTAGTATTACAGTGATGCATGCAGTGGAATGGCATACGTTACTACATTCCTTGTTCGGTAGCAGAGGTGAACTGCTGATAGTAGGCCTATGTGAAATTTTGTTGCTATTTCGTGAAAAGTTGAAATCGTCGGGTCCACGCGCCAATTGATAATAACCGGCGGTTGCTCGAAGCAAGAGTTTTCTTTTTTAATTTTTGTCGTAAGCTCACAAGGCCGGTGTCAATAATATCAAAATGGTTAAAAACCGGGCTGTTAGGCCGTGGTCTGTTGCTATATAACAGCGACATGTCGGCAACGTTTCGAATCCCACCCTTAGAGATCTTCTTCAGGCCGCAAAAAGCGACAAAGTGTTGTAAATACAGTTGCGGCGAATCTTGACCGAACGATACCCGACAACTTTTGTCGGGTACGAGCAACTACCCTTTATCATTTTGGTCCTTTTTGGCAACAAGAATTAGTATTTCACATAGAAAACAGGAACAAGCGTTTAATCCTTTAACCAACCATTAGTCCGGAATAAAACAAGCGATTCTAATTGTCCGAACTGACACTGTTTGTTCCTAAAGTTGCCAGTTGAAAATCGGAAATATCAGCATCATAATCCAGTCTTTTGTGTGCTCGGGGATCTTCTTCACGGCCTAAAAAGCGACACAGTGTTGTAAAACTATTACTGCGGATCTTGGTCGAACGATAGCCGACAACTTTTTCGGCTAAGAACAACTACCCTTTTTGGGGGGTTAAAAATAAGTTAAAATTTGCATACGTTATTAAAATTTTACACGGTGATGTTCATACCAAAGTTATGGTGTACGGTAGTGAAACATGGACAATGATGAATCCACATGAAAGTCGACTGCAAAGTGCAGAGATGAGGTTCCTTAGATCAGCAACCGAGTATACCAGGTTAGATAGAAATAAGAATGAGTTATTTTCGTCAAAAACAGTTACAAAGTTGCTCGTACCCGACAAAAGTTGACGGGTATCGTTCGGCCAAGATCCGCCGTAAATGTTTTCACAACACTTTGTCGCTTTTGAGGTCTGAACGAGATTGCCGAGGGCTGGATTCGAACGTCGCTGTTATATAGCAACCGATCACTGCCTAACCGGGCCGGTTTTTTAATCATTTTGATAACATTGACATCGGCCGTGTGAGCTTACGACAAAAATTAAAAAAGAAAAACGTTACTTCGGGCAACCACCGGTGGTTATCAAACGACCCGAACCGATTTCCACGTTCCACGGATAGCAATACAATTACACGTACAGTAACAGTACACGTATATTTCAGAAATGACGTAAACGTGACCGGATATTTACGTCAGACACACAAACACAAATTCGCAACAGTTCTGGGAAATTATTTTTTCCAATTTCTGTTATTTTGTTTTAATCGACTTCGGTCGCAGACGACGAGGAAAGATCTTTCTCATCACAATAAATAAAGAAAATTTGAATAATATTCTTGTTTCCTTGTCTGTTTGTGACAGAGAGAGAGAGAGAGAGAGAGAGAGAGAGAGAGAGAGAGAGAGAGAGAGAGAGAGAGAGAGAGAGAGAGAGAGAGAGAGAGAGAGAGAGAGAGAGAGAGAGAGAGAGAGAGAGAGGAGAGAGAGAGAGAGAGAGAGAGAGAGAGACTGATGGTGAATAACGATATCGACAAATGACAGTAACAATCAGAAACGGTTTTTGTCTCAGACAACAGTACCTAGTCAGCCGTAGAAATCTATTCATTCGTTTGACAGAAAGTCGACGCTATCGAATCGAATATTGGAACAAGCGCTTGAAGTTGCTGGCTGTCAGTACTCGAGCACGGCGAGGATACGAGTTGTGGTAAAGGCAGTAAGTATTTTACTTTTTATGAAAGATAACTAAATGTCCTTGTGTTCTGCGAAAGTGAAGTATTATCCGTCAATTAAGCCGACCCGTCGACGATTAAGCCGACGATTTCAATGTTATGTAGCGACCGATCGCGGCCTAACAGCCAGGTTTTTAATCATTTGAGTATATTTACGAAAATCGGTTGATGCGTTCAAACGTGATCGTCAGACATATCCCGAGCAGACAGATAGATAGACGCACAAACAGACAAGCGATCGAAAACTTTGCCTCATTTGAAACAAACAGCACTGTAATATTGTTCTAATGCTTTCAAGGCCGGTGTCAGTTGTATTTGAAATATCTACCGGGCTGTTTGGCCGTGGTCCAAGGTTTACATTCAAAGTAATTGTTTCAGCATCACCATTGGCCGCCATCTTCAGTAGATACTGGAGTCAACCTAACGCGGGGTGTCGTCAGGCCTACAGTACTGCGGTGATACATAGTGGTGTGTGGTACGTCGGCCTTCACCACAGTACTGTGGGCCCGACGTACGACACCCCGCGTTAGGTTGACTCGAGTATCCACTGAAGATGGCGGCCAATGGTGGTGCTGAAACAATTACTTTGAATGTAAACCTTGGACCACAGCCAAACATCTCGGTAAATATTTCAAATACAAACAGCACTGTATTCAAACTGAATTTTTAATTTGGTAGATTTTCAACTTACCCATCCTCCTGATTACCCACTCCTTTTGCTCGTTCAAAGAATCTATAAACAAAATATATAACCCTCCCGTTTATGTTTCTCCTTTTTTGAAGATCATATAACTGTCTCTCAGTACACGATAGCGAATGACCTCGAATGAAACAACGGCAATTGGAGAAAGTCAAAGAAAACGTGATGATGTGGAGATCATTTGTAGCCTGTTACTACGCAAATTACACAACGCTCTCGAAAAGTCGGCAGTTACAGTTAACTCTACGTAAAAGTTGTACACGTTTCTCGACTAGCCGACCGTGCGGTGTCTGTGTCGAGCCCGTCCACTCAAGTACCTTCTAGACTGTTCGAGTGCTCGTTAACTACGCAGATTATGTTGGCATGCTGCCGGCAGTATGGAAAATTGTAATATAAGTTAACTAATTATACAGTAATATAATATAACATATAATTATATAAATTATAATTAATATAATATAATAATTATAATCTAAATTATTATTATAAATTATAATATATATCGTATACAAGCAACAGCGGCCGGCTTACAAGTTAGTTATACCTGGCGACAGTGTAGAGTGCGGATGAAGTGATTGTTGCGGATTAGTGGAAATTGATTATTGTGTTATAATTATTGCGGAACTTTAATAGTTAACAATTATTATTTCGTGTGGACAAATTTAACTTGAGCTATTGTATGAGAATACTCTGTTGATTTCATATTGTTATATATGACTAATTAACGCTGGGCATTGGTGCCTGTACTTTGTTTCCACTGTACAACACGACGATCCGCGAGACCCGCGTAACAATATAGCTTTGTTTTCAGTTTGCATGAACAGAAGAAAATGTAACAAGAAATCTGTCACAATTTTCCTTAGCTGTCAGGTCGTGGTCCACGTGCTCTTCCAGACGTTTCGTCCTCACCGATGGCGGACATCTTCAGTGGCGCAGAAACGTAGATCACAGTCTCTTTGTTTTTGTTTGTATCCGTTCGCGGATGTTTGTGACCTGTGTTTCCTCGCCACCAGTGGCGTATCTAGAATTTGGCCTTGGGGGAGGTCCGGGGTCGGGTCGGCTTCATACAAAAGATAAACACAAGTTACAACTAATCAACGTTACTACTTTTCAAGTGGCTGAAATCAGTTCCATCAAAGTAAACGGTAATAACACTAGAAAACTACGCGCTATTGAAACATTATTATTTACAAGATACACTTATTGACTGAATAGATTTTCATGTATTTCATATTGTAAACGTATTCGCTAATGCTGTGTAATAAACATATTTGTATATTTAAAAAAGAGTTACTCCTATGTTAGCGTACACAGGTGAAAAAATAATAATAATACTCAAGAAGACATTGAAGAATGCTTGCGACTAAAAAAGAAATAAAAAAATGCCCAAGGTTTTCAGGGAACCCCAAGAAGAGGACACGTGCCATCTGGACTGACAAAAGGAGGAAGAGACATCGATCAAGAATCAAGGAGATGCGGGAGAGGAGGAAGAGAGAGGAACCAGTTAAACCAAACGTAGTCCACAGTGGTCCATACGCAAAAAAAAAAAAAAAAAAAAAAAAAAAAAAAACCAGCCTAAAAATTAAGAGATTAACAAAATTTGCCAACTTTTTCGACACTCTGGGGGTCTGATCCCGTTCGTCCCCCCCCCCCGTAAATATGACCCTGCTCGTCACTGAAGATGTCCGTCATAGGTACGGCGAAACGTCTACAAGTTCATATAGACAAACTGGACTACGGCCTAACAGTGTGACAGTGTAAACACAGGGGCCAAAACCACCGCTAACACAATACATAAAACTACAGCGTCTAAGGTGGGCTGGTCATGTAGTCAGGATGGGGGGAGACAGAATACCACGAAAACTATTGAATACCAGAATCCATGGAGAAAGACCAGTGGGAAGACCGAGGAGAAGATGGGAGGACGCGAAATGAATTAGGATGCGAAATGAATACTGGAAGTGCGTTCCTGGAGGAGGATGGCTACCGACAGAAGAGAATCGGGGGGAAAAATTGAAGGAGGCCAGGCCCCAACAAGGGCTGTAGTGCCATAGCAGAGAGAGAGAAACACAGAGGCCGCGAAAGCTGGTCACGTTCACATAACAAGAAAGTAGCCTTACCTTATCTTACAAAGCATTGACCTTATCACGCATATCTGTTAGCGTATTGTTAAGTGATAACAGCAGTTCACTGAAGCGGCGTGCGTGGGTATGTGTGTATGTTGGGCCAAGGTACAACAACATAATATAATTGGACACCACATAACAGGCACGTGCTGGTCGTTATTGTCATCACACTTTGATAACATCGATATAATCACCGACCGCGCGCAGCCGATTCACGCCGTTATCAGTTATCATGACATTCACCTGTTTTTTTTCCAAATCATGTTGTGTGTACCCTGTCAAAATTACAGGTTTTGTTTACCGCCTTGTTCAGATAAGCCGCGACTCTGCATTTTTAATTGGGAAAAGCTGTAACAAGTTTAGGAAGGCAGTTGTTAGTAGTTACTTTTAAAAATTCATGCCGATAAATGTTTATTCTGACGATAGTTTGCAGTCATTACCTGGTCTTTAGGAGCACGAAACAGCTTTTCTTTTTTAATTTTAACAATCTTCATTAATTGTGACTAGGGTTGCCAGACGGGTTTCGCTTTTTACAGTTTAGTCCGGCTAAAAATAAGCATGTCCGGCCTGTCCGGATTTTGTTAAGGTTTTCGTCTGACAAATTTGCACGTAGTATTATGATAAAGTATGGTTGAAAAAGTTACTAGATCTGAAAAAAAGTACGTACTAGATTTTTATTTATAACAAAAATACCAAGGAAATGTGTATTAACCATAGAAATAATTCTGATTTGATACTAGACAGAAGAGTTATAGAAAGGGTAGAGGAATTTTGCTATCTGGGTAGCATGGTTACTCAGGATGGAGGTGCTCTTAGGGATGTGATAAGTTCTATAAATAAAGCAAAAGGAGCATTTGCACAGTTACGACCAGTATGGAGACCACCCCATATACGCAGGAAGACAAAACTCAGAATATTTTACTCAAATGTCAAATCGGTGTTGCTGTATGGATGTGAGACCTGGATAGCTACAAAGGTCATTACCCCGACGTTACATACTTTCATAAACCGTTGCCTGAGGTACATAATGTCAATTTGGTGGTCCAAGACCATCTCGAACCGGGATATATGGGACCGGGGAACACCTGGAAGAGGACTATGGAAAGAGAGCTGGCTGGTGTCAACAGGGAGGTGAAGGCCCTAGCAATGGACAAAACACGCTGGAGAAATTTCGTCGAAGCACTATGTTCCACCTAGGAATTTAAGGACTTAAGTCAAGGAAGTCAAGATTTTTATTTCCTTTCCTTTCAGTATGTTTAGACCTTTTATGATATTACTGTTAATCTCTGTATTTTCAATCATCAAAGCCGCCGCTCTCATTTATGCAAACTGATATCGCCAAATCAAAGAAACAGCCGTAGACTACTCGCGAATAAAGAGCCTAGCAATGTCAGCACTAGCCGTCGATTCGATATCTAAGAAAATGTAAACATCTTGTTGTGATATATTTATTAATATATTGATATTCAGTTTAAATTTTGAGATTTAAATGCTTCGTTAAAATTTAAATGTTTAGTTAACAACGATTAAATTTATTTAATAATAAAACAATAGAGTTACTTCGATTTTTTTAGAATGATGATTACAGAGCTTGTCTTTCTTCATAATTCATATGTCATATTATGTTTGTATGTGTAATGATAATAAACCTATCGTATGTATGAAGCAAGATGATGTCTTTTATTTTTTAATATGTAGTAAGTCTATATATACGCAACCACCTAATATCGAACGAACATAACAAATGCTGTTTTTTAATGTAAAAACTGCTTTCCGCTTTTTGGGTAAAATATTCGGATAAATTAACCGCTGTGTTCGGCTTTTCTGATTTTTGATCTGGCAACCCTAGTTGTGTCTGATTGGTAGTCCGTATTGGTACGCTGCAAAAACATGTACAAAAACGTTGTAGTCCTGTTCGAAGCACCGAAGAAGGTGCGCACCAGTGGAGTCGGAGATCTCACACAAGGGATCCGAGAGAAGCATACCGCAAGCCCCTAGCCCATACTACCAACCCTCCAAACCCCCAGAAAGACATGAAGAGAATTAATCTACCCTAACTTGGAGTGAACCATACCCTAGCTTGGAATTAATCTACCACCACCCGAAACCATACCTCAACTTGTGAACGCCGGAGACAGGTCCCCTGCCAGCCGAGCTGTTCACGATCCCGTTGTCATGTACG
Organism: Magicicada septendecula; assembly: GCA_034769895.1. Lineage (NCBI taxonomy): Eukaryota > Metazoa > Arthropoda > Insecta > Hemiptera > Cicadidae > Magicicada > Magicicada septendecula. The sequence goes on along the minus strand of CM068371.1, from coordinate 30,444,998 downwards.
TAACACGACGACCCCGGAAGCCATCAATGGTCGCGCGGGCCCGACTTCCCATTTCGAACCAGGGAGCAACGACCTCTGGAGGACTACGGCTCGACCTCCACCGTCCAGCCAGGCCAGTGTGAGGCCGTGTCCTCCCCCTCTCTCTCGCCAGCTACGTAACTCCACCAGCTACTCCACGGACTCCAGTCCGCCGAAGAGGGAAGAACAATCGGACGGCGCTGAGCGTTACTAGGATTCGCCTGTGTTGGGCGTGAGAAGCCCAATGCAGGGAGTCCCACCCTGCCACCCGTTCGTGTAGCTCTGCTTGGTTCACAGGTACACCACCCAGTCCCCTTTCGCGCGGTAACACGCACATTTCATAACCACCAGCACCGAAGGGGTACCCGCTGCTTTCCAAGCAGTGTGTGTATTAGGATAGGGTCTTGGACCCACGGAAAGTCGCTCACAATAGCATTAAAGAATACTATTGTACAAGTTAGCTTATACTGAACTTTTCCGAACTTATTCTTAGATTAACATTAATCAATAATTATGTTCTCAAAAGCGTAGCCAGGATTTCCTTCTTGACGGGTTCTGGAAGACGTTTCAGATTTTTATGAATACCCTTTCCATAATAGATCCAATCAACATCCTTTCTTCATCCATTCTCTTCACAATGTCTCATCGCTAGTTATTCTTTCCGTCCACGGTATTCTTAAGGCCCTCTGCCAGCACCACTTCTCAAAAGCTTAAAGGTAGCTGTTCCTGTCCACTTTCCTCAAACTCCAGGTTTCTTTAGAACAACAATATAACCTCAACATTATTAAATACCGCGCTGTTAGGCGGTGGTCGGTTGCTGTATAATCTCGACATTGTCGGCAACGTTTCGTATCCCACCATCGGGCATCTTCTTCAGGCCGCAAAAAGCGACAGAGGTTAAGAAAACAGTTACGGCAGATCTTAATCCGAACGATACCCGACAGCTTTCCATAACAGATCCCTTCCCGAAACAGTTACGGCAGATCTTAATCCGAACGATACCCGACAGCTTTCCATAACAGATCCCTTCCCGAAACAGTTACGGCAGATCTTAATCCGAACGATACCCGACAGCTTTCCATAACAGATCCCTTCCCGAAAAAAGTTATCGGTTATCGTTCGGCCTAAGATCTGCCGTGACTGTTTTCTTAACACTCTGTCGCTTTTTGCGGCCTGAAGAAGATCCCCGAGGGTGGGATACGAGGGTGGATATTATACAACAACCGACCACCGCCTAACAGCCCAGTATTTAGTAACTCTGAGGATATTGACACCGGCCACGTAAGCTTAAGACGAAAAGGAAGAATGTAATTGTTATTATTAACACGAGCTTAAGAATTCTTAAACGGATTGTTAAATGAAAAGGTAGAAAAAAATATAATAAAGAAATTGTAAACACAGAAGCGTTATTTCTGTTACAGTCAATACGTTCTGTAATCATCGTGCTCATGCTGCCAACATGACGCTTGTGTAAACACGAGATCATTAGCGTCTCTCTGCATTGTTGTCTCTGCCGTGAAAAATGAATATGATGAATGGTCGTGATGCTGTCGTAAACATTATAATGCCAGCGGTTAACCCACTTTTCCGAGCGTCTCAACTCTAAATCATCAGCTTATCGCGTGAAATGGGGCAATAAAGACGCGCACGCCATTGCACCCGTCAGTACTAGGTACTGTTACGTAGATACGGCACTGCTGCTCGTGGTAGTATTGAATATAAACCAGAGATTGTAAAACCATCGCCAGTTTTGCTACTATACTCCATACAATGCAGATCTCTCTCGCTGTTTTGAAAGAAGTCTGATATTTATATCATATAGACTTAGACTAAATTTTGATATTAGACAATTTTCACTTACAGAAAAAATAAAGACAAAAATCCTCTTAATGTGATACCCTTTTGTTTTTTTTTTCAAATTTTGCATATTTCTTATCTCTTTTTCAAGGCTTGGCGTCTCAAAATTTCGAAATTTCCAAAACTTAATACTACAAAAAATGTCAGTTAAAACATGTTGTGAGGTTGTATCGAGCAACAAAAATTCGTTATAAACATGAGTGCCTTCCAAATTAAGAGAAGAAGAAGAAGAAGAGGAAGAAAAAGTACAATAACTTGATCAGCAGAATAATCCGATGACTTCAGACTGTGTTGTTCAGTTTAATGGCATATCAAAAGAAGTAGTATTATTAGTGTGAATACAAAAGCTATACAAATTTAATCACTATACGTCGACATTGTTTGTCTTTGTGTCAGTCAGCGGCAGCAGAAGTAACGAGACGTTAATGAATTTACAATACGCTAACTCTTAATCCGTTAATTGCCCCCTGACAGTCGCGCTAATTAACTTTGCTTTCTCTAGCACTCATTAACATTTCTTTTCCAACAATTTTTTCCGTCAGCATTACAGGTATTACGTGGGTAATTGATTCCAAGAGCAGCTTCTCTCTCTCTCTCTCTCTCTCTCTCTCTCTCTCTCTCTCTCTCTCTCTCTCTCTCTCTCTCTCTCGTTACTTATGTTTTTAGTAAGTCGACGACACCGTAGGCAACAATGTCTTCAAAGCGTTCACTGAAGGATGAAATCTAATTACGTCACAGAGGAGTGAAAAGGTCTCCCACGCTACTTGCGAGTTTTATTTCTCCGCTGCTTGTTCTGCGCACAAAGCTGATTTTACGCTCGCTAAACACGTGAACATAATTTGCGAATTAAAAAATCACTGGCGTTGGTCTCCCAGAAATCAAAATTGAAAACCGCCGGAAGGGGGCGAATTCCCAAAATAGCCCGAGAATTATCAAATAGGACAAACTTTAAACAAATGGAAAAAAATGTGATAACACCACGATTCAGCGACGTGGGTACATAATACCTGTTGCCGATTGTGATAGGCCTAAAACTTAACCTAAAAATTAATTCGAATTTTTCTTAGTACCAAGTGTTATTTTTAGAGTCAAAATATTCTACTTAGAGCTAAAAAATCTTTTTAGAGTATTTTCTATCTATTGCTGGCAGAAGAAGAGGGCCGCGGTTCAACGGGATCTGACTCCATTATAATTAACTAGAATAAATAAGGACACAAATAATCGAATTAATAATAATAAAGACAAACGGAGAAACACATAATTAAACGAACAAAACACATATAGGTAGGTAGTAACTGCTGCACGTTGGTTACGAAACGAACATAGCTGCTAACTGAGCGTTTTGCCGGTTTATACAGCGGCAACACATTGGACGGACGAATGTATCCCCCTTCCCGTTTGTACAGTGACAACTGCTACGAGGTCAATGATCACACGCAGTATAATATTGCCGATGTCTGAGCCGGCAAGTGCACATCAGTTTGAAAGCAATGCTATGATTTTCTTCAAGTTTCCCTACTAATATTGTTCTGGTTTCAAATTATTCAATAACTAAACTATTTATTCTGTGATATAATTAATATTAGTTTCTTTTATTTCCAGGACCGTTGCCGCCGGTAACAGCGGTTACATGGACGCCACGCTACTGCCACGATGTATCTTCCTCTGCAATAGACTGGTATCCTAGAAGCCGGGGGGGGGGGGCATTTTTTAATACTGTAATCCTTCAGTGTACTCACCTGGTAACTGAAGTATAAGTAGACTAGGAGGTCGGCTGAGTGGAGTCGGAAAAATACTTAATCCTTGAAATTGAAAAGGTGAAGAAGAATAAGACATTGCTAGAATTTGTTCTGTAACTGGCGGATAAAGATCGTTCGTCACAACAAACAATCCAGTGTGCTCTAGTTGTATACGTATTTTCTTGTTATTATGTTTGATAAGAAACTAAGTCGGCGAGAAATGTGATCCCGTTCTTCTTCGTTGTTTTGTAAGTGGAAGCGTAATTGAATCCAAGCACACGACAGTCAGTATTTCTCTCTAGGCTCCACTTTGATGTACGACTGACATACAGACAGTTTATCGAACACAGTTCAGAAAAAGACAGCAGTCATTATTAAAAGGTTTAAGGAGACCACGTCGTGGCTGCCTCGCCCATGTTAAATTTACCATTTTTTCGGTACACTTTCCTAAAAAACTACTCAACATACCTTTCTGAAATCACTGATTTACCTTTCTTAGTTGTAATCATTGGTGTGAATTAAAGTTAAAAAGGATTGTTTCAGTTGGGTTAATTTTAAAACGTTAACGATCTATTTGTACTTCCATGTTCCATAAGGAAATGGAAGTATGGTGATGGCGAAAAAAATCGTGTTCGAGATAAGGTCTGATTCTAATATTGCATTACTCTCAAAACATGAAGAAAAGACATTTTCTGAAATGTGTGTGTGTGTGCGCGCGCGTGTGCGTGGAATTTTTTCTATGGCGAACTATAACTGCCGCAAATTCAAACAGAATCAAATAATTGTTTGCAATCTATGTCCCTGAGTTGTAGAGGACTCAAGACCTATTGATTTTGTGAAGATCGGTTAACGAGAAGGAGTATAGTTTACCTGCAACGTTTTATGTTTTAACAAGAATAAAATACTTAAATTTGATAAATAAAGTATCCTGAAAAGAAGGTCATAATAACTCACTGCAGAAAAGTAGATGAAATATCTGTAAATAAAAAGGGTAGGTGAAGGGAGAGGGGGTAATTTTCTATAAATGAAAATGATAGTTGAAGGAGGAGGGGATAATTTTTTACATGTGTACTATGTTATCGGCAACAAAGAAGTAGTGTGTTGTTAAAATTCCTTCCCGGGCTGTTTGCCCGTGGTCCAACGTTTTCTGCAAAACCAGACGTTTCGGTAGTGCCATCGACTGCCAGCATCAGTGAAAATCGAGTGCGCTAACGTGAGGTGGTATACGTTAGTGACCACAGTACTGTGGTTAAGGCTGAAGAAAGAAGTAGTTTCTGTGGAAATATTTCATTTCGAAAATGATTTTAAACATAAATCTTAGAACATGGAAGTCATTTTAGAATCTTAGAATTTAGTATAGTCTGTATAAGGTTTCAGCGACTGCACAAAAAACTTTTGGCAAAATTGTTGGCGATAAGATCTAATTAGACCTATGAAAGATCGTTATTTGTTGACTTAAATACATAGCGAGGATATTAATAAACCTTAACTTGTCACTGGTCACAATATGTGGTGAGCAGGTAATTCCTAGTGCCGTGAATGTAATGAACATTGTAAACTTTAGTAGAGGGAATAAAGGTATAAAAAAAAAATTTACAGTGTTATAACTGATACTTCACAAACAACAGTAAGAATTATGATAGCAGTAAATGTCTTACTTTTCAATTTATGCAAACTTTGCCACCACTTATTGCCAAACTGCTAGTCGCTTCGTTCTCGACGAGGCCTTTCGGTGTTTTCACCATCTTCACGTCTTAAACGAACCTCTTTCCACCTGAAGATGGTGGTAACACCGAAAGGCCTTGTCGAGAACGAAGCAACTAGCAGTTTTGCAATCAGTGGAGACAAAGTTGGTGTTACAATGGCTGCTGATAAAAGTAACTTGATTTACATTTATGATTTTTATCAATATTCTAAAAGAATGTGCAAAATAGTTCACTGAAAACACTATAATTTTTTGTTGGGCGAATATTACAACAATATTTTTTTGTTTTTGTTACACAAAATACTACGAGTATGTGTTAAACGTTTCATCAAAATTGGTTCAATAGTTTAGGAAATAATGGTACCCAAACATTGAAAAATTCAACTTTCGGACAAACGTGTTTTATTTAAACTTAAACTCGTATAATTATAGATGACATCTGCTTACTACGTCCTTTAGTGAGCTCTATAGCCATAATCTGGATAATCTGACTCTTTCTCATTCTCCACTAATCTACTGTTTACATTTCCTCTTGCTTGATGAGCTCTTTTCTTCAATTACTTGCGCAGTATATGTCCTATAAGCAATATTGAATATAAGTACCTCCTAAGAGTACTGGAGAGTTCGGATAATGCCATTAGTCTTGGAATCGATGAACAGGAAATGCTAACATTCACCTTCCCGTGGTAGTGAGGGTGCTACGTTTGCTTATAAATATTGTATAAACAAGCGACTAACGATCAAGGGATATAGTGGAAGGGGAAGGTCCAGACAGGAGTACACGGATCAGATAAAAGAAGGAAGAAGGTACGTGATGATTAAGAGGCTGCCTGCGGAAGAGAAAACATTGTAACCCACTAGCCTTTGGGTTGAGGAGAAGAAGAGGGACATCAAATATAGTGTTACGATGGTCAGACAGATCGTGATCGTGTTCTACAGTGGAAACAGAATAATTATGCCAATGAAGTCACTAAATACAGATTTAATTAGAAAAAAACAACAGTTAGATATCAAAAAAGGAACCCTTATACAATAATCCAAGTTAAATATGCTCAACACACAACAATAAATGTCACCTTATTACAGTTTTTCACTAATTAACACAACAATTACTTTCCACTAAACCGCAACAATCACTCCGATTCGCACTATAATGTCGTTGGTCTAAAACTGAAGTAAGCCGCTTCGAGATCCAGTATTTACATATTTCGCCGCCTAGCATTGTAGTGATTCCAGTCGAGTAATGTCTGGAAGGGGCAATCCATAGAGCGTTTCAAACAATCTAGAACGTAATTCTGCCGCGCAAATATACGTGCAAAGCGGCGTTGGACCCCGTGGGCGTCCAGCTAAGAAGCCGAAGAGGAACGGACTCCCATGAATCTTCATCCTCCCAGATCTCGGCTATGGATATTGGCCCTCCTCAGGGCCAACCTGGTGCCGATTCCGCGGCTGCTTCCGGGGTCGCCGAGGCATCCTCTCCTGTTGGCCGTACACCGCCCGTGTTGTCCACGGAGTGTTGAATCTCGCCGCCTTTTAAAGGCGGCTTATCGCGGCCCCCGGATTTTCTGTCGACAACTACCTCACGATGGCGACACGGTCAAGGACGTCGTTATTATAACGCTCGAGGATCGTCGCATGGTCGAAACCTTCCTTTAGACCAACACCTTGCAATACCACACCTTCTCTGCTAGGCGTGTCAAGCCTGTGTGTGTTGTTTTACGTGGTCTTAATGCGCATACCGATCCACAGGACATTCTGATAGAGCTCCGGTACCTGAGCGGAGTTCCATTTACATTCTTACCACCTCCAGCCTCAGGATGCCACCGCAGACAAGATCTCCCCGACACGGCTGTTCGGGTTTCGCGTTCACGTAAAACTCTGCCGTGCCACTGGTGCCAACGATTTGGGCACCACACCGATGTCACTTGCTCGCGTGAGCATCTCTCGTAGGCTTGCACTGTGACTAACCGCTACATCAATTATTGTGGCAATGGCCTTGCGGTGAACAATATTAGCTGCCCGGTTTATAGGCGGACCTACTGAAGCGCAAACCACATAGTCACTCAGCAGTGCGGTATTATTTATTTCCTAGGTTCTCGTTTCTTTAAAAAATCATGCCTTCATTCATCGACACTTATACTGCCCCCTTCAGTCGAATGTAACACGATTAGCCCAATCGTTTTGCAGTCTCCAAAATATTTCAAGCATGCGCTCTTTAGTACAGCCTTGAGCTCGCTTAGCGATTTTCGTTTTACGTCTTCACCGGTCAAGAAACGTTGTCCCTTAGTGGAAATTATCACTACTGGGAGGAGGAAAGACACATCTGTTAAATACGGCAGTTGCTATTATGGATTAGGTCATTACGATGTTTTCTTTTGCCTAGCCTCGTAAAATTGTTAACAACCAAAGATGTTTTCATAAATTACTCTTCCGTAAATCTGGTCGTTTTCTACGAATACGTTATTACAAATGGCTTAAAATGTCCGAATAGCACTCCTTATTTATCACTCCGCCTTGTAGTGATCGAAATTTAAAAAAATTTTAATTCCTCGATCAAGTGGCACGTTCCCACACTCGAGTCGACGGACACAAGCCCAGGTCGTAAATAATGACGAATTAGGGACACGTCAAACCCGACGCCAGTGCGAAGACAAAGAAAAAACGTCTGAGTACAGCACACAATAAGAATTTGAGGGCGTCGCTGACAGCTCGCAGTTTGTTACAATTTACAGCACCCAGCAATCGAAAACAAAGACTCGTCCAGCTGCCAAGTTACGCGGAAACGAGATGGAACGCCTGCTGTGGAGGTGAAGTGTAACGAGCACAAATATGAAAGGCTTCACTCTGCTACAAAGGAGTAAAGAGCAATTTTAACGGACAAATAAACAATAGACGTAACTCAGTGAATACTGCCAGTGCACCCTGCACAGCGTGAAAACAAACCTTTGACAGTTTACTGAGATTTACGACTGGAAAGTGTAGAGATCTACGAGAAACGACTCCAGCGAAGGGTTGATAATCGGCGGAACGAACAACGAATAACTTGAACAATTAACCAGGGCTCTGCAGTCTGTTAACAAAAGATTGGTCAGAACCTTGACAAAGTCTAAACAAAGGTTGACAGACAGCCGGAAAATCGCTCTAGTTTCTTAGAATCCGTACCACGTTCGTCACATGGAACACTCCGGGGATGACGACGACCAACCAGCGTCAAGCATCTTCTAAAAGAGCTCGTGGAGAGAGTAAGAAGGGTTCGGATGACGAATCGTGAAACAGAGGATGAGATCTGCAGAAGAGTAGGAATTTGTACAACCAATCACGAATCCGAGAGGGCGTAGAAATCTAGAATTTAGACTTATGGGTAAGATGTTTCAATAAAACTGTTTTGCGAAGACGCGGAGCGATAGTCGATAGTCGATAGTCTATAGTCTACAGTCTACAGTCTACAAGTGGATCGGTCATAAGTTAATAAGTCAGTACGTACGACAGTCAGACGGTTGGTTATAGCCGGAACGGTAATACATTCAGTGATTGAAACAGTTTGCGCTACCTACCGAACTTCCAATTCGGTGAACTCATAAGTGAACTTAGACATACGATTTAGTCTCACTACACATACAAGTCTGTTCAACAATCGTATATGTTCTGGTAAACTATAGTGCGCACGGGACTTGAAACTACAACCGACGCGAACATAATAACGCAAGTAATTAACATTCCAAAGTATAACAGTGAGTGACATTTCAAACACTCTCACATTACAATGAATCGCCACATTGAACAATTAACTGAATGAACTATATCGAACAATTAAGCACGCAGTACACACTACACCCAGATAGACGGAACAGTTAATCATGTACACGAACACGGCAAACTCTCAGAATAATTCTGCTTAATGACAATATTAACATCTCAATATTTGAACTCCAGACACTCGATATCAGCGGGATACCACAACACCGTACACATAACGGGAGTGAAGATTTAGTGAAGTGAAGTGATTAGTGCTCTTCATAACAGTGATTAAGATGCTCGACGAATCCTCCAGAAGATGTCTTCTCACAACGGCGGAATATTGGATAAACACTCTCACAAGATAAGCTTTTATGTCTATTAAATCTTAGTAATATATACTACTGCTCTGTCTTCTCTTTTCAAAGAACAAACCCCAAGAGATTATATATATAAAGCATATGAATCATAAAATTTATAAAACAACATTAACGTAATTCATCATCTGAGAATAATGAACGCATTTAGGTAGGGATAAATATATTTGTTGATTGTTTATTGTTCGTATATGTTTTGTATATGTATATTATTTACTGCTTTTGAATGTACCATATGTTTGTGTTTTCAGGAAACAACGTACAAATTGTATTTTATATCATGTGTTTTAATATGTATGTAATTGCAGGATATAGTCACTTACTTAATTAACAAGTGTAATAAATAAGTAATTATTTTATATTTAATCTTGCGTTCATTATTGAAATTTAACCTCGATTAATAATTTATTTCATTCTAATCATCTCACAAAGAGTCTCAAAAGTATGCTAAGTATCAATGGACACAACAAACTCGACCATTGAGACGTCCGAATAACAGACTCATAAATCATATTTATTTAACAACTGTGTTGAGTCTAATCTGACGAGTATGAACTACTTTTATATATGTATTAAAATTAACGTCCATCATAACTCTTTTAATATACGAAGTCAATGAGATACAGTTTACTAATTCACATTTGGATAGTCCAATATTAGCATAATTACGCTCAACATAAATGGTACGGCAACCCTAATTTACTTAATTAGTTGCACTCCCATTTATAACCTTAAATGTAAATGGCTCCCAATGACCGTGGGGCATACCAAGGTTAATTAGAGTCAAAGTGCATAAAAGCCTATAGCGATGAAATTTCGTAGAATACAAAAACATAATCGTCGTCTGACACCCACGACCTTCAACTCATTTACGGCAGTCTTTGAAGCTTATAAACAGTTTGTTCACGCACAACAGTCTCGCAAGAAGCCTTCTGAACACGATTGCCAGGACGGAGCAGTTTATCTCATAGTTCACACAAAATTTAATCCATGTTCTTCAATCTTGCGTTGTAAATGACACAAAATCGCCTAATACACCTAAGGACGACTTACTCAATTAGCAGTGAAATCTAAACTATACATCAAATGGGGCTAAAATTTTAGACGATTGTCACTAACATGTGCGCCAAACATCACATAAAAATAGTTTTTTTTAATCGGATACTTATAGCGTTGCAAATTTTAAAATTGCATAAACGTTTTGATCAAACCTCGTACGTACAGTTTTAGAGAGACATTTTTAAAAACATTAATCCGACAACACTGAAACTCAATAAGACCTTGATCCTTAGTAAGTAAATCGGACCTCAATACGTCTGGAAAGTTCATTCCGCGAGTCAAACTTTAAAACAGTCACAGACAGACACGCAAAGTACAGTTTGTCTGAATCGGTTAAAAGTTTCAAACGTAACGGTTGATTAATGAATGACAACTTATAACTACAAAGCTCTTTTGTAAGTAAATCGTTGAGTTTCCAGCAGGTCTCCAATATAATAACTTCAAATAAATACACCGCAAGTAGGACGACTTACTCAATCAGCTGTGAAATCTAAACTATGCATCAAATAGATCTAAAATTTTAGACGATCGTCAAAACATGTGTACCAACATCATATAAATAAGATTTATATTTGAAATATTTCCATAGAAACTACTTCTTTCTTCAGCCTTAACCACAGTACTGTGGTCACTAACGCATACCACCTCACGTTAGCGCACTCGATTTTCACTGATGACGGCAGTCGATAGCACTGCCAAAACGTCTGGTTTTGTAGAAAACATTGGACCATGCCATTCCTTCACGGGAAGGAATTTTAACAACAAACTACTTCTTTGTTGCCGATAACCTAGTACACATGACATAAATAAAAATTATCTCCTCCCCCTTCAACTATCATTTTCATTTATAGAAAATTACCCCCACCCCGTTCAACTAGCCTCTTCATTTATAGATATTTCATCTACGTTTCTACAATGGATTATTATGATCTTCTTTTCAGGATACTTTATTTATCAAAATTAAGTACATTAGGCCTACTCTTGTTAAAACATAAAACGTTACATGTAAACTACCATTTTCCCATAACCGATCTTCACCAAAGTCAGTAGGCCTTGAATCCTCTACAAATCAGGTACATATGCAAAAAATTATTTAATTCTGTTGGATTTAAGGCTGTTATCGTTCATCATAAAAAAATTACTCTTGTTAAAATATAAAACGTTGCCGGTAAACTACCCCTTACCCTTAACCGATCTTCACCAAAATCAATAGGCCTTGATTCAGGGATGCAATCATAAAATGTTGCAGGTAAACTACCCCTTCCCATTAACTAATCTTTACAAAAGTCAATAAGCCTTGAATCCTCTACAATTTAGGGACGTATGTAAAAAATTATTTGATTCTGTTTGTATGTGCGGCAGTTATCGTTCGTCATAGAAAAAATTACCCTTGTTAAAATATAAAACGTTGCCGGTAAACTACCCCTTACCCTTAACCGATCTTCACCAAAATCAATAGGCCTTGATTCAGGGATGCATGCAAAATATTATTTGATTCTGTTTGAATTTGCGACTGTTATCGTTCGCCATAGAAAAAATTCTACACACAGACAGACACTTATCGAAAAATGACTTTTCTTCATGTTTTGAGGGTAGTACAATCAGAATCAGCCCTTATCTCGAACACGATTTTTTTCGCCCTCACTGTACTTCCATTTCCTTATGGAACATGGAAGTAAAACACTTTTTTAATCAGACACGTGTAGCGGTAGAAATTGCACCAAACTTTTGATCAAACCCAGTACGCTACCGTACTGCGGGAACTTTCCTTAGAGCGATATTGTACATTCTACAGGCCTACTAGTCACCTATTGACATCTACCTTGATACAGCCGGCATTAACTAGTACGAACCGGTCGGTCACGTGTAAATACTAGTCATTGCAGTTGCAGTAACAGGCTGATTTGTTTACACACATTAATATGCGCGCTGTTCATTGGAACGCAACAGACCGACCCTATACAAATAATACCGGTAACGAGATACTGGTGGCTGACAGTTGCACAACTGGAATCTCATTACATTTATTGACTCTGGCAATAAATACTGTCTACTGACACAAGCAAGGTTACTGTCAATACTGTAACGTTTAAACTGTTGAGAAAAGAAATATATATATACAGGTAATTATCTCGGTTGTCTTATCAGTGCCAACACAATTATAAGCTTATTATTCCAAATCTCCTTTGCTAAAAACGTAAATTATGACCACCCTATTTAAATTCACGAAAACGTGCCTGGACACTACATATGGAGAAATAAAATATACTAACAATTTTAAATATCTTGGAGAAAACATATCCAGAAACGCCTCAGACAAAGAATCCTTTAAGGTAAGGAAGCTCAAATTAGCAAAGGTTTTTACTCTAACCCGGGAACCGTACAGAAAGAAAAACCTTTTCAGAAGTGGGAAAGTCCGCCATTATAGCACTGTGATCAGGCCGGTGATCATGTATGGAGTGGAAACAATGTGCTTTCAAAATTTAGAACCTCTTCTTAAAATTTAACGAAGAATTCTTTGAAAAATGTATGGCCCCAAGAAACCAAAGATGTACAGGGATAGACCCAAAGAAGAGCTGTACAAGGATCTAGAAGATCTGGAAAACCGCTTTCCGAAGGAAAAGACTAAGATTCCTTGGACATAGGCCTATGGTTCGGATGGATCGGTCCAGATTAAATAAACAAATTATCAAATATATTTGTCGACTTTCCAGTCTAAACGGATACACCAAACAACTCAAGGAGGAAATGATGAAACTGGGTATCTCTTTGAACGACTGTATGGATAGAAATACGTACAGAAACAAAATTCAAAATTTTGAGGTTCCCTGCGGTGAGAAGAAGACGAGAAAGGGGTGGACAGTGGAAAGGAAGGCGGCGCATAGTGTGCGAATGAGGGCCTTCTGGCAAGAGAAGAAAAGGAAATGATATTGGCGTGGTCCACAGCTGGCCTGTTCGTGTAAAAAAATAATAAAATAAGCTTATTATAAACCACTTAAATAAATCTGTTTCTAGAAAACGTTTTTCTTGTCGGTCAGTTGCGACCAAACTGCCTGTGATTACCCGGTCGCGTATTACATCCCTCCTACTTTTTCTGTGCCCTTGGCCACATACCCCTTACGATCTCAGCCACTGACTTACCTCTCCACCACGCGTTTTGTATGAGCCACTGTGGACCACGTTTGGATCGACTGCTTCCTCCCTTCTTCTCCTCTCTCTTCCTCCTCTCCCACATCTCCTTCATTCTTGATCGGTATCTCTCCTTTCGTCAGTCCAGATGGCACCTGTCTTCTTCCTGTGTTTTTCCTGAAAATCTTGGACATTTTTAATTTCTTTTTGCGTGGCAAGCATTCTTCAATGTATTCTTGAGTAATCTGAAGTTCTTTTATGTCTTTTTCTGTTTCTTTGAGCCACATATTGGACATTTTGAGCTTTTCGAAATATTTTGAAAGCTTCCTTGTTAGTATTAAGACTATATTAATTTAGCCAATTTATTTATTTTACTTTTTGTTTCAATACATCAGGTTAGGATATGCTGACAATGAGTGTGTGCTTCCTTTTGTTGCGTTAATGTTGTCTAAAAATAAAAAATAATGAGGTCTGTTTTGTGACAGTTTTTAATAAAAAATTATAAGGGAGGGGGCTTAAAGATGAATGTTTACAGAAGTAAGGAACCCTCTTAGGATAGGAAGAGAATATCAACCTCCCCTCCTACCAGTAAACCGTAGACGGAAGAGAAGTTTCCTCTCATGAGGGAAATCGCTTAGGTTTTCAAAGTTCAATAGCCATTTGACTGAAGCTTGGTTCAAGATTAACAAAAAAGTCTTGTTCAAAAAGTATTCTTAAACTGCACAAAAATAATCTATGTCAATGCAGACAATAATATTAATTTGTTTATTAAAAATTAATAAGGGTTTAAAAGACTCAATAGAATATTTATCGAAAAACAACTAATGGTTGAAACTGGTGAACGTTCAAGTACACAAATGATAAGCAAACTGGCATTTGGTTCAAGTTGAACCAAATTGTCTTACCGAACACGTCTTATGCCGCCTCATGTCCAAGTGCTAGGCAGAATACAGCATTACTATTAGCTGGCTGAGACCGTTGGGGGAATGTAGAAACTGGTGAAGGATTTGCGCGCCAACCATTAGGCCTACGTACCCCAACTGGTTTCAGCCACCTGCTGAACTCGTAGGGAGAATGTGAATATGCTACTCGGTCAATTTCGCCCCCTCCCCAACGTCACTTCATGGCAACTAGAAGAACCGTTGCTGTTCGAAACTTAGATAACGTTTCAAATCTCTAACTTATTCGTTTATTCGAGTAACCTCATTCTTCCAATATTTTGTTAGGTTAGTTTGGTTCCTCCTAGTTTAAATCTGGTACTTACAACGTACAGTATAAATACTTCTAAGAGACTGCATCACACCACTGTCGCATCCCTTCCTCGTCACGACCCGCATAGGCTACGTCAGTCTCTTATAAACTTAACTATTGTACTGCTTCTTGTTTTATTTCTAAGATTTCTATTAATCATTCCACACATATTCATCAATTTATTTATCTTGTCTTTTATTTCAGTTTCAGACCCACAGCTTACGTTACATCTGAGATATTTAAAACGGCTGATTGTTTTCTTTTTCGAATTGTTTGAAGCTTGTCCTGAAAGAGAAACCTCAGACTGTTTTGTTTACAAGCTCCGTATGGTATTAGGAATGTGAAGACGCGAGCCGGAGACGGAAAAGGTGGAGGCATCCAGAAGAAAGAGAAAATGTGTGGGAGTGTGAACGTAGTGTAGACAGCCAAATGGGGATCGGAGGGGATTAACATGGGAGTGCCAAACTAGAAAACAGCCACAGCGGGGTCCAGTAACCCAGGAGGGAATATGGAGGGAAGCGTTAAGGGATAGGCGGGGGACTCCATTAAGAGAGCATAGTATTAGGTGTGAAGTGAGAGTGAATTAGGGATTCAAGTTGTCTCGAGGTGAAGTATGTGTTACAATGCTTTAATTAGTTGTTTCTGAGTCTGCGTGCATTTCTTAATGGAAGCTCATTGGCGATAGCCAGTATGCGGTTAATGAGTAAGTAGGGTTGTGAGTGTTCCTGGTTGTTCTGTTGATGGAGGCTGCGATGGATTGAAGGGAGTCTGGACTGCGATGTTTAGCAGTCTGGGAATATTTCAAGTGTAATTTATACGGGAAGAGTCTAGGTTTGGGAAGAGTTTATTGAGCGGTATTACTTGTTCCAAAGTACTGTTGTTTATAACTGTCTTAGTCCTCACTGGATGTTTACTTTTAAAAGCCATGGTCAAATGAGTATTCTTCACTTGCTACTTCTTTTAAATGAAACGGTCTTTATAAATCATCCTCATTTTCTTGAATAATAACTGTCATCTGCATATAAAAGGGACCCATAACTTGAAGTGAAGAAAGAATCTTCTTCTTCTTCTTCTTCTTCTTCTGCTTCTTCTTCTTCTTCTTCTTCTTCTTCTTCTTCTTCTTCTTCTTCTTCTTCTTCTTCTTCTTCTTCTTGCATCAGGGACTAGGCGTATCACTTGTTTCTGTCCCAAAGAAATATATCCACTTCATCAGACACTGAAAACGGTTCACTTGAAAACCTGTTCAGGCAAAGAATTACACGCCTACACTACCCAAAGCAGCATTGGAAAACTTTACGTCTTTTATAAATATCGGTATGGAGAACCATATATGACTTCCATGTTCTAAGATTTATATTTAAAATCATTTACGAAATTAAATGTTTCCATAGAAACTACCTCTTTCCACTTATTGCTTCAGCCTTAACCACAGTACTGTGGTCACTAACGTATACCACCACACGTTATCGCACTCGATTTTCACTGATGATGGCAGTCGACGGCACTGCCGAAACGTCTGGTTTTCCATAAAACATTGAACTACGGCCAAACGGCCCGGGAAGGAACTTTAACAACAAACTACTGTTGCCGTTAACGTAGTACACATAAAAATTATCCCCTCCCCCTTCAACTATAATTTTCATTTATAGAAAATTATCCCCACCCCGTTCAACTAGCCTCTTCATTTATAGATATTTCATCTACGTTTCTACAGTGGATTATTAAGATCTTCTTATCAGGATACTTTATTTATCAAAATTAAGTACTTTACTCTTGTTACAACAAAAAAGGTTTCTGGTAAACTGCCCTTTCCCCGTAACCGATCTTCACCAAAATCAATAGGCCTTGAGTCTTCTACAACTCAGCCACATATGTAAAATATCGGTATGGAGAACCATACATGACTTCCATATTCTAAGATTTATATTTAAAATCATTTTCAGCCAAACAGCCAGGCTGTGTCTTACCTGCCTTTTTATTGCTGTATTAAATGAAAAATATTATATTACATTAAAATGAAAAAATTATAATTTTATTGCCTGGCAACAAAATTATTTTATTTTTAACAATTACCATTGTTTCAAAAAGTTTAAATAAATTTTCAAGTACTTTACTCTTGTTAAAACGTAAAAGGTTGCAGGTAAACTAACCCTTCCCCTTAACCGATCTTCACCAAAATCGAAAGTCATTGAGACCTCTACAATTCAGGGACGTATGCAAAAAATTATTTGATTCTGTTTGAATTTGCGGCTGTTATCGTTTGCCATAGAAAATACGCTTGATAAAAAAACGTTGCAGGTAAACTACCCCTTCCCCTTAACCGATCTTCACCAAAAACAATAGGTCTTGAGTACTCTACAAATCAGGGCTGTATGCAAAACATTATTTGATTCTGTTTGAATTTGCGGCTGTTATCGTTTGCCATAGAAAATAAAACGTAAAAGGTTGCAGGTAAACTACCCCTTCCCCTTAACCGATCTTCACCAAAAACAATAGGTCTTGAGTACTCTACAAATCAGGACTGTATGCAAAACATTATTTGATTCTGTTTGAATTTGCGGCTGTTATCGTTTGCCATATAAAATACCCTTGTTAAAAAAACGTTGCAGGTAAACTACCCCTTTCCCTCAACCGATCTTCACCAAAAACAATAGGTCTTGAGAAATATACAATTCAGGGCTGTATGCGAAACATTATTTGATTCTGTTTGAATTTGCGGCTGTTATCGTTTGCCAAAAAAAAAAAAAATTTCCTTTGATAAAAAAAACCGTTGCAGGTAAACTACCCCTTCCCCTCAACCGATCTTCACCAAAAACAATAGGCCGCGAGTACTCTACAAATCAGGGCTGTATGCAAAAAATTATTTGATTCTGTTTGAATTTGCGGCAGTTGTCGTTTGCCATAGAAAATACGCATGATAAAAAACGTTGCTGGTAAACTACCCCTTTCCCTCAACCGATCTTCACCAAAAACAATAGGTCTTGAGTACTCTACAAATCAGGGCTGTATGCAGAAAATTATTTGATTCTGTTTGAATTTGCGGCTGTTATCGTTTGCCATAGAAAATACCCTTGTTAAAAAAACGTTGTAGGTAAACTACCCCTTTCCCTTAACCGATCTTCACCAAAAACAAAAGGTATTGAGAACTCTACAATTTAGGGCTGTATGCAAATAATCTTTTCATTCTGTTTGAATTTGCGGCTGTTATCGTGTGCCATAGGAAATACCCTTGTTAAAACATAAAACGTTACAGGTAAACTACCCCTTTCCCTTAACCGATCTTCACCAAAAACAATAGGTCTTGAGAACTCTACAATTCAGGGCTGTATGCGAAACATTATTTGATTCTGTTTGAATTTGCGGCTGTTATCGTTTGCCAAACAAACAAAATTTCCCTTGCTAAAAAAAAACCGTTGCAGGTAAACTACCCCTTTCCCTCAACCGATCTTCACCAAAAACAATAGGTCGCGAGAACTCTGCAAAACCGGGCTGTATGCAAAAAATTATTTGATTCTGTTTGAATTTGCGGCAGTTATCGTTTGCCATAGAAAAAAAATCTACAGACAGACAGACAGACAGACAGACAGACAGACAGACACACAGACAGACACACAGACACTTTTCGGAAAACGACTTTTTTTCATGTTTTGAGTGTAGTAGAATCAGAATCTGCAATAATCTCGAACACGATTTTTTTTGCCATCACCATACTTCCATTCCTTAAGGAATATGGAAGTAAAAATTATTTGATTCTGTTTGAATTTACGGCAGTTATCGTTCGTCATGAAAAATTTTCTCTTATTACAACATAAAATGTTGCAGGTAAACTACCCCTTTCCCTTAACCGATCTTCGCCAAAATCAACATGCCTTGAGTGCTCTACAGTTTAGGGATGTATGCAAACACATATTTGATTATGTTTGAATTTACGGCAGTTAGGCTATCGTTCGTCATAGAAATAATTAACCTTGTTATCATATAAAACGTTGCATGTAAACTACCCCTTCCTCTTAACTGATCTTCACCAAAATCAACAGGTCTTGAGTCCTCTATACTTCAGGGAAGCATGCAAAACATTTTTTGATTCTGTTTGAATGAGCGGCAGTTATCGTTCGTCATAGAAACAATTACTCTTGTTAAAACATTAAAGGTGGCAGGTACACTACCCTTTTCCCTTAACCTATCTTCACCAAAGTCAATAGGCCTTCAGTTCTTTACAACTCAGGAACGTATGCAAAAAATTATTTGATTCTCTTTTAATTTACGGCAGTTATCGTTCGCCATAGAAAAAATTACCGTTTTTTACTTCCATATTCCTTAAGGAATGGAAGTATGGTGATGGCAAAAAAAATCGTGTTCGAGATTATTGCAGATTCTGATTCTACTACACTCAAAACATGAAAAAAAGTCGTTTTCCGAAAAGTGTCTGTGTGTCTGTCTGTGTGTCTGTCTGTCTGTCTGTCTGCCTGTCTGTCTGTCTGTCTGTAGATTTTTTTTCTATGGCAAACGATAACTGCCGCAAATTCAAACAGAATCAAATAATTTTTTGCATACAGCCCGGTTTTGCAGAGTTCTCGCGACCTATTGTTTTTGGTGAAGATCGGTTGAGGGAAAGGGGTAGTTTACCTGCAACGGTTTTTTTTTAGCAAGGGAAATTTTGTTTGTTTGGCAAACGATAACAGCCGCAAATTCAAACAGAATCAAATAATGTTTCGCATACACCCCTGAATTGTAGAGTTCTCAAGACCTATTGTTTTTGGTGAAGATCGGTTAAGGGAAAGGGGTAGTTTACCTGTAACGTTTTATGTTTTAACAAGGGTATTTCCTATGGCAAACGATAACAGCCGCAAATTCAAACAGAATGAAAAGATTATTTGCATACAGCCCTAAATTGTAGAGTTCTCAAGACCTTTTGTTTTTGGTGAAGATCGGTTAAGGGAAAGGGGTAGTTTACCTACAACGTTTTTTTAACAAGGGTATTTTCTATGGCAAACGATAACAGCCGCAAATTCAAACAGAATCAAATAATTTTCTGCATACAGCCCTGATTTGTAGAGTACTCAAGACCTATTGTTTTTGGTGAAGATCGGTTGAGGGGAAGGGGTAGTTTACCAGCAACGTTTTTTATCATGCGTATTTTCTATGGCAAACGACAACTGCCGCAAATTCAAACAGAATCAAATAATTGTTTGCATACAGTCCTGATTTGTAGAGTACTCGCGACCTATTGTTTTTGGTGAAGATCGGTTGAGGGGAAGGGGTAGTTTACCAGCAACGGTTTTTTTATCAAGAGAAATTTTTTTTTTTTGGCAAACGATAACAGCCGCAAATTCAAACAGAATCAAATAATGTTTCGCATACAGCCCTGAATTGTAGATTTCTCAAGACCTATTGTTTTTGGTGAAGATCGGTTGAGGGAAAGGGGTAGTTTACCTACAACGTTTTTTTAACAAGGGTATTTTCTATGGCAAACGATAACAGCCGCAAATTCAAACAGAATCAAATAATGTTTTGCATACAGCCCTGATTTGTAGAGTACTCAAGACCTATTGTTTTTGGTGAATATCGGTTAAGGGGAAGGGGTAGTTTACCTGCAACGTTTTTTTATCAAGCGTATTTTCTATGGCAAACGATAACAGCCGCAAATTCAAACAGAATTAAATAATTTTTTGCATACGTCCCTGAATTGTAGAGGTCTCAATGACTTTCGATTTTGGTGAAGATCGGTTAAGGGGAAGGGGTAGTTTACCTGCAACCTTTTACGTTTTAACAAGAGTAAAGTACTTGAAAATTTATTTAAACTTTTTGAAACAATGGTAATTGTTAAAAATAAAATAATTTTGTTGCCAGGCAATAAAATTATAATTTTTTCATTTTAATGTAATATAATATTTTTCATTTAATACAGCAATAAAAAGGCAGGTAAGACACAGCCTGGTTGTTTGGCTGAAAATGATTTTAAATATAAATCTTAGAATATGGAAGTCATGTATGGTTCTCCATACCGATATTACTTCCATATTCCTTAAGGAATGGAAGTATGGTGATGGCAAAAAAAATCGTGTTCGAGATTATTGCAGATTCTGATTCTACTACACTCAAAACATGAAAAAAAGTCGTTTTCCGAAAAGTGTCTGTGTGTGTGTCTGTCTGTCTATCTGTCTGTCTGTGTGTCTGTCTGTCTGTCTGTCTGTCTGTAGATTTTTTTCTATGGCAAACGATAACTGCCGCAAATTCAAACAGAATCAAATAATTTTTTGCATGCAGCCCTGATTTGCAGAGTACTCGCGACCTATTGTTTTTGGTGAAGATCGGTTGAGGGAAAGGGGTAGTTTACCTGCAACGGTTTTTTTTTAGCAAGGGTAATTTTGTTTGTTTGGCAAACGATAACAGCCGCAAATTCAAACAGAATCAAATAATGTTTCGCATACAGTCCTGAATTGTAGAGTTCTCAAGATCTGTTGATTTTAGTGAAGATCGGTTAAGGGAAAGGGGTAGTTTACCTGTAACGTTTTATGTTTTAACAAGGGTATTTCCTATGGCAAACGATAACAGCCGCAAATTCAAACAGAATCAAAAGATTATTTGCATACAGCTCTAAATTGTAGAGTTCTCAAGACCTATTGTTTTTGGTGAAGTTCGGTTGATGGAAAGGGGTAGTTTACCTGCAACGTTTTTTTAACAAGGGTATTTTCTATGGCAAACGATAACAGCCGCAAATTCAAACAGAATCAAATAATGTTTTGCATACAGCCCTGATTTGTAGAGTACTCAAGATCTATTGTTTTTGGTGAAGATCGGTTAAGGGAAAGGGGTAGTTTACCTGTAACGTTTTATGTTTTAACAAGGGTATTTCCTATGGCAAACGATAACAGCCGCAAATTCAAACAGAATCAAAAGATTATTTGCATACAGCCCTAAATTGTAGAGTTCTCAAGACCTATTGTTTTTGGTGAAGATCGGTTGAGGGAAAGGGGTAGTTTACCTGCAACGTTTTTTTAACAAGGGTATTTTCTATGGCAAACGATAACAGCCGCAAATTCAAACAGAATCAAATAATGTTTTGCATACAGCCCTGATTTGTAGAGTACTCAAGACCTATTGTTTTTGGTGAAGATCGGTTAAGGGGAAGGGGTAGTTTACCTGCAACGTTTTTTTATCAAGCGTATTTTCTATGGCAAACGATAACAACCGCAAATTCAAACAGAATCAAATAATTTTTTGCATACCTCCCTGAATTGTAGAGGTCTCAATGACTTTCGATGTTGGTAAAGATCGGTTAAGGGGAAGGGGTAGTTTACCTGCAACCTTTTACGTTTTAACAAGAGTAAAGTACTTGAAAATTTATTTAAACTTTTTGAAACAATGGTAATTGTTAAAAATAAAATAATTTTGTTGCCAGGCAATAAAATTATAATTTTTTCATTTTAATGTAATATAATATTTTTCATTTAATACAGCAATAAAAAGGCAGGTAAGACACAGCCTGTCTGTTTGGCTGAAAATGATTTTAAATATAAATCTTAGAATATGGAAGTCATGTATGGTTCTCCATACCGATATTTAAACATAAAATGTTGCAGGTAAACTGAATTTGAATTTACGGCAGTTATGATTCGTCATAAAAAAATTACCCTTGTTAAAACATAAAATGTTGCTGGTAAACTACCCCTTTCACTTAACCGATCTTCACCAAAAACAATAGGTCTTGAGAACTCTACAATTCAGGGCTGTATGCAAAAATTATTTGATTCTGTTTGAATTTGCGGCTGTTATCGTTTGCCATAGAAAAAATCTACAGATAGACACACACACAGACACTTTTCGAAAAATGACTTTTTTTCATGTTTTGAGGGTAGTACAATCAGAATCTGCAATAATCTCGACCACGATTTTTCTTCCATCACCATACTTCCGTTTCCTTATGGAACATGGAAGTAAATATTTCGATTTCTTATTGTGTCCCAGTGACCACTCGCTTTCGTTCCTATGAGAGAATTTCGTTATTTGAGCTTTACCCTACTTTTGATCTTCTTCGTTGTTGTCCGGGTTACGTTTCTACACACGAGTGAAGACACTTCCAGAAACGAGTGACCCTTCCGTAGATTTGAGTATATTTTTTTCAGACTTTTTTCATAAAAGTTTTGCTTACTGTACCGCGAATATGGGTAATTTAAACCATACCGCTTACACCATAATTTAAACCATAAATACTTCAAGACATCTCGCCTTTCTGCGGGCATCGTATCCAAGACTAACTTGCAGTTATTCTGTCTACAAAGCAAACCACAGAAAATCGATACACAGATTATTAAGTAATTTATAAACTCAAACTATAAAAGCCATAGAAAATCGAAACACAGGCGATTAAATAATTTATAAACTCGAATCACAATAAAGGCCATAGAAAATCAAAATACAGATGATTCAATAATTTATAAACTCAGATTCTAAATATACACCAAAATATTTAGACGATATTTCTAAGCCTAAAAGTTTAAATATATCTCGTACAGCAGAGTCAGCCTGTACACGTCTATCTTATATTGATAACTAACAGCATAAAGGAAAATTCACGCGCGTACGCTCGGTCTAGTACTGTATTTTCAATCCAATCTCAGTCTCGACAGTGACAATAAAACACTCTACAGTTTTATTTCACTGTGCAATAAAACTTCTGAGTATTCAATAAAGCTATTTTCCTTTTAGCACGGTAAAATATTGTCGTATTGCGTTTTGTTGAATTCATAAAAGTGCGACAATAAATTTTCAATTGGAATCGAATCGTCCACTTG
Organism: Magicicada septendecula; assembly: GCA_034769895.1. Lineage (NCBI taxonomy): Eukaryota > Metazoa > Arthropoda > Insecta > Hemiptera > Cicadidae > Magicicada > Magicicada septendecula. Next base: position 30,421,333 of record CM068371.1, on the reverse strand, counting down.
AGGTATTATCTAATGTAATTAGCAAGCATGATTAAGCTATTAATAATATTAACCTGGACTAAAGTAAATATCTCGCGGACGGACTTGTCAGAACTAAGAACACTTTCCAGGCTGGTAGGCCGTGTGGTCCAGACAGGGGCGTATTTGTGGGGGGGGGGACGAACGGACCGGACCCCCACACAGGGTCGAAAAAGTTGACGAATTTTGTTAGTTTCTTAAATTTCAGGCTGTTTTATTATTTTTTCAGCTGTGTACGCTAATATAATACGAGTAACTCTATTTTAATATACAAACAGGTTTACTACACAGCATGAGCGTATAAGTTTGAAACATGAAATAGGCCTATAGGAAAAGCAATTCAGTCAATAAGTATCTTCTAAACCAGTGGTTCCCAAACTTTTTAGGTCATGGAACACTTTTCAGTAGAAAAGTTCATCATGGAGCATTAATTTTCACCTAGCACTTATATGACCATACTATCTGAGGGTAGAAGGTAAACATTCAGAATTTAGAACTTTAGACATATGAAACATACTTCATTAGTTTATTTCGTTACAAAAAAATATTTTCAACTCTAATTTCACTACATACATTACAAAACAAACAAAAAAAACATATTAAGGCAACACATTTTAAAATGAACTAAAAGCAAGTATTGTAAATCCATAATATATCCTCATAGATCTGGTACATAAAACCATTTTTAATGTTGCAAAACCAAAAATGCTACTTGGGACCGTAAAAGAACTATTCTAATGAGAGGGATGAGACTGAATTGATTTACATAACTTAGCTATATCTAGTTGAATTTGGGTCAGCTGGAGCCGAATATCTGGCTCCGCATCGAGACGAGATCTGTGTTTTGTTTTAGTACCTGCATAAGCAGAGAATCATGATTTACATAAATAAATGGTTGCAAAGGGCTAAAGGATGGTTTTAGCTTTATCAGACAGAACTTTAAATTCGTCTTTTAACTAACACCAGAATTCAGATAGTGACTTCTTATTTGAAAAATTATCTTTTATCATAGAATCTGATGTCAAATAAATCAAGCATTCATATTGCTCCGTTGTCAGAGAGGCTGGCTTTTCTGACACAGCAGAGAATGGGTTTACAAGCCAAAAGTTTTCTTTCGTTTTTTCATGGAGTTCTTCCAGAAAATAACTGTTGAAACTATCAAGCAAACTTAGTAGGTGAACTTGAAACTCATTTAAGATATCCCCAGGTATGTCTGAATCTAGTTCTTCTATAAATTCTTTTACCATTGGGAAGCTGTCAACATTGCCATTGTTCACTGATTCTGCCCAAAACTTGATTTTCTTTTTGAACCCTTGCACTTTATCGCTGGCGTCAAACACTGTTGTTGCTTTTCCTTGAAGTGAGAGGCTTAAATTATTAACTTTCTGAAAAATATCACCTAAATATGATATGGCCGCACAAAATTCACAATTTTAAGACCCGGTCATTTCTTTATTCTTCCAATTTCTTCAAGGAGCACTAGGAGATGTTTCGCGGAGCACTTGGTGCTCCGCGGAGCACAGTTTGGGAACCGCTGTTCTAAACAATGTTTAAATAACGCGTATTTTTGTATTACTACCGTTTACTTTAATGGGACTGATTTCAGCCACTTTAAAGATGGTAATGCTGATTAGTTTTAACTAAGACTTTATCTTGTTTTTTCTTTTGTATGAAGCCGACCCCCCCCCCCCACCAAAAAGTTTAGACTAGTTCAACGCTAGACGATACACAGTCAAACAACCTGGAAACTTTTATTCGTTCTGAATTTATCCGGATTGATTGTTGAGTATGAAATTTTCACTAATCTCATCATTATCATCACCTACTTCAGGGGCTAGGCATTGATTACACGTATTCCGTACTCACAAATTGCTTGTGTCCATCTTGATTTTGGGCGACCTGAATACCTTTTACCTCTCACTATATACTGTCAAGCTTCTTGGCAATGTTATCATCTGGGTGCCTATTTAATGGTCCTTCCATTTGGCGCGATATTGATTGAACACTCGACGGGCACTTGGTGGAAGATATTACTACAAGAGTTTTAAAAAACACACAAACACTTGTTCCAGTGGAAAAAGGATACAATCCCTTAATATATATAGTCCGCCACTGAGCGCAAAATTTGCACCTCTGAAGTCTGGATACGTTTACAATCATTTTTTGTTAGTGTCCAGATCTCACTACCATATAACACAGTAGGAACAACCATTACTCTATATAATTTCAATAAAGTCTCATTCTGTGTATTTTCACTAATCTAAAAATTTAATTATAATTTTTATCAATGAAGAGTATAATAGTAGATAAAAGTGCCAGCCTATCGAGCCATGGTGTAGCCTATGTCTTAAAATTCCAGACCTTTCAGCTCCTACTGCAGGAGTCATCGTCAGTGCCAAACCTCTTCTGAATCGACTCTTGTTCTGTCACGCTATCATCCAGGCAGTTTAACTACTGCCTACTAGTGATACAATAATGTCTTTTTATGCGCTTTTAATTCAATCCAATTTTGTAATCACTGTTACACTCACTTCCCAATGTTCAATCGACGCAAAACTGTATATTTCCGAAGACCATACAATGTTCAGGGTGATCCAGTGAGTACGTGCTCAGGCTAAGAGCCTCCTATGGGTAGGGTCGAGGTGCGCCGATGGTCATGAAATTATACGGGGATTATATAGGACTCTGGAGGGGTAGTAGTCGAGGTGCACCGGTGGTCAAAGTGGTCAGGTAAAGGACTGGAAACGAAGCGCCCGCACATTTACGGTCAGCAGGTATTTGCAGAGTTTGTGTCACAACAGATAGGCCTAATAACCAATAGAAGTCGCTGTTGCTTTGAAAAGTGTGCAAGTAGAGACTTACATTTGAATTTGTAGCTCTTCAGATCCTAGGAAAATATTCAACGGTTGATACTAAAGCAAAAAAAACTACAATCCTTGGAAAACCTCTACATGCAATATTCTAGTGGGCAGATTTCAAGGATGCATTTTATAAAATGCGCTTCTTATCATTATAGAAGTCCTAAAGAACGAACCAGTGGACAGCAGACAAAAGTCTTCTTATGTAAATATTTAATGTAAATACATAGTAAATAAAGTCCTCTCCATTCACTGACAAAGTGCTTTCAACACTGACTGCAAGAAATGATTGGCAAGTCTGAAAGGTCGCTCAATACATTCGTCATATTGTTCTATGATATTATAAAGAGACAGTTAGTTTATTGTACAAACAGGTAGTTTATGCAACGGAAGCTTTTATACTTCGGATACTTCAAGGAATATTTTCAACGCCAGAGGAAAAGTCAGGTATATATTTTATTTACATGCATGTATTTATTTATTTTCAAAAATACTAAAATGACTGAAGATATAATAAATATTATATTTCGCTAAAAGGGTTGATCACAATAAAAGGAAAAATTAAAGGTAAACTAATTTTAGTAAAAGAGTAAAAGTAAAAATATTGTATTTTAATATACTTTTTACCCTTTTTCTTGTTTTCTATGTACTTAAAAGCCCAAATATTTATTAAAGTAGGTCAACATTATTCAAAAGTAAATTAAAACTTGAAACACTTGGAATCGGCGCTCCTCGACCCTCCTAATTCGGATAATCCCTACATTCTGTTGACCATCGGCACACCTCGACAACACCCGCCTCCTACAGTGAATAGAAATCGAAACAAAAAGCTTAAATTCAGTCAGACTTCAAAATCTGCATTCGATAACAACTCGTACGCACAATTCTCGTGTGACTAACTTTAGTTGAAAGCATCTGTATTTTATACTGAAAACGAATCAAACAAACTACAGTAAAATACACATATACGCTTGAGTGGTGAATTGACAGTTTTACACGAGACGTATTAGTGAGCTGAAGTGTCGAATAGTTTTACTGTAGGGTTATTGTAGTGGACAATAAAACTGTTGAGTGCCTCCCAGAAGGGAGTTTTTTTTTCAGAAAAATATTGCTCTAATTCCGTCCTGATTTAAGTTTCAATAACTTTAAAGACGACTGTCCCTTCGTACAGAAAGTATCCATCTGAGATTTTTTAATATTAGCATGAATCTTAAATCTAGAATTCGATAGCCTGTTAATGTTATTAATTATACTATTACATAGTATACCATTTCGGACATTAGCGAGAGCTTGGGAGCAAGAAGAGCGAGGTCGCTGCGGACAAGAACATTCATCAAGCAGGTGCAGCAGTTGGCGGAGAGGAAGCATGGCGAGATAGACTATTGCCTCACCCAGTTTATGACTGGACACCGGTGTTTTCGATCTTACCTGAAGAAAGTTGGAAAGGCGAAGGCACCAAAGTACCTGTACTGCCCGGAAGCTGCGAACGGTGGCAGCCATACATTCTTCGTCTGCAACAGATGGGAGCAACGTAGAAGACCGTTGCAAGAGGATATTAGGCAGGAAATCTCCCCGTATAACACCGCTGAAGAGATGCTTCAAGGAGAAGACACCTGGAACTGTGTGGCACGCTTCGCAGAATAGATTCTTCGGACGAAGAAGATAGGTTTGGATAATATAACATCGAAGGCTAACAAGTCAGATGTGAGCCCTAGGGCTGGAGAACAACAGGCCTAGCCCGAAGTAGTGTGTCAAACAGTTCCAGGTTAGTGTCCCAGAAGATGAAAGGGAGGTGATTTTTTTAGTGGGTCGGGTATAATACTCAAACCCACAGGCCCCGGAAGTGGACCCTTCCGGACACTTGTAAAGCAAATTGTTCCACCTGGCCTACTTAAAAAAATTCGACATTAGCCATTGTTGTAGGAAACAATTTTAAGCGGAACGTTTCGAGTTCTAAAAGTCTGAGGCCTTACTCAGATGTAAACAAATTTTATACAACATCTTACAGTATCTATCAGTATTAAAAAAATATCGTCACATCTTACAAACAAAAAGATTATTAATTACTAAAAACAGAAACACTGTTTACACGCTAAGAAGGCCGTATTGGGGGATTTCACCTCTGGGCACAAAATGAAAGAAACGACCATTACTTAATAATCTTTTGTTAGAAAGTTGTGACGATAATTTTTTTTAATTATAATAATAATAATAATAATAATGGCTCCCATGTGTACCACCGAAGCAGCTTAGGAGTCAGGCAGGGTACAGGGTAGGCTGCCTAATGTGAGCCGTACGCCATACAAGGAAGGCAGTGTGGCCAGCACTACGCTTCAGCCGCTCATTATTACCCCCAGGATGTTATCCCAGGTACTCATTTTCAACAGGCTGAGTCGACCTGGGGGCTGGAAAACGAACCTTGATTTCATGGTGCGGGCCCGGGAATCGAACAATCGAAGCCGGACCTCTAGATTAGTAGCCAGGTACCATACCCACTGGTCTACTGAGCCGCCTAATTTTTTTTTAATATTGATAAATAAAATGTTGTAAAAATGTTATTTAAACCTGAGGACGACGTCAGATTGTTAGCGGTCGAAACGCTGCACTCAGGATTGTTTCTTAAAAGATGGTTAATGTTAGAAATATTATAATGTGTAATAGTAATCCTAACACTGGTATTACCTACCCATCACTGAGAAATCGATTAAAGGTAAACCAGTCACAGGCCTACACAATCTTTCTCTGCATGTTTTTCGCCCAGCTCCTCACAGCGAACCTAAAACATTCTAAGAAGGACGAGAGACGGTACAAGCTTTTCAGACGGAACTCTGTAACGACGTGTAAAATTTAAACTGTATTTTCGCCACACACATCGTGATTTCGCTTGAGTTAACAGATATTGTTTTTACCGTCATATCACATCACCGTCATCTTGTTCGCTGTACGCAGTCTAAAAGAGCAATTTATAAATTAAAATTACAGTTATATTATGGTAAGTTACAGTTATCAATTACACTGCTATGATGACAATGGCAACCACCAGCCAATGACGTTCAACTTCCAGTTTGTATGACCCGAGGGCGTTAGAGGAGAGCTTCACCAACATAATGGTTTCCGATGCGAGTGAAGTCTTTGGCAGTGACACGCCCCCACGTAGCTAATGCCAAGAGTGGCATTTAACAACAGACAAACGAAATGGCGGCACATTTGTGCAGTCCATCGTATTTGCGTAACTATGAAGATATTGTGGAGCTGTTCCGTATAATAACATTTTACGTAATGTTACTACAATGTACTAGATCACGGGCGTATTTACGGGGGGGGTCGGTACCGGACCCCCCCCCCCAGAACGTTGAAAAAGGTTGACGAAAATTTTATTAATCTCCTAATTTTTATGTTTTTTATTATTTTTTCATGTTTTATACACTAACTAGCTGTTAACCGCGGCTTCGAACGCGAATATTTGACTTTTAATAAGCATTTTAATATAATTTTTATTGTCTGTGTCTATCTGGCGTTCTGTCAGCTCGTATAACAATTTTGTACTCATTAGTCAAATTCTTTCCAAAGCTGTTTTCAACACTTGTACTATTTTAACTTGTACTAAATTATTATGTTGGTGCAACAGCCTTTGGAGATTTAAAAGTACCCGTTTGTAAAGCTTTTGGAAATATTTATAAAGTAGCCTACCTATTAAGTTACATCAAAAACTCTAAATTCTTTATTTTAAGTGTTACTGTGTTAGAAGCATTGTTTAACACATTAAACGTTATGTTTTCCTCAACCATGGCTTTCATTTATTTCAGCAGTAAACTAAAAAACAAAAACCGTTGTCACCTAACCTCACAATTGAAAACAACACGTATTTATTTTCGCTTTGCATTAAGTAACAGGACAATTTACAATTAGTACACTTTCCACATCGTAATATAACGATACAATCACATATTACATAAAACATCGAAAATGTACAGCAGGAATGGATAAATGTACAGTTCCGATGCCGCTATAGGCTATAGCTTTTGTTTATTTATTTGCTACTATGGTAATTAATTCTGGTCTCCATGGTGTTGTTGACATCTTTATACGCAAGCAGAATTATCACTGTTGCACACCACTATATAAAAATATCCCGATTAGCGCTTTCAAGCTTCACAGCTCATCGTCAGATCGGAAATGAACAAAGAACATAAAAAGAACATTTTTATATAGTGGTGTAAAACACTGATAATTCTGCTTGTGATTTTAACCACTAACACCCCAGTATGTCTTTTTACTGTGTTAATAACATTTACTTTAATGGGGTTAATTTCAGGATCCTACCATGCAATATTCAGCCACTTTGAAAATTGTAATATTCATTAGTCCTAACTTGTGTTTTCTTTCAAACAAAGCCTACATGTCCGGAAACCTCCCAAAACCAAATTCTAGATACGCCACTGTATTAGACATGGAGCTTGTACATTAATTCAGATGTAGGCTATGCTTACCAGCGACCCGGTTACAAATTATCTTAGTAGAGAAGACCACTTACCTGTAAAAAAAATAAAAACGATATATTAAAAATTGAATAATGATACAGTTAATAAATACAGTGCCGTTATTATTTACACAATACAAGTGTTGTTTAAAAAATGTGCATTTGCAGGAAATTAACTTTATATGTAGGCTACCCTACATGTTACATAGGTATAGCCCACTTGATATTTACGTACAAATCGTTTGTATCCTTATAGACTGTAACGACGACCAATACTCACCCCAAAAAGTAAAGGGCAAGACGCAAAAATGTGAGGGTGTCGAAATTGTGAAAATGTCAAAATAGCTCATGGGGGATATCGAGTTAAGATGAATTTTTAAAACCGTAATCACAATATAGTATTCATTTTTCAAAATTTCGAAACTTTGAACTTCAGAGCCTAAAAGATATGGATATTTACGTTTAAAGGCCACGGTTTTGGTCTTTCTTACTGAAATTGTCAATGAGTAAACTTACTCGCTTGCCACTTCTTGTAATTGAAACATAGCTCTTTGCAAATCAACCTCATTTTTTACTTCCATGTTCCATAAGGAAGTGGAAGTATGGCGATGGCAAAAAAATAATGTTCCAGATAAGAGCTGATTCTGATTGTAGTACCCTCAAAACATGAAGAAAAGTCATTTTTTAAAAAAGTGTCTGTGTGTATAATCTTTTCTATGGCGAACGATAACTGCCGCAAATTCAAACAGAGTCAAATAATGTTTTGCATACGTGCTTGAATTGTAGAGGACTCAAAACCTGTTGATTTCGGTGAAGATCTGTTAAGGAGAAGGAGTAGTTTACCTGCAACGTTTTATGTTTTAACAAGAGTAAAGTACTTATTTTGATAAATAAAGTATCCTGAAAAGAAGATCATAATAATCCTCTGTAGAAAGCTAGATAAATTATCTATAAATGTAAAGGGTAGTTGAAGGGAAAGGGGTAATTTTCTATAAATTCTATAAATTAAAATGATAGTTGAAGGGGGAGGGGATAATTTTTTATATGTGTACTACGTTATCGGCAACAAAGAAGTAGATTGTTGTTAAATTCCTTCCCGGGCTGTTTCGCCGTGGTCCAATGTTTTCTGCAAAACCAGACGTTTCGGCAGTGCTATCGACCGCCATATCAGTGAAAATCGAGTGCGCTAACGTGAGTTAGTATATACATTAGTGACCACACTAGGGTGGTTAATGCTGTACTTTCTATGAAAATATTTCGTTTCGAAAATGATTTTAAATATAAACCTTAGAAGTCATGTAAAATATGGTTCTCCATACAGATATTCTATAATTGTTATATTACTAAATAAATAGTAGAGTAATCGAGATTTTTGTAATTTTTTCTATAATCGAAAGATTATCTAATATCAAAAATGTATGTACCCTAATGATAAGTGTACTTCGTTCAAAATTGTGAGAGTTCTACAGCTCATGGAGTTCTACAGCTCATGGAGCACCAGTTAAAAAAAACATTCAATACGACACGCAACACTCTTAAGACCTTGGAATAAGGGACAGCTGTTTATCCGGCTAGCTGACATAGGAACAGGTCTGAACAGCTGTGTATACAAACGTGCCGACAATACACAGTAGGCCTAAACAAACTTTATATCACCAACCTATATGTCATTTTAATATGAGTATGCTAAACATGTAAACTGTCTACAGCTGTAGAGCGTCTGTTGCTTTGTACGGTCAGATGTTGTGCTGTGAATCTCTCTCTCTCTCTCTCTCTCTCTCTCTCTCTCTCTCTCTCTCTCTCTCTCTCTCTCTCTCTCTCTCTCTCTCTCTTCAGCAAAGTATAGACTATTATCCAGCAGTCCGGGTTATCCTATTTAGAAAATTCTCCTGTCCGTTCAACAACTGCATTTTAATATTGTTACGACGGTCTGCCTGATCGTCGTATGGTACAGTGGAAAACAAAGTACAAGACGCCAATGAAATCACTAATAACCAGCTTTAAGTATCACAATTTATAATTCGTAATCAACTCGTACAATAATTCCAGTTAGATTTGCCCTCACGCAATAATACGTAGCCTAATGTCTCATAATAGAGTTCCACACAATACTTCGACAAACAGTCGATCCGCGCTAAGGAAAATCGCTCACGTAACTGACTTGACAACGCCAGACGCTCTTCCTTTTATAGGTTGCGCAAAGTTCCAGTATAGCTTTCCCTCCTTACTGCACGCCGGCTTAATGCGTATCAGCACACTAGAACCTGCTTGTGCGCGGCCTTGACTGAGGCAACACCTGCCACACTTGACGACGGGGGGGGGGTGGAGAATGTTCTGGGCTGTTCGACAGGCTTCTCGTTACAATATCCGGTCCATTCAACAACATGGGACTTTTGTTCATTTGAATGAGTAGAATCATTTCTAGAAGTTTGACGCCATCTTTTCAAAACACTCTGTATAAATAACAAACTACGTGTACACCTAGAGTTTAAAATAAATTTTGAACCTCTGTTACATCATTCGTTCATGTATCATTGATTGTGTATCATTATGGGCATGGCCGGCTTTAGTAGAAGGCCGGAATATTAAACGTGGCAACACTGGAACCAGCTGATATTTGAGGCCAACTAGACGTTCTCTTAATTTATGTATTTCAATAATCAAATCGCCCCATTTTTAATTGCCGGTTAACAGCAGTTTTATAATTATTCATTTTTTGCAAACTAAAAGTTTATTATGTAAAATACTGTTATATTATTTAAGAAATATAATAATTAAATCATTCATATGATACGAATTCAATAATTCAAACAAAATTAATTCATTAGGCCTAACACTAATTCACTTATTTCTTCAAGTTAAACGTGTAAAATATAACATGTTTACTGTAACTATTTTATTACACTAAGTAGCTTAATAGGTCTCAGACGCAACGTTGCCACGTTTAATACCCCGGCCTTCTACTAGAGCCGGCCATGTTATGGGGCAGCAATAAAATTTCGTAATCGGTACCAGTACGTACAATTATAAATACTGTTATAATTGCTTACAACAAACACACCGCTTGTTGGACTCCGGACAATGTAAATCTCGTAATATGGTAATTTGACCAATGTTTCAGTTTCTGCCTGTTAGTTGCGGGGGGGGGTGTCTGTATAGAAAGAGAGAGGGGAAAGGGGAAGAGCGAGGAAGGGAGGACAGAGAGAGAGAGAGAGAGAGAGAGAGGGCACACACCATACAGGAGTTCTGAGCAGTATTTACGGGGGCGACGAACATGACCGGACCCCCCGCAGAGAGTCGAAAAAGTTGAATAATTTTCAATTTTTGTTTAACTCTTAATTTCAGTTTCTGTGTGTTAGTTGGGGGGGAGTGTCTATATGGGAAGAGAGAGGAGAAAGAGGAAGGAGCGAGGAAGGGAGGGAGAGAGAGGAGAGAGATAAATAGATAGAGAGAGAGAGAGAGAAGGCACACACCATACAGGAGTTCTGAGCAGGGGCATATTTACGGGGGGCGACGAACATGACCGGACCCCCCGCAGAGAGTCGAAAAAGTTGAATAATTTTCAATTTTTGTTAAACTCTTAATTTTAGTTTCTGTGTGTTAGTTGGGGGGGGGGAAGTGTCTATATAGAAAGCGAGAAGGGAAAGGAGAACTGCGAGGAAGGGAGGGAGAGAGAGGAGAGAGATAGAGAGAGAGATAAGGCATATACCATACAGGAGTTCTGAGCAGGGGCATATTTACGGGGGCAACAAACATGACCGGTCCCCCCGCACAGAGTCCAAAAAGTTGAATAATTTTCAATTTTTGTTAAACTCTTAATTTCAGTTTCTGTGTGTTAGTTGGGGGGGGTCTGTATAGAAAGAGATAGGAGAAAGGGGAAGAGCGAGGAAGGGAGAGAGAGAGAGAGAGAGAGAGAAGGCCCGTGCCATACAAGTGTCCTGAGCAGGAGCATATTTACGGGGGCGAAGAAAGGAACATGTCCCCCCACAGAGATTCGAAAAAGTTGAAGAATTTTGACTTTTGTTAATCTCTTAATTTTTAGGATATTTTCTTATTTTTTCAGCCATGTACGCTAATATAGTAGTAACTCAATTTTACGTATACAAACAAGTTTATTGTACAGCATTGCATATGCGTTTGAAATATGAAATATAGAAAAATCAATTCAGTCAATAAGTATTTTTAGCAATGTTTCAAGAACGCGTACTTCTATTGTATTATTACCGTCTACTTTAATGGGACTGATTTCAGGTTGTTATCATGCGTTTTTCAACCACTTTAAGGATAGTAATGTTGATTAGTCCTAACTTACTTTTTTCTTTTGTATGAAGCCAACAGGATCGGGCTCCCCCCCAGGCCAAATTCTAGATACGCCACCTGTCCTAAGTGTTATAATACCTCATACAATTTTTTTTTTCAAATAATCTTTTACATTTTCTGAAACTGCAAATTGTTTTTCCACGTATATTGATTAATGTTACTACCACGTTCTAAGGCGAATGTCCCAGTCCGCAACAGATTACAAGCACTAAAACGACCGCTGAGTGGTAAAAATACAGACTAAAGAAAAATAAAGGTAAACAGGAACAGATTTAGAGAAGAGAAATGAAAGACGGTGATAGAGAGAGAGAGAGAGAGAGAGAGAGAGAGAGAGAGAGAGAGAGAGAGAGAGAGAGAGAGAGAGAGAGAGAGAGAAGGAGACAGAGAGAATGAGAGAAAAATAGGCGAAATAGAGGCAGAAACTACGACAAGGAGAGAGAGCTAAGGACAAAGAAAGAAAGGACACAGTATGGGCGGAGAGGTGGAAGATAAAAAGGTGCGAGGGAGAGAGAGAGAGAGAGAGAGAGAGAGAGAGAGAGAGAGAGAGAGAGAGAGAGAGAGGAGTGGCCACGTGCGCCGTTAAATTATTAAAACAGTAATTAATGAGCCGCGAGTCGTGCTGGGGGGGGGCGGTGTTATGCGTCGTCAATTACTCTCACTTTATTTTTGCGTAACTGCTTATCGCAGTGAAACGGTTCTGACAGGTGAGACACACTTCTGCCTTCATTAATCGTGTTCCTTCGTTATTACAATATTGAAAAATTTAACTCCTTTCCTATAAAAGACGGCCTTTAAACGAAAAAAAAAGAATTGAATTCTTTTTTCAAAAGAAATGAATTCTCATTTCATAATGACCTTGGGCAAATTGTTTAGCTCCCCTTTCTCTGTGTGTGTGTGTGTGTGTGTGTGTGTGTGTGTGTGTGTGTGTGTGTGTGTGTGTGTGTGTGTGTGTGTGTGTGTGTGTGTGTGTGTGTGTGTGTGTGTGTGTGTGTGTGTGTGTGTGTGTGTGTGTGTGTGTGTGTGTGTGTGTGTGTGTGTGTGTGTGTGTGTGTGTGTGTGTGTGTGTGTGTGTGTGTGTGTGTGTGTGTGTGTGTGTGTGTGTGTGTGTGTGTGTGTGTGTGTGTGTGTGTGTGTGTGTGTGTGTGTGTGTGTGTGTGTGTGTGTTAAATAATAAGAGTAATGCCCTTATCTCACTTAATGCAAAACTGTCATTAAGTGCAATAATTAATTATTTATATATTTTACAATTATTAATTATTTACACTATAATTACTAAACATTTATATATCCTATATATATATATTGTAACATAACAAAATTATCACACTAAACATTTGAATTAATGTTACATGAATAAAAGAGAAAGTTCCATAGTGAGTGAGAAGAATAAATTGTTTAAGGATTACACTAGAAACTGTATAATTAAGTCTATAAAATGTGAATAAAAATGGAAGATAATAAAGAAAACCATTAATTAAAATAACCTACTATGAAAAAACCAGTTAAACCAGCAGTATACCCAGTAGATTGGGGAAGCAGTACAAAAAGGGAAGGACCATAAAAAAGGAAATAATCTGTCATGAAACCATTTTAATAAGGAAACTACTAATGTGATATTTGAAGAAGGGACGAAACATATCAAGATTCCAACAAAGAAACCAGAAACAGGAAGAGATATGCCAAAACAAAATGTTAATCATATAATAAATACCATGAGACAAAATTGAAACCGATATAGGTAAACCCCAAACAAGTTACAAGATACAATACTATAAAAACAAATTGTATATTAGTTGTAAGTGTAACATGTCAAAAAATATGTCAAAAGAGACTACCATAGAGTAGAACTCACTAAAAAGACTACCAGAGTGTAGAATACAATAAAGTGAAGTGAGATAACAAAATTAAGGAACTACAGAGTGTACAGTGAGAAACATAGTTAAAAAATCTATGAAAAAATCTTCAATGAGGTTTAAGTATTATAAAAAGACTACCATGAGTGTAGAATAATAATAATAAAACCATTGAAATGAAAGACGGTCTAAGGACTGACAACATTACTAGTAATAAGAGTTTTAAATTAGATATAAGAAGGACTATTACATATAAAATGTTTTCTTTAATTATAACTAAATAAATGGTGAGGACAAAAATACCAAAGAACAGTTCATAACTGAAGGTATGCCTAATATTAAGATGTTTATTATTTATTATTAATTAAATAATATTTTAGATGTAAGGTGTAAATAGATACACGAGGTTTTTTATCACAGTTAAAGTGTTTTCATAAGAATAATACATACACAAGACAGTTAGTGACTGACAGTGTTACTAGTAATAGGAGTTTTTTATGTTTTCTAATTAAATTATGTCTAGGATAAGCTATGTTGTTATCATTTGATGATACAGGAAAAAATAATAGGAATAAGATGTTTTTGTTAAAATTAGGTGATATATGGAAAATAGTTGATAATAAGATGTTTTTGTTAAAATTAGGCATAAGATGTTCATGTTATGGTTCAATGATGTTATTAGTATAAAGAAAGTTTAGTAGATACAAGATATTCTATTGTAATTAAAATCATGTCATTTAATTTTCCATTGTGTAAGTCAGAGAGGCAAGTAGGGCATAAAAATGTAATAGTTTTATTCAAATCAGTAAACCATGTATAATGTACAAACAGACCCACCAAGACACTATGTTTGTAAACACAGAATGGCCTATAAACCAAAAAAACTATCTATCAAAGAATTAATCTATGTAATAGGAATAGAATTCAATACATACAATACAGAAATTGAAAATATAATTAATACAGATACAGTTAATAGCAAATAGAATGACAAAAGAAAGAAAACTAACTTCTTTTGGAAACAGTCAAAAATAGGCTTATGATAGTAATCAAATCAGACTAAACAGCAAATTAATCAATATTGAAATGTTTTAATAACCAAATTATTAACAACAAAGTAATTACGGAGTTATTAGGTGTATTCCATGGAAATATTATACCGAAAAAACAAATAAAAACCTTTAAAACACTGAATTTGTACAAAATATGGGGAATGCAATTATTATGTAAAATTGTAATTTTTGGGCTTAAATGAGTTCGAAACAAACCCAGCTATATATCAAAAGATGTAAAATTAAATAATCAATATTACTGAATAGTTAGATTCATGTAAAATTAAGAAATATTGGAAATACAGTAAAAAATAAGAAAACTTGTTATGTATAGTTAGATAGTGAAACAAGTCTTAGACAGATATTTTATAATTAAACAATATGAAGAGGAAAAAGACATACCACAAATTGCCCTAAAACGACGACGTTGCGTCGTTTAGTCTATTGTTAATCGCAAAGCTGAACAGTTGAAAAATGTATTAGTGGAGTTTTGAAAACCAAATAATTTATATTAAAACCAAGTGTGGTTATGTGGCGTGTAACGGAGATGAACTAACAAGTGAAATAATATTATCTATCTATGTCTAACACTTCACAAGTTTCCAAAAACACAGAATAACACCATAAAACTTAACGCCAGAAATCGACAGCCATTTGAACAAATTTTGGAACGAATTCACAAAGAACCAACACACATATTTGAACATCACACTACACAAGAGATCCATCCAGAATTCGACATCGCAGACGACGAGGGGACATTCAACACTATATTTTGGAACAACACCACTTCGCAGGAAAAGGGAACATCATTTTATTTCTGTGGGAGAAGATCTTCAATTCCAACGGCGTCATAGCAGTTAAAACGAGCAGACGGCGGCCATTGCTGAATTTCTATAAAGACGACCGGCCAGTGCTGCCTGGAGCAGAGTGACGTCATTTCTTCGACTTGGTTCGAAATTTAAATAATTTCTTTCTAATTGACAATTGTAATAATAATTCTGTTCTATTTCAGATATTAACATTTAGTTTAAGAATACCTGTTAAATGTATCTTGTTCCTTGCCCTCTGACCATTTCGACTCGTTAAAAGAACCATAAATTTAAACTTGTAAAAAATATATTTGTTAATCTTTCTCACTGCCGACTGTGGCGAATATTTGCCAGTGCCTGGGACATGCGCAGTTTGACTGGCGCACAATTTTGAATGAATAAACGCAAATCAGTATTCAGTTACCAGCATTGTTTTTTTTTTATTTCTACCATTAATGTTATTATTATTTTTTTTATTAAGTAAAAACATAATTCACATTGAGAGAATAGACAAAGAAGGAAATTACAAATTCAACTAATTAATTAATTGTTAATTAATTAAATTAAATCATTCCAACAAACTCTATACAAGAACGAGAAAAAATATTTGCAGAATTTTTAAAGTTTGATGTATTTATTATTTATCAATCGAACACACCTAGTTATAACATATTCTTATCATCAATATATTTATATTTTGTTTATTATTACACTTGAAATTATATTACAATTTGACTAGCCTAACAGTGGGACTTTAAGGAGTCAGACTGACCCAGTGATAAACAAAATATCAATAAGTATCAACACATATCAATTCAATTATTTTTAATTTCAATTTTTATTTTTATTTGTAATAATTTATATTACAAATTGGCGTTTCCAACATGGAGCTTATTAAAACGTTCATCAATTATATATATCATACCAATCAATTCTAAGTTTTATTTTAATTTTATAATTTGTAATATTTAATTTATATTACAATATATATAAGAATATTATTTATCGACCGTGTTAATTATAGTTTCAAGTGGATATCGAGTTTCGGTCTAATAAAAATGCAGATTTTATGGGACGTTTCGAGATTTATTTTATCTCACATTCATGCATATATTGTTGAGTCACAGATACACACATACACAAAACTATACACTACACTACAATACAGAAACATGATACATATCAATTATAGTTTTCCTCAACTCACAAAACAGTGTTACGAGAAGCGTACCGAACAATCCAGAACATTCTCCACTCCCCCCGTCCAGTGTGGCAGCGTTGCGTCGTTCACGTAGGTGATTCTAGGGCTACGTGCTCAGAGCGCCCGTGTTCTGTGCGCCGAGCTTATCTATGCATAATTAAACGCCGTAACACGTGGTTGCATATTTGTCTCCCCGTTGTTCTTCAACTCCGTAGCCAACATTAGCGGTCCTATGGAAATTTGTACAATTCATTGCTGAAAGGAATTATCACACCACTAGTAAGCTCCCGGAGCTGCAACGTATCTAACTGTTTTGAACGAAATACGGATCTTTTCGTTTAAGTGGCAGCATGCAGTGAGCAATTATTCTACGTAGCAATTGCCAGTAACAACGCATTTCACCCTCCAACGCATTTTGCAACTATTCCATGGTGACAGCGTGCCCTGTGACTCTGTATGCCGCAATCGCAAGGGTAGTAGTATTGTTGCGTATCATGAATTTCCTTCAGTTAATAGCACAGATTCTCGACAAAGATTCAACGATACAGTTTCTAAGAGACAAAAATATTTTACATAACCCAAGAATTTGTACGAACGGCGATCAAATGAAACTGTATACGACATAGGCCAGTAAAATTAGATCCAAAAAGTAGAATTATAGGACTTAATTCGGGGAAAGCTGGAAATCGTTTTAATACCTTCATTTGAGTCTCAATACGTGTAATCTGAGTTTGCACGGTCACAGGAGGTGAGCTTAAGTTTTTGGCTCTAAAAAACCGCGAACATTTTGCACTTTTTTCATTTTTTCGCTAATAAGTTAAAAACGACGCTCCCTAAAGAAAACTTTTATAATTACAAGAATTGAAGAACATTAAATTCTGCGTCAAACGAGTTCTTATACTTGAAATTTGGTTCAGTAGTATAGTCAAACGTTATGGTCAAAAAACGACATTTTTTACCATTTTCGTTTAAATTTTCACTTCATGACTTTTCAAACGACCCTAACTTTGAAACGGCTATTTCAAATGAAAAAACACACAGAATGAAGTTATGGAGCATTAAATTCTGCGTTTAGAGACACCAAAAATTTTAATTTGGACATTTATATCTAAGTAGAGGGGGAAGGAGGGCCATTCCCACCACACCAATGAAATTTTTTTTCCACAGTAAATGTTAATCGATTCTCGATTTTATACCACCATTTTAAAGCATAAAGCTAGCGCTTTTAAACGACACCTTAAACGTTAGAATCCAATTTTTTGTGTTCAGAAGTTTTACGCGGTCAAAGTTGGAGGATGAGAATTTCCACCCCCAAAATCGCTCAGATTTCTCGGAGACTTGCGCATTTTACAAGAAAACTCAATATCTCAAGAACTATGTACGATAGAATTTCGGGTCCAACGCCATTTTTTTTTTTTTTTTTTTTGTAGAAAAATATACCTAGTTATAGACGATTCAATGCGGGCAGTTTTATTTTATAGGCCTACAAACAAAACACTGATTTTTGAAGAAAAAATGTACTCTATGTTTTTCAATTATTGTTGTTTTAAACTAAGAAAAAGGGTGAACTATATGTATTTTGGTGCGCTGAATTCGAAAATGACATTTGTTATTTTTTTGCGCGAAAATTTTTGTATCAGTCGGTAGTCCAAAAACCATAAATTTTGGTAGTTTTAAATTTTTTGACCGATTAATTTTCAAATAAACAATGGTTTTTTTTCATCTATTCTACAACTCAAAACAAAAATTTTGATATATCTTTCATAATTATACGCCGACTCGAACCATGCTAAAGAATTTTTCGAAAATAAAAACGCACGAAATTTTGAAGGGCTGCGATGCCGCCCTATAGGATACGCCGCACTAATTGACACCTGCAATCCAAGTTTCTCATAGAGTACTACAATATCCCAAAAGGTGGGATATTAATACTCGATTAATACCAAAGTACCTCTACTTGTTAGAAGAAAAAAAACTTATTGTTAGTAATCATTATATATAAATGAAACCGATAATAGTAGGTATACATGAAATTTATTTTGTTTATTTATTTATTTTTTCAGAATGCTAATGACGTCTTCTCCACCTACACAACATGAATGAGCCCTAGTGTTTTATTTGTGACAGAGCTTTGTTTGTAGAGGCTTCTACTACAGTGAAGTACGGGGATATCATCATTGATAAATAGTAGCAAAATTAAGAACGATAAAAAACACCTTCAACTTAAGGGCCTTACCTCAGTCACAATTCATGATAGATGCAGGAAACTCTACTTGAGGAAGAGGAATTATGAAGGAGAAGAAGGGGGGAAGCGTAGTGTAAGGGACGAAGAACGATTTGATTTCAAGAAAAAATGTGTGATATGTGGTGATGACGCATCAGCTGAATTTGTGGCCAGAGAAAATAAGAAGCCAATGAAAAGACGAGAAACCGTGCATCACGTTTTAACACTTGAATTCAAGGATTCCCTCATAACTGCAGCTGAAGGAGGGATGATGAAAACGTGCTTCAACGAAATCGTCTTGCATCTGATCTAGTTGCAGCAGAGGCCAGATATCACAAGAAGTGTGGTAAAAATTTTCTGAGACTTCCAACAGAAAGATCCAGTACTGAGTCAGGCCGACCTGAAGATAAGGACGTGACTGTGGCCTTTGAATATATTTGCAAATACTTTGAAGATAATGAAGAGCAATGTCAATTCACTTTACCTGAAATTTTGAAAGATTTCAAAGGCTACATTCCAGTTGATAAAGCCCTGAAAAATAGGCTGAAGAAGAAGTATGAGGAGGATATCATTGTTACGAGTGGAGGTGGTAAAAATAAGCCACCTGTAATATGCTTTCGAAACACTGGGTACAAAATTATAACTCAGAATTGGTATGATTCCAAGGCTAGGGATGAAAAACAAGAACGTCTTCGCATTGTGAAAGCAGCAGCCGCCATAATTCGGAGGATATCAGATCAGTGATTTATCCCATGGATAGCTACCCCAAAGTGGACAATTTTCTGGAAAACGTTGAGAATGACATTCCAGAATCACTCAGATTGCTTATCACGTCAATCGTGACCACACATAAACATAAAAAGTGTGATAGGGTTCAGTTGGATACCAAAGTCACTTCAATCGCACACTCCCTAATTAGTGCCACAAGACCACGGTCCTTCCTCTCTCCGATTCTCATTGGACTAGGTGCAACATTGTATAAGAAGTATGGCTCAAAAGATCTTATTGAGGTGCTGTCGAGTCTTGGGTTTTGTTGTTCGTACAATGACGCTAGGCTATTTGAGGCTTCCTGTTTGAAAGAACCACCACAAACTGTGCTGGAGGACTCGTTCAGCCAATTTGTATTTGATAATGCTGACGTAAACATTGATACGATTGATGGGTGCAATACTTTTCATGCCATGGGAGGACTCCAGTGTGTAACTCCTCACAGCTCAGCTCGTTCGGAGACCAGAATTACGAAGTTACGGAAGGTACCCAGTGCTCAGGAAACTGGGGCATTAGGAAGCATACCTCTGGTCCCCTTTCAAAAAACCATGCAAGACCTCCAGTCAATTACAGTGTACGACATAAATACGCGGAATCCAACTCATGAAGTGAAACTCTCACCCAGCGAATTCATGTGGATATACGGTAAATGGAAAGAGCGCCTGGATATCCCGGGTTGGAATGGATTCATGGAAAGAGTGACCTCATGTCAGCCGTTTCAAAAATCTCGTGTGTTGTGCCTACCATTTCTCAACTCCCCCCCTGGAAACCCCGACACTATATACTCTGTTCTCCTAAATGCAGTAGAAAGGAAAGGTAACCAGAAATGCTGCTTTGTGACATTTGATCAGCCTCTTTATTACAAAGCCCGAGAAATAGTGGCTTCCTGTGGACCCGATTCTCCATTATCCTCAGTGATTGGGCGCCTGGGTGGCTTCCACCTGCTTATGTCCTTCATGGGCGCCATAGGTTACATCATGGATGGAAGTGGGTTGCAGGATGTACTAAGCACTGTATATGCACTGTGATGTACTGTATATGGATGAGCCTCAAATGAAAAAATGCTTACAGGGCATGCTTATTCCAGAGCTGTCAGAGGGCACATACGTATTAGTTCACCTGGCTTTGGCGAAGATCGTATTGTCCAAAATGTATATCATTGATGAAGAGAACCAGACTGTATTGGATGTTTTAAATGACATTGGTGCCCCCAATTTTTCAAGAAACAACTGAATCACCTGTCAGCACTCTCATGCAAAAGTTCCACGAAAAAATGTCAGAGCTTGAGAAGATCGTAGCTACCGCAAAGCATTAGGTGCAATATTTCAGAATGGTGACCATCGTCAAACGATTTACTCAAGCTGAACGAAGTGGTGACGCAATTACATCTGCAATGTGTGCAACAAATGTTGCCTTATTTACATGCGTGCGGGCACTTCTTGTATGCCAAATCATGCCAACTATACCTTCAAGACATGTTCAACCTTGAGTCTACGCTTACACCTGATGAATACGAACGATTCGTGACTCAAGGCTTTTTCACTATAAGAAGGTCAGAAAAGTTCTGGTCCGGAATATGGACGGATATGAGTATTGAGCAGGTTGTCATGAGGTCTATGAAGGCTGGAAAAGGTGGCCTGAGCCATGGACGAGGCATAACTGACAGCACTTTGTTGAAATGGGTTGCCTCAATGCCTGCAATCATGGAAATTTCATTACAACTTGAGGATTTTTGTAGTGTGACTTATGCTACAACGGAACAACACGTAAATGCCAGGTTGACAATGGCGTTGCACAGCTTCTTCACACGACCCCTTCTCCATCGGAGAATACGTTATGTCAATAAGTACAGGAGTAACTGGGGATGAAAAGGTAAATTGTCATGATGCGTTCGAAAATGGAAATCAAAGTATCGCTAGAATCATTGGCTACAACTTCAGCGATGTCACGTTCCAAAGGAAGAACAGAGTAGTTCCCTTTAAGGCCTTCAATTCAAAAATCAGGATACACAACGAAGACGTCCCAGTCAACCCGGGCACTATTTTCCGACGAATTACGTTTCTAAAGAAGTCGGATGAACAGCTGAAGACATACTTTGAG
The DNA here is from genome assembly GCA_034769895.1 of Magicicada septendecula. NCBI lineage: Eukaryota > Metazoa > Arthropoda > Insecta > Hemiptera > Cicadidae > Magicicada > Magicicada septendecula. The sequence goes on along the minus strand of CM068371.1, from coordinate 30,399,647 downwards.
TTTGAGTTGGCCCCTTATCCACTTTCCATCTTCGATGAAACAGGGATGCGTAAAACTAATAAATCAATCTTCTATGATTTATTTTCTCCTGTGACAGATGATGTCAACTTGGCTGAAGCTGCCTTTGTAATTGACGGTGGGTTTCTCATTCATCGAGTGGTTTGGCAGTCGAAAGAAAGTTTTTCTGCTATCCTATCGAAATACGTACATTATGTGAAGCAGTACTACAAGCCTGGAAGAACAACCATTGTGTTCGATGGTAACCCTGATGAGGCAGCTGCCAAGAGCACTAAATCTGCTGAGCGGCTTCGCCGTAAAAACAAGTACTCTGCCGCGAAGGTAATATTTACAGAGTCGATGTCTGCAACCATGCCGAAAGAACAATTTCTATCCAATGACAGCAACAAAGAACATCTGATTTCCATGCTGTGTGAGAAATTGGTTCATGAGGGATTTGAAGTAAAACAAGCTTTTGAAGATGCAGACACCGTCATTGTCACAACCGCTATAGAAATGGCTGAGAATTTTCAGCAAGTCATCATAGTCGGAGAGGACACGGATCTGTTAGTGATACTGACTGCCCGAGAACCATCTTCATCCAATATTTACGTCATGAAACCTGGGAAAGGAACCTCTCAAACCATGATTTACTCACCGGCACACTTCAATTACTCTTCCGCTGTCAAAGAAAATATTTTATTCTTGCACGCTTTCAGCGGATGCGACACTACGTCTGCATTCTTCAGACAAGGCAAGATAAAGTTCGTCAAGCTATTGGAGAATAACCCGAATTTACAGGAGGCTGTTCAATGTTTCAAAAATCCAGACGCTTTTGCAGGTGATGTGGGTTCAGCAGGTCAACGATTCCTTGCAGCCCTGTATTCATCCAAGCAAGGTGAAACCTCCTTAGACACAATACGTTATAGCCTACCATGTTTTTCAAATCCCTCTCCAAGACAGGCTTCAATCTTGCCTCTCTGCCCCCAACAAATGCAGCTGCAGTACAACATTCTCTGCGAGTTTACCACCAAATTCAATTGTGGTGTTGGGGAGACAAGGATCCACTCAGCTGGGGTTGGAGAACTACAAACCATGGATTGCTCCCAATTACCACCTCAAAAGAGCCAGCTCCCGCAGAGGTCCTCAATACCGTCTCCTGCAGATGTGCGAAGGGGTGCAGAGGAAAATGCAGTTGTCGCAAAGTGAGTATGAAATGTTCATCAATATGCCTCAACTGTAAAGGGCAAGCTTGCTCTAATGCCGCCTCTGAGGATGAAGTTTTGTCCCACATCTCCACCTTTTCAAGCGACGAAGAAAACGACGCGGACGAGTTCGAAGACTATTTGGAGGACGGAGATAAGAAGCTCTCATCTCAAGGATTGGCAGTCTCGAGGACGAGGGACCCTCAACGTCTAAGCGAAGATGTTAAAGAATTTCTAAATAATAAATGTTGAAGAATCCCATATTTGAAGATCCATTTTCTTTCCATATTGCTCAATCTCAAATAATATAAGATGTAAATAATTTACAGCTGATTTCAAATTTTTTAATTGTAATTTTTACCAAGAAATGTGAAATAAAAGTTCTGTACAAAAAAAGTTTTTTTTTTCATTTATACTACTTTTGGTTTCTTTTTAAAATACATTTTGTTTACAATGTTTTCTGAACAATTAGGAGTAGTAGAATTAAATTGCATTTCAATTAGATTCACCATCAAGCTGAACAAAATTTTGGTATCAAACCTCATGTGTATACAGGACGAGCTACTAGTGAAATTTCCGTAAAATGTCGATATTGTATTTTTGCATATATTGTAGCATGACAGATTATCCACATTATAATGAATGAAAAATAATCATAAATAAATATCAATTAAAATAAAATCAAGGAAAAGTCCAAATAAAAACAAATAAGTACCACAATAAAATACAATCATAATTTGAAGAAATAAAAATAAAGAAAAAACAACTATGCAACAAATATGAGTAATGAAAAATAAACCAAAAAACTAAAATAAAGTAAGGAAATACCCAGGTAGGATAGGAGTAAGTAAGGAAAATACCCAGAACAAACCAACGTACATAATAAAACTATTTTGTATTGAAGAAACAAAGAATGAGAATCAGTAAGTAAGGCAAAATCCAGAGCAAACCGACGCCCCTAAAATAAAGACTGTTTTTCAAGAAACAAGCTAGGATATGAATAAGGAAGTAACTACCCTGAACAGACCGAAATACCTAATAAAAAGGAATGATTTTGAAGAAACAAGGTAGTAGGATAAGAAGACTACAAGAAATACCCAAAGGAAACCCAGTAAGAAGAAAATAAAACCCCCAAAGGAGATTAAAAGTCACAAACGAAAGTATAACACCCAAAAACAGAAACTAATGTAAAGTAGATGTAAACAAAAGTGTTAGAGGTATAAGTAAAAGTGCACCCATGAAAGTTATTTTATAATGAAAAAAAAACAAATCTTAAGAATCCTCTATAAATAAAATTCTTGATAATATAAAACTATAAAACTGATTAGTGATAGTATCAAGAAATAACAGGGGACCAGTGCAAGTTATTATATTATAGTATATAAACTTCAAGAAGGTGTATTAAATGCTTAAACTAAGTAAATGTGTACCTTTGAACAACTTTCAAGTTTTTAATTTAAATTCTTGGATTTCTTTTTTTAATTTAACTTCAGAAATAATATTTGGTAGAATAGTATTATGAAAATCAAATACAAATGTTTCTAAGAAAGTGCCACTCTTTGTCTAACAACATTCACTAAAATAAGAAAGATTAAGTGAGAGCAGGTAATTAATAAGTGAAGTGACAAGGGATATATCCCTAATATAAAATAAAAACAGATAAGACTGCACAAAATTAATTTTAAGAAATAAGGTAAAAATGAAGGGACAGATGTGTTCTGTTTCTATTAAAGTCAATGAACTCTATACTTAAATGTTGGAAATAGAGTGTAATGTTTTATTATTCTAAAATATTTATTATGTTTAACAGTATTAATCAAGGCTGAAATGGCTGAGTGTGGATACCATTCTTTTATTATAAAATATTTATTATGTGTTACTAGTAATAATCAAGACTAAAAGGTCTGAGTTTGAGTACCACTTTTTTAATTTCAAATATTTGTTATGTATTAATAGTATGAATTCAATACTAAATGTTCTTATAGTTAAGTAAGGAAATTTTAATTAATATTGTATTAGAATAGAAGGTCAGAAGGGGTATAAACAATCAGTATTAGTCAAAAACTTTGTATGTAAAAACAAATAAAATCTAGGCCAAATGGTAAATCTCAACAACCTTATAATTGATGAATTAAGTCCAGTAAACTAGTTAAACTGGTGAAATTTATATAAGGTAAATCAGTCACAGAGTATTATAACTGAAACTATACTTTAGAAAGATACTGTAAAAAGATAGGAAGAATTATTGGAAAAAATGCAAATGTAATAACTGAAAACTCAAAGTAGGGAATCGCAAATTAAAAAATAATATTTAAAAAGATAACCAATTAACAAAATTACAAGAAATTAAGGGAAGATAAACATTTTTTATTTCAATCTGAGATTCAGTACAATCATAAATATAACATATAACATATAATGGCAAACATTTTGAGAAGAACAGGAAGTAATTTTTAAAGCCTACATTTAAAAAATACAGTATATATGGCTTTTGAAAGAAAAAACTTTGTAAAAATGCCTTATTTAGTATCAAATCAAGCAGAATGAGCTAAAGAAAGAGATTATGTATTTAGTATTTAATAAAATTAAATAATAGAAAAAATATATTCAGTAATATAATGTAAATTTCATACATGTAACGGAAACGAAAAAGATTTAAAACAATGTATTGCTAATATTAAATTGGCTAAGACGTTTCAGATGACGAAGGAAGTTAGAACAGTTGATTATTAGACTTTTTCAAGCACACTTGAATGAGATCTTGCTAAATATTAACCTATAGCGAAGACAAGTATGGCGTTCGTTAACTAAGCCTAGTCTACGGTGAAAATCGCGAATTTCGAAAAAACTTAACTTAAACTTTAAATTCAGTGAAAACAACCAATACAAACATTAAACTAAATTAATACGGAACAGAAAATAAGTGAATTAATTATTTAAACCTATAAAACAAATAATTCTGAATAACGAGACGAACTGTGCAATTTTCGACCTTATTGACAAAAGTGAATTAAAACATTATCCAACACATTTTATCGAGGTGAATCACAGAACACTGAACCAGGACCACTCCACTAACACCTGAAAGAATAATCACTACTGCTGAGACGAGGAAACATTGAAAAAGCAACATTTATTGGAAGAAAATTTCGTCGAGCCGACTTCATTTTAACAGATGCAGTACTGAAGTAGCCATCTTGAATCCCACAATTCCTTTCGAGCGCTGCCAGTCTAGTCGTCAAGACGACAATGGTTCGAAATTTTACTTTGATAAACATTATATAATAACTCATAACTTTGTAATTTTTTATTCTTAAGCTCTCTACTTTTAAGTGTTATACTTTCCTGACCTTACCCTTCCTCTGAATATATAATATAACCGTTAAAAGAACCTGATAATTAATATTAATAATGTATGTAAAAAATAATCGATCGCCCTGAGAACGAGTCGATGCTAGCTGTGGAATAATCGATTTATAATCGATATATAATTAAAATTGTTAATAAATATTGAAATTCTGTAAAACTAGTTTCTGTTTATTTATAAAATTTATAAATAGAAATAAAATAGAATAAAATTGAGATCACGGACTATCCGAAAGGCGGCCATTACCAAGGTGGAAGGAGTATACATAAAAAAGAAGAACCGTCAATCGATTAGTGCTGGAGATAATACAATTAATGCAGAAATTAATTCTAACTACTCAAAGTGATATAGTTGACAGAAACAGTAATAAAAGATTTAAATTTTTACACAAAACAATTACAAAAATTATTTACTAAATACTAAACAAATAAAACAATATTTTTCAAAAAAAAAAAACACCAAATTTATTATTTTATAAACAAACAAAATTCATTATTTTGTAAACGATATGGTTACAATATGTATACTTAAAATTAACCAAATTAAAATTTTTCGGTATTTCTAAACGCAGAATTTAATGCTCTACAACGTCATTCAGTGTGTTTTTCATTTGAAATAGCCGTTTCAAAGTTAGGGTCGTTTGAAAAGTCATGAAGTGAAAATTTCATCGACAATGGTAAAAAATGTCGTTTTTTGGCTGTCACTTTTGACTATACTACTTAACCGAATTTCAAGTTTAAGGACTCGTTTGACGTAAAATTTAATGCTCTTTAATTCTTGTAATCATATAGTTTTCTCTAGGAAGCGCCAATTTTGACTTATTAGCGAAACAATGAAAAACGTACAAATATTTCGCGGTTTTCTCGAGCCAAAAACTTAAGCTCACCTCCTATGGGCGTGCCAACTCAGATTACTCGTATTTAGACTCAAATGAAGGTATTAAAACGATTTCCAGCTTTTCCCGAATCAATTCCCAGAAAAATCTTAATTTTACTGGCCTAACAGGTAAATACCGTTGGGTATGTTCTACAAAGGACTGTCGGGAATTCAAACAAGTGCGACAGGATATATTACTAAATAATTCTCGATTAGATTTCCGCACAATCGTATACTTCATTTAATGTTGGAGTAAGGAATACACAACCGGGCAATACTGTCAAGATTGTGACGATTTCATTAAAAAAAAATATTAAAAATAGGAAATAAAAATAATAATAAAATTATTAATTTTAGTAGTGACCGTCGATCAATAAATTTTAAAGATGGAAGGTGAGGGTCGGTCAATAAATATTACACAAATTTTACATTGTTTGTATCGACGTTTCGACAATATTTATTGTCATCATCAGGAACTGTATACGGACAATAGAAAAAAATCAAACACATAACTACCAACTAGAACACCCTGCTGCCTTCTAAACATGTGTTCTTTTAATTACCTATACAGGCCAAAAGGACGCTGTACAAATGTCTTCTGGTTTATGTTTAAGTTATAAATAGGGTGTGTATTGTAGGCACCTTACAGTTGTAGACAGTCATAATATTATCTAGTATCAGTTAGTTTCAAAGTAGGTCTGACTAAATAATAATGACACATATTCGATTAGTTTTAAACTCGGTGCAGTTGTCAAGCCGCGTCTTTCATATTTTGCGCTTACGTAGAGAGTTTATAAACATATTGGTGTGTGTGTGTGTGTGTGTGTGTGTGTGTGTGTGTGTGTGTGTGTGTGTGTGTGTGTGTGTGTGTGTGTGTGTGTGTGTGTGTGTGTGTGTGTGTGTGTGTGTGTGTGTGTGTGTGTGTGTGTGTGTGTGTGTGTGTGTGTGTGTGTGTGTGTGTGTGTGTGTGTGTGTGTGTGTGTGTGTGTGTGTGTGTGTGTGTGTGTGTGTGTGTGGAGGGGTGAGACAGTTTTGTTTTACGTTAGGCAAAATAATAACATTTCTTACACGTTATTTTACTTAAATAGATAGACATAATGTGACGATTTAAAAGGAATTTAAATAGCACAAAATAATTTTTATTCAAAATAACATGTGAGAAAATATTTAACCCTCCCCTGTGTACTTATATAGTCATGTGTAAAACTCACCCTACGAGTAGAGCCGTTGATAGGACCACTTCCAAACTATCTTACCGATGGTGTGGCCCCTACACGATTCACAAGTTCATCACCCCCGAGACAGTAGCGCTGTAACGAACCCAATACGGATAATTACTTTCGCAGAAGTTATGTATCACAGATTAAAATTTTTTCTCCTTGTGAAAATAAAGAAGCACGACTACGAGAAAGATAGTAAACCAAGAATACTACCAAAGTATTAAGAATAAAATATAGGAAACATATTATATGTATATATTTTATACAGGAATACAATAAGATTTTGTGACATCCTATATCGTAATTGAGTCTAAACTCAAACGCCTCGTACGAATACTAGCGAGGCCTGATCAACCTTAGCTCATATTCTGCGAGAATAAAAGAAATAATGAGAAGTCAGCTGACGCACAACAAACTTCTAGTGCAGTAAACTAAAGGTAATTCTATTGTTATTACGATACGTTATTGTTATTAATAACCTAAATGTTAATCTTCGGGATGAACATGATAGTGGTAATACACTAAATTGTAGTCCACGTTTACGACTAAGAGAAAGACAAAATAAGGAAATAAGAGGAGGAGCCGAGAACAAAAAGTTAAAATAATCAGCGATTCTATGCGTTGAATATTATAAATATTTCTCATCCTTATAATATGCGAAAACCCTTCTGTAAGAAAGTAAGAGAAACTTTAACCTTACAGTAATACAGTATATCTGAAATATGCTGAAACCTACTCATGAGTGTAACTCCTTAAAACGAGTGAAGAAACAAAAAACCGGTAGTAGATTTAAGAAATTGAAATAAGGTAGATTTATGTAATTGTGTGTTTTATGTGTTGTATATGTATTGAATTTTAAGTATTTTGTATAGTATGTAAGATAATCGATCGATGAATCGAAATAACCTTGTGGAGAGAAATTTCATCACGAAGCGCCGTGTCAAATATAATTGTATTTCTTAGGTTTTCATTTAATACCCCGTCGCCCCGTCCTCATCTTTAAGTGGAGGAGGATGTGACGATTTAAAAGGAATTTAAATAGCACAAAATAATTTTTATTCAAAATAACATGTGAGAAAATATTTAACCCTCCCCTGTGTACTTATATGCCTGTATCAACTTGTAAAAATCTAGTACGGACATGAAAATTACTCTGTATTGAAGCGAAAATTAATAATTATTATAATTAAGTAAAAAGACGTGATAATAATAATCGAAATACCTAACTCAATAAAGAAAATGTAGGATTATTAATAGTAGTTAATTAGTATGATAATAATAATAATAAAGTACGAACTACTTTTCTCTCTCCGCGTGTACTGCTCCCTCTTCCCTATTAACCGCCGCGAAACCAGCCCCAGTCGAGCCAGAATCTCAGACAAGGTAACAGCTTTACCATGTGTCGTGAAGAAAAACGTGTGAATATATAAAAAAAAAAACTATGTAACTGAAAGTAATCTTTCGTGGTGACAGACTCCACAAGTAATTGAATTGTGGTGAAAAGTAAAACGAGTTATGTAGTTGAAATGTAGTGAAATAACTAAAAGTAACTAACTTAGCCGACACATCTCTTTAAAAAAGAAACGAAATGTTTAAATTGTAAAGTATGTTCTATCCAAATATTAAAGAGTAACATTAGTGCAGTTAAAAGTACAATGTAAAAAAGGTGAACACCGTACATCAGGAGTGAAGCAACAACGACAACCTCACGAGCTCCAGGTAACAGAATCCTTTCGTCAAGATCGCAACTTAATCTACAAAACAAGTGGAGGCACCCGAACGATAACGTAGAACTTCCAGGAAACCCAACTGAAGAGTAACAACAAGAGAACCTGCCGCTGATACACATTATATCAAGGTGAAACCAAACCATTATCTTTCTAACAATGGCAACAAAAACAGTACATTTTTGCAAAGACTTATTCTAATCATGTAAATGTTAACATAGTAATGTCTGTAATTACAATAATGAAATAGTAATCTGATGATAGTTAAAGGTAAAAGGTAATTCGAAATTTGAGCAAACTAATTTTCTAATAGCTTGCATAATGTTGACTTATTTTAGAGTATTATTAAGGTAAAACCCGGATCCGAGGTATTTAATGTAGTTAATAAATATATATTTTTTATTTTTGCTCACCAGAGTAACATTTTAAAAAGGCATAAGAGCATTTGATGCAGAATCTTTGAGAAGTTTATTTTTAACGTAATAAAACAAAAATAACAATTATTTTTAAATCATTATTCAAGAAACTATAATAAAGAGATGTTTTTGCTAAATATCCAGATTGTGAGTAAATTTGCGTAACCTAATCCTAATTCCTGTTCTACATATTTTCAAATTTGTTGGTAAGTAATTTGTACTAACAACGGCAGCCGGTTTGATTGAAAGCAACCAATTAAACTGGTTCCCTCTGTTATAATGTCTTAGACAGGAGAGACGTTATAATAATTACAATATTCCAAAAACCTAATTAATACAGTATTACAATTTAAATTATTGATAATATAATAATCCCTTAATTACGTTGTAAATAATTATAGATCCAGTAATCATTGAATGTTTATTGGAATTGGTGCAAATAGCAATATATGTCTAAAAATATGTTATAACTGAATGCAGATTGTAAGGTGTTCAATAATGTATATTATTAAAAGTTATTATTACTACTACCACTGAACACAATTATCCATAAATTTGAGAATTTGGTACAAAATAACAGAACTACTGATATTACAAACACAAAATTATGGTAAACAAATCAATCATGTGACAATGGTTATTACTTATTATTTATATTGTTGTAAAATAATATTTACCGAGTAACTTACATCGTCTGTACAGAGTAATATAGTTTATTGTGTAATTATGCAGACGTCGACATTCACACTCTTCCTCCCTCTCTCTCGCATGCTCTCTCTCTCTCTCTCTCTCTCTCTCTCTCTCCCTCTCTCTCTCTCTCTTTCTCTTTCTCTCCTATCAAAAACACAAAAGATTCCCCCCCCCAAAAAACACACTCAAATCACAATTACGCATATTCCACATATCGTAGGTACAGATAATATTCATGTAGTGTTCTTTACGTTTTAGCAGCCAGGTAGGCCTATACGAATACATCTGCTTCACGCATCTACACATACTAGAACCGACTCTATATACACATGCGTGTGTGTGTGTGTGTGTGCGTGTGTGCGCGCGCGCGCGCGCCAGTCAAAGAGAAGTAAAATAACTTATTTCCGCGGAAGTCTTAAAAGAAGTTAAATACTTAAGGTCTACTGCTGTTTAAAAATTTTTATTATGCCTGTAATAGTGGTTTTGTGGTTGGGACGAACACATTTGAGAAGAAATCAAAGAATTAAGTTAAATACAACTGTAAATAATAAAGGAGAATACTATTATGAGACGGAGACCTGAGCTGTATATATGCGTAAACACGGGATGTACAATATAAGCGGGTTGATAAGAAGGCAAAACTTGCTAGTCTATACTAGATAGCCGCATATCTTAAATTTGATGACCATATGACTCGTAAATGAGATTGTTACTCCGACCTTTCCTTACTTGTGGTTTGATAATCGTTGTGACACAGTAGTATTAAAGTCGTAATTCTTTATCTAAATTGAGTTATTGCTTTCAAGAAAGTAAGTAAGAATGATCCTCTATTTCTTCACGAGTGATATCAGTACAGGATGAAACATTCAAATTAATGTATTACGTTCTGGGTGTCTATGAAGGAAAAACATCAGTCAAAGGTACATCAAAACAATGAGCTAAATCTGGAAGCACCAAAGGCCTAATATAAAACTCAACATTTTTATAAAATTATTATAGTTTATTTTGGGGTAAAGTTATGAGGAATTTATTGAAAATACAAAATCTGTATCTGTAGTTCTGTATTTTGTAATTTGACAGAAATAATGTGTCTCAACACTCACTGCAAATTTTGGATCGCTTTCAAATAGTTTGTAAACTACGTTTCAATAAAGCTTTATATTTTGTTATCATTTATGTATATTTGCGAATATTGTTAGATACAGAGATCGATGGAAACATACATACACATACATACACTGGAAAGCTATGACTTTATTATTTGTCATTTAGGTATTATGGTTACATATTTAACTAAAAAAACTAACGCAGTAGTCCAAAAATTTTAGTATTTATTTTATGATTGCCTGCTATACAGTTATGTTACTAATAAAATGGTAAAATAGTTGGGGTTTCGTAATTTCTCAGATAATATAAAAAATCATCCAATATTGGAATGTAACTAACTTAATAATAAATGTATTTTGTTATGGGACCTTACTAGTACTGTGATAATGGTTTTAGTAATGACTTGTACAAATTTTTGTTTGGACCGCTAGTGTTGGCTACGAAGTTGGCGAACAGCGGATATACAGATATGAAGCCAGGTGTCTAATGATGCATAGATAAGCTCGGCGCACAGAACACGGGTTTATCAGTATCGGCGCTCAGAGCACGATTTCGTGATTGGCGCTCAGAGCACGGGCGCTCTGAGCACGCTACCGGTTCTAGTGAGTTCCAGGACCACTTGAGATAAGCAGTACGCCGCCGGCGTCCAGTTAAGGAGGGAAAGTTGTACTGCACCTCTCCAGGGCCTATATAAAGCCATAGCAGCCAGGTTGTCAGTCAGTTACTTGAGCGATTTTCGCTAGTGCGGATTGAGTGCTTGTCAAAGTGAAAAATTATTGTGTTATGTGTTTTATAATTATCCAATACTCTATTAGTAGACATTATTTATTGCGTGTGAACAATTTTTATTTGATTTGTTGTAAGAGACAGTATTGTTAATTACGAACTGTTTAACTGTGAAAATTAAAACGGGTGATTAGTGACTTAATTGATGTCTTTTATTTTGTTTTCCGCTGTAACTACGACGATCAAGTAGACCGTCGTAACAGTGGTGTCAGAACTGGGATAGAACGGTTAACAGTGGAAACAGTGGACACTTTGTTCAAGACGAGTGTAATTCGTAATTAATCGGAAAACAATGGATGCCAGTCAGATGATGGAAAATTTCCAAGCGCTGTTGTTGCAGACAGAGAAACGACGACGACAGGATGCAGAGAAAGCGGAAGAGAGACAGAAAACCCTACTACTGGAGGCAGAGGAAAGACGCAGAAAGGAGGCAGAAGAAGCAGGAAAACGACAGGACGTCCTGTTACGAGGTGAGCTGAACAAACAGGTTGACAAAATAGCTGAAATAGAAAAATCTGAGTCAACTATGAAAACAAGTATGTCAAGCTTAGAAGATTCAAAATATCAGAGAAATCAAAGAACGCTATTAACTGAAGTAAGGTCAGTTTTTACAAAGGCCCCATCGTTTAATGGAAGCACCCACTGGGCAACTTATCATCGCCAATTTGAAGCTGCCGCTCGCTTAAATAACTGGACAGAAGAAGAGAAAGGCCTTTCAATCATTCTTGCGTTAAAAGGACCTGCCGCAGAGCTAATACACAAAGTGCCATCTGACAGCCAGAACACACATGCCGAATTAACAAAAGCTCTGGAATTACGGTACGGTGACCAGTTTTGTGCGAAGTGTACCGTGTTCAACTTAAAGCGAGGTGACAGCGTTCAGGGGAGAGCCTTCAAGAGTTTGAAGCGAATATCGACCGACTGACGAGATTGGCTTATCCCGAAGAATCGGAGGACTTCGGGAAGTGGATTTCTCTTATTATGTTTATTGACGGTATCAGAAATAGTCAATTACAACAAGTGTTAAGAATAGCACAGCATGATAATAAAGCAGACGCTCTTGTTCATGCTCTCCGTTTTGAAGCTGCCAAGTCGGTGACCTACATTAATCAAAGTATGCCATCACGTTGTAGGCCAAATGGATCCAATACCACAGTATCGTCATAGCGGACGCCATAAAGAGACGACTCAAAAACAACAGTTTAAGAAGTCAGCAGCGCCACAACGATTTTTCGAACCAAAGGATAAAGACAGACGACCGAAGTGTTACAATTGTGGGAAACATGATCATCTACAGGTAGACTGCTGCAAGAATAAAATAGCGAGAGAAGAGATCGATCGCACCAATTGGAGGAGTAATGCCCCAGAACAGCACATAGTTTCTACGCTACATAAGACTAGTGGAAACCTGATCGTTAATGGATTTGCGGAAGGTAAACGGACATCATTTACACTTGACACGGGCGCTACAGTGTGCATTGTGCGCCCTGACTTAATCAGCAACCGACGGCCTCAAATTAGCTCTTGTACAATACAGACTGTAACTGGAAGCCCCGTCAAGGTGCTAGGAAAGGTAGACGTACGTGTACGCCTGGGTCTTCTCGAGTTTAGCCACCAAATGCTCGTTGCAGACATTGTCGATGAAGTGATTCTTGGTACGTCCAGTGTGGCAGCTGTTGCGTCATTCAAGTAGGTGATTCTAGTGAGTTCCAGGAACACTTGAAATAAGCAGTAAGCCGCCGGCGTGCAATTAAGGAGGGAAAGCTGTACTGCACCTCTCCAGGGCCTATATAAAGCCATAGCAGCCAGGTTGTCAGTCAGTTACTTGAGCGATTTTCGCTAGTGCGGATTGAGTGCTTGTCAAAGTGAAGAATTATTGTGTTATGTTTTATAATATTGTGCAAGACTCTATTAGTAGACATTTTTTATTGCGTGTGAACAATTTTTATTTGATTTGTTGTAAGAGACAGTGTTGTTAATTACGAAAAGTTTAACTGTGAAAATTAAAACGGGTGATTAGTGACATAATTGGTGTCTTGTATTTTGTTTTCCACTGTACCTACGACGATCAAGTAGCCCGTCGTAACAATAGATTCACACACTGCCACTATGCAGTGTACAAAGTGAGGAAAAATATAATTAATATGTATCATGTTTCTGCATTGTAGTGTAGTGTATAGTTCTGTGTATGTGTGTATCTGTGACTCAACAATATATGCATGAATATGAGATAAAATAAATCACGAAACGTCGCAAAAAATCTGCATTTCCATTAGATCGAAACTCGATATCCACTTGAAACTATACATATACACATATATATATTGTAACGTGACGGTTCCCTTAAAATAAAGATTTGAAACCCATTTATATTGAAGTACAGAACAATAGAGAAGTAATAAACTTATATAGTAAACTGTATGTACTAATAGATGTAGTTTAGTCAAGACTAAATAATGATTGTTTATTAATAGGTATAAAATGTAATAAAAACAGTATGACTGGATAAGGTAGTTTTATCTACCTATGATAAATTAACATATAGACAATTTAGAGAGGAAAAATGGTAAAAGAATTGTTTAGAGTATAAAGAATAGATACTTAATATTATTATGTGTTGTAAATAAGCATTTGTACATTAAGAAATAGATAATGTTCAAGGGTACACTAGACAATATTATATCTATGGTACAATCAATATGTTTTATAAGAAATTAATGTTCACGTTTCTTATAATTAGTATTAAAATCAATTTTGTTAACAGTTAAGATCATATGTAAAGTGAAGGGAAATGGGTGTGTATCAAAAGAATACTTTTAAACATGAAATATTATATTAGGCCAAAATTAAAAAATGTCACTTTGAGAAATACTGAACAAAAACCTATATTGTGAGATCTCAAAATGATCAGTAGAGAAAGAGGATTTCGTTGGTAATAATTTTATTACTCTTGTACCTAGCATAAGATAGGTATGTTAGAATTAATATTTTGATGTAATTTTGACAAGAAAAACCGACGCCATGACATGACAATGCTTGGAGTTTCAGCCAATGGGAATTTCGCATATTTGCACCAGAAAGCCCCAAAATTCAACCCAAGCTAGTTAGTTGATTGTTGAACCTCGAGTAGTAAAGATCGGACCCTCCGCAACACTTTTGGATAGGAAACTGGAATCGGACTCGAACATCAGACAGGTTAGGTGTACAGTGAACCTGAGTTAAATTATAATCGAGTGATAAATCTATATAGTGAATTATTAAAATAATAATAATGAATTATATAGTGAAAACAACCAAAAAAGAATAAGAAAGTGTAAACACAAAAAGGAAAGTATTGTGATATTAATACAATTTTTAAAAAAACTTTTTAACAGATATTATAAACCAACCTGTGACACTATATACACTAGTGAACTATTTTTTTTCACAAACACTGAACTATCAAACACTAACACTTTTGTATTTTTTAGTGGTTAAGTAATTATTTTTCTGTGTTTAATTTTAAAGAAGTGTAGCATTCATTAACCTAGAAAGACACTGTCGGCAATCACGAACTGTTCAGTACTATAGTTATAAGTTATTCTTTCGTTGTATCATATTATAATTTTAAACTATGATGTTTTGTACTTCACTAATGGCATTTTCTCGATAATTATTGTAGTCAAAAGAACACACGTGGTTATATTTACATAGTGTAAATCGATAACCATTCTGAGATCGACATTTTCAATAGTGCCAACCGCTGAGCATTAATATACCAAGCCAGGGTAATTCATGTTAAGAATTATTTATTTATTTTAATTTAGAAAAGAAAGGATTTCAAACCTCAATATATAGCAGTCAAAAAAATTAAAAATTTAATTTTCATACTTGACCAGTTGTTCTCACGCTACGGTGGCAGTGACTCTAAGAACAGAGCCATAAAACAAAGTAATTGGGGTAGGTGACAACTAACGCCCTATCATACAATAGACGCGCGTTCTGTACGAGACAACAATAAGAAGTGACACTTGAGTAGGGGGAAAATGCCGGTTCTAACTCACAAAGGAATGCCGCCTTTCTTAAAAAACATAAAAAACGATAAAAAACAAGATCAAAGAGATGCCGCCGTTCCCGCGGTCCAAGATTTTTCCCACGCTCTCCCCACCACCCTGGACCGCGAATTTTCGCGAATATAATTTTTTATATGCAGCCTTTCGCGAGCCTAAATCACTTTCACTTTCTAATTTCCGCGAATATAATTTTTTATATGCAGCCTTTCGCGAGCCTAGATCACTTTCACTTTCTACTGGACCACAGCATCCGCGACTTTTTCGCGTATCTGGACCACAGCATCCGCGAATATAATTTTTTATTTTTTTATATGCCGCCTTTCGCGAGCTTAGATCACTTTCACTTTCTATCACTTGATGCATTATAGTGTATATATTAAATATATGATCAGGGTTACCAACCTTGCATGAGTTCAAATTTGTTATAATGTATATGAAATCTATATGATCAGGTTTACCAACCTATGGTGGGGGGGTTCCGATTTGATGCATTATAGTGTATATATTAAATATCTGATCAGGGTTACCAACCTTGCATGAGTTCAAATTTATTGTGTGTTATAATGTATATTAAATCTATATGATCAGGTTTACCAACCTATGTATGGGTTCAAACTTGATATGTGTGTGTGTATTATAGTGTATATTAAAATATATGATATTACCAATCCTGCATTATTGTGTGTGTATAGAACAGATCTGCCAACATTTTTCTTCAGTGGGAAATTCAAACTATATTATAGTAAATTGTTGCCGACTTCGATATCAACTCTCTCTCCCCTCCTCTCTCTTTGTCTCTAGACACAGTTGTCGATCACGATATAAACTCTCTCTCTCTTTATGTCATCAGTTTTACATAAGCGTTGTGCTACTTATGGATTATTGTAAGTAGCGATACTAAAATGTAATCACCAGGAAATATATATATATATTTATCACCTACCTCGTTGCGTCCTACTTATAATTTTTTTTTTTTGACACATGGCAGTCATTGACCATGATTTAGAAATTAATATACTGCCAAGTCTGTGTGTGTGTGTGTGTGGTAAAGTGTTACGCATAAAAAAAAATCTCCTTGAAATAAGGTATTTTCAAAAGTTTTGTGTACACATACACACATTGCATATGTCTCTCTCTCTCTCACTGCAAACGTTGACAAGAATTCCCTTATTCAAACGATTTGTATGTGTGTACACGAACTTAAGTACAGACGATTGTAATTTTAAAAATTCATTTTTTGCATTAAATATATATCGTAAACAATGAAATAATAATATTTCGTCATTGTAAGATTTTAATAAAACAATTATCAGTTTAAATAATAATTTTCATGATTGTAAGATACAACCTACAAATTATTAAAATGTCTCTCTCACACACATTTCTGATTACTATACAAATAATTGCATGCATATTCGGAGTACGTTGACAGCATTGATCGGTTCAGCGAAACAAGTCTTTGCACACACACACACACACACACACACACAACGATACTGAATTAGATATAGTTATTATTCGCTAAATTAAACCAGAGGTCATTAACCTTGTGTACGACGTCCTACATTCTAATTTCACACCTGCTAGTCATTAGCAGTGCTGACAGTAATTAGGATTATAAAGTATTTACTCTAAAAACGGACAACTCTACTTTCTAATTTGACACCTGTCAAGCATTAACACCGCTTACAGTAATTACTCTAAAAACGGACACACACACACACACACACACACACACACGTGCTTTCCCCACTACAGTGTACACTATATATACGCTAAGTAAGTTAGCGGCAATTTCTTATTTGTCTACTTGTGCATCCTGATACTGCACGTATTACGTGTCTTCCAGTATACACATCTTCTTTTGGTAAGTGTATAGATTTTATTTAAACGTAAAAATTATCAAGTGCATTATTTATTGAATTTAATACATGTGTGTGTGTGTGTGTGTGTGTGTGTGTGTGTGTGTGTGTGTGTGTGTGTGTGTGTGTGTGTGTGTGTGTGTGTGTGTGTGTGTGTGTGTGTGTGTGTGTGTGTGTGATCAAATAACAATTTCTGAAAATATATTCTTACCGTATTTTTATAGTGGCAATTTCTCATTGATCGCTGATACATCGTGAAATCTCTCCATCTTTTTTAATAGTTGAAAGACTGTTTGTACGTCTTCAGTGTAGACAACGCACATACTAGTTTGGCTGATACTGTACGTCTTACGTGTCTTCCAGTATACACATCTTCTTTTGGTAAGTGTATAGATTTTATTTAAACGTAAAAATTATCAAGTGCATTATTTATTGAATTTAATACATGTGTGTGTGTGTGTGTGTGTGTGTGTGTGTGTGTGTGTGTGTGTGTGTGTGTGTGTGTGTGTGTGTGTGTGTGTGTGTGTGTGTGTGTGTGTGTGTGTACGCGTGTCTGTATGATCAAATTACAATTTCTGAAAATATATTCTTACCGTATTTTTATAGTGGCAATTTCACATTGATCGCTGATACATCGTGAAATCTCTGCATCTTTTTTAATAGTTGAAAGACTGTTTGTACGCCTTCAGTGTAGACAACGCACATACTAGTTTTGGTAAGTTGTACAGATTTTATTTAATTTTAATTTTAATGTATGTGCAGATTTTATTTAAACGTAAAAATTATTTGCATTATCAAGCGTGAATATACATGTGTGTGTATGATCAAATTATTATGTCTGTTACAAATTTTCTGAAAAATTGCTTTAAACAAACGTTTTTAATGTAACAAATTTAGAAAGTAGGTCACAGCGTATGATGACATTTATATCTCTCTCTAATTCTGTTGTGGACATACATAGCTGTAAGCAGTGACTATCTCCTTATGAATGCGGAATGTAGACTTTCCTAAAATTATTTGCATTAAAACATTATCAAACGCATTATTGAATTTAATACATGTGTGTGTGCGCGTGCGCGTATGTGTATGATCAAATTATTATGGAGTGGGTTATACAAATAATAATAAAGTGTGTGTAATATATATATACACATTTATTAAAATACATACACACAGCTCCAAGATTATATTAAACAGTTTTACAATTAAAAATACATACACAGCTCCAAGATTATATTGTTACAAGTATGAAAATATATCTAAACTAATATTTACAATTTAAAAAAAAAACATACACAGTTCCAAGATTATATTGTTACAAGTATTAAAATATATCTAAACTAGTTTTACAATTAAAAATACATACACACACATAGCTCCAATATTATAATGTTACAAATATGATGAAAATATATATATATTTAAAACTAGTATTTACAAAATATGTATAAAATAAGACTTAAACACGTCTATGTACTGTGTTGGTCAATGGCGTATATTCTACAAGCGAATCATGTAGTATCATACAGTAGGCGGTCGTCTGTGTAGGAAAATTCGTTGACGATTCAAATTCTAAACGTACATCAACTGCTGAAGACTTAAGTGCTTCGTCTTGTCTGCTACAATCGAAAACAAACAGCGGGGCTTTTGATTTGAATAATTCCGGTGTCAGTACTGGGCTGCCGTCTAAACGGTGGTAATACGAACTTTGAAAACTGGCGTACATATTGTACAATAATGCAAAACGGTATTTCCCAATATCCAAGTTTAAATTATCGTAAGGATAATACTTGTCGTTTAGAAACAGCCTCGCATTGATCACGTTACAGTGATCGAATTCATCAGCGTGTGCTGTCAGTACATTTTTTCTTGCTGTCTGAAACGCTAACACAACAAAGCGTGGTTTTTCTAGCTGACTCGAGGTCTTGACAATCCAATTCTGCCTTTTAGTCTGTGGTAAGGCAGGATACTCGTGCAACTCCCAGGTCCTAAAAGGCATAGTTATCTGGTGGTCTTTCTCTATGAGTCGTAACAGTGGTAATCTGTACGCATTAGCTACATGTACATAAGGCATTTTCCAGTAAACTTTATCTAGTTCAAGAACACAATTAGCAGTCGTTTGTCCGCTTACTAAAACCATAGCATTTATGTCGGTAGAAGCACGTAGGAGTATAAGTTCTTGTTTCACGTTCAGCACGATGCGTGTATAGTCTTCTGCGAATCCCATTAGCATTTTCAGTGGTATACAAAAATTGAATTCGCCGTCATCATTCACTTTTAATATGTTCGTGGTCGGTGCCACCCAACCTGCGTTTTCCATTGCGTTACGTGTGTTGTTGTTGAGTGATAGAAAAGTTTTAATAGTTGACGTAACACCGACGTTTCTGGTATGGTCC
Source organism: Magicicada septendecula (assembly GCA_034769895.1). Taxonomy (NCBI): domain Eukaryota; kingdom Metazoa; phylum Arthropoda; class Insecta; order Hemiptera; family Cicadidae; genus Magicicada; species Magicicada septendecula. Next base: position 30,379,946 of record CM068371.1, on the reverse strand, counting down.
ACTACCACTCCGGCCAACTCGTAACGAATCTCTTCAAAGAGAAATGCTATATCATTGTTCACCAGTTCCACATTCAGTGCAGTATCTGCAGCCACACTAGAGTTTTTAACCAACTTGCCTTCGATGTAGAGGAAACTTTCTGACGGCAGTGTAAAGACGTCCTGTTGTTGTATTGGCACACGTATTTCATCATTGTTTCCATATCTTGTTGTTGCGTACGGTGCGTGTGAGTGAAATGAAAAGTGTGTGATACTGTCTTCAAAGAACGGTTGCTGCTCCACTGATAATATTCCACTCGCCATGTTACTTGTTTACAACAACAAAACCCAGTGAAATCAGGAAACGGCGGTTAACTGATGTTAATCGTTTCAGTTTCGAACGAGTACTGATGCGTTTCCTAACTGATCTTTCTTCTTCTTTTATTACTGACGACGACTGTGGTAGCAGCGGTGGCGAAGAAACAAAGTACAAGCCCATGTCTATAGTCGTTTTAGATGTAAACGCACAGTGATGACTTCTCCGCGAAAATCTATTACGTCACCGTCCTGATCGTGTAAAGATAATGTTATGTTGTCCAAACGACTCACATTCACAGGTAGGTATATGACGTTTGTAGGCGATTCAATTATTTTGAATCCTGGTTCGACTGACGGATAGAACGAGTGCAGTGTGTGCTCGGTTTTACCGTTCTTGTATGATCCTTGCGCTATATTACACCTTATCAGTATACTGTTCACTTTTATAATGTTAACTGTGGCGTCAGACGTGTGAGTTTTATTCGCTTCAAGCAGACGCTTTCCCTTGAAACCCAACATATCACCGATACCGTACACTGTTTGTTGAAAGTCAATATCCAGTGCACAAGTCAGCTCACATTTCAGTGTATTGTTGTTAGGACGTAGACTAATCTTTGAGTCTCCTAACTGCTTTTTGAGGAAGGCTTCTATGTCACCGATTTCATAAGCACCTGTAGGTAAAGTTATCAAGTCCCACGTTGTTCCGTCTCGTAGTACTGGAAACACGTTGTTTTTTCCTTCAATCACGTTCGGTATACTGTTGTATGTAGTAAAGTCCAATAGACCTACATACCATTCGCCGTTTGTTAGTTCGAGAGGCGGGAAAAAGTCACATACAAGAGCAGCAGCATTCGTACCTTCGCTTACTGATCACTCGCGCGTTAAGAAGTCCAAACATAAATATGACTGTGTGTGGTGGCTGTTCACGTTCGTAATTGTAGTAAATGTCAGTGTCGGTTCCAAAATACTGTGTCAGCTCAAGAGGTGGCTGCATATTACCATACGCATCATAGTAGTAAACTTGTTTGTTTCGCTTCTTGTAGCAAACCCAGTGCGTACCAGGTCCTTCTGCACTGTCTAGATTAACAACTGCACTCTCATTCTTCCATGGTTGTGTGTGTGGTAAAGTGTTACGCATAAAAACTCCTCTGAAATAAGGTATTTTCAAAAGTTTTGCGTACACATACAAATCACTGTCAGACAATGCACGCACTGGTATGCAAATTAGTTTTTTTGTCTGTAAGGTCGTAGGTATAGACCTGACGCTATTTTTTTATTGTTACGTTTATGTCTTGGGACTGTTTTGCGTTTGCAGGTCGTTTTGCGTTTGTTCACGGATTGACGTTTAATTCCTGAACCCTTCTTCTTTTTTCTGCAACCACTACGCGAGCTCCCTCCACCCACTGCCGATTTCGCCTTCATCGCTGCCGCTACGGCCGCCGCGTACGCTCTTTCGCTGATGCCTGAATTCAAAGCTTTCACTCGATCCCACGCCTTGTCGGCAAGAACGCGATCAGCTATACGTCTTCGACTGTTGTCTTTGTACCTTGCGTAGGCGATATCGTGTTCGCGACAGGCTTCGTCCAGCTCGTTGATTCCGCGCTCGCCACGTGCCAATCTCTCTTTGAGTTTTGTTCCAGGTCCACAGAATCGGTAGCCGGGTAGGTGTAATTCTACTGGTAATGCATCCACCGCTCGATTAATCAAAGTAGGTACTGACGAAACGATAGCGGGTACAGTGTTTTTAAGTATTTTTCCAATTACACCACGCCCCATTCTTTTCTTACGAAGTACGTGCATTCTTGTAAACAGATCTCCAATCCTTGATTTCCGTTTCCGTATCGAGAACGTCTATTAAACGCCCCACCTCTTCAATATATTCAGACAGGACTGAACGCTGTGTCGTGCTGTCTTGATATTTATAGACAAACTTTATTAGATTGATTATATGAGCGTGAAATACCTGAGTGACCTTGTACAATTCGGTCTTTATATGTAATTTTAATTCGTGCATTTGTCGTACAGTGACTGCGTCTTTGTCATTGACACTGTTCGCTATATTCGTAATTTTTCTTCCGGCAGCGTAGAAAGCATCGTTTTGCAAACTGATTGTGTGTGCGTGTAAAAATTCCCAATTCACTGCGTCTTTGAAGTCAACAGGCGCTTGCACACGTGTTAGTCGACAGTCATTAACGATTACGTTACCTGCACGATCTTTTTTCAAACTCTTCTCGTCTACGTATCGTTTTGTGGCTGCATCTCTTGATTTAAGCGGATCGTTTAGCCTTATTATTCGATGATCTTTTGCGTCTACGGTAGCGTTGTCGTCGTTCTTGTACTGTAAGCATGTGTCCTTTACGTACTGTAAAGAAACAACATCGTGCAACTCTTCAGGATCACCCAAGTTGCATATCTTTTTGTTTTTCACATCAAAGTGACCGTCGTTAGTCACTCCTAAACCGATATCCTCACGCAGACTTCGATGAGTTTCTTTTCGCACTCTTACAGCGCTGTCGTGTCTACCGAACTTGTCTACACTCATATTTATGAAGAAGAACTGATGGTTATAGAACGGTGCGTCTGCTTTTATATGATAATACCGGTTTCACGTAATTCTTCCAATATCGAAACGATTTCATTCCTATGACCAGTATGACCGCTATTTTGAGACGCCATTAACAGTCTCAATCTATTAACCAACTCGTTAGGATCATCCCAATGCACGTAATCGATTGCAGTGTTCGGTTTCATCTCCATATAGCCACTCCCTGTACGTTTTCGTGCAAACAATTTAGATATTACTAGTCGGTACTTGACGCCACTGTTACTGTTTATTCGCGTATTGTGTTTATATTTTTGTTTGTGTCCGTTGGTTGCTAGTAGTATAGACTTATATTTCCTCATATCATCCTTATTGTATTTTTTCGGTAGTTTCATAAACAAAAGTTCATACAGACCAGGTGTACCCTCGTAAATTTTTCCTTTGACATGAAAGTTGTCGTTATCATCGATTTTTACATTTGAATCACCTATCATAAATTTACCACCTTCGTATCGAACACCATACATGCGATCTATAATCCGTTTACAGTCCGCCGATTCACACAAACGCATATATTTGTTTGCTAATGAATCCTCGCTGAAATGTGAAGCGTTAGGGTTCCAAGCGTCCTCTTCACTGAAATGAGAAGCGTTATGACTTTGCATACCACTTTCGTTTTCTGTTATTACGTGTTGTGTAGGCTCTTCTTGTTTTATCTGCTACTCCTCCTCCTCCTCCTCCATCATATCACCACTTAACTTTCGTGAAATAACTTCTAACGGTTCCAGAATCGGTCTGTAATTTTTTCTAAACGCCTCGTCGCTTTCTCTGATACCGTGTTGTAATGCATGATATTTTTTCCTTATGTTGTCGCTTATCGTGTCTATATCATACGCGAGTCTTTCCTCCTTATTCATTGCCATCGTGTGTTAGCAAGAGGACTGATTACATTACTACAGTGCAACCACTTTTATACTTCGTCGGAAACAATTATGAATCGATCAAAGCCGATTCTATATCTACCTTCATTTATTGGCGAGTCTTTGTCTATGACTAGAAATCCATAACGATCCTTCCACGCTTCCATGCAGACGTCTTTGAAAGCATCATATTTCATATCTATGTTAACGTGATCATTGTATGCATGTCGTAAATGTAGATCGTCTTGTTTGAACAATATCAACAAGTTAGCGTTGTCACGTACCAATTGTTTCGGTATCTGGCTATATGTCTGGCATAGATAGAATGTGTCCACACCGCTATGTCTCCCCATAGCAAAATACTTTCGAATATTGTTTTGTCTTTCACACGATACATCATCGAATACGATAACAGAGTCGAGACCAGTGATTTCAACCAGTAGTAGATCCAACCAGCGGTAGTGTCCTTGTTCACTGAAAGCTCGATACATGTGTGTCTTCAGTGTGCGATTAAAACGTTCCACTATGGAAGCTTTTTTCTCACTGTAGGTTGAGTAATGTTTCACATTATACTTTTTTAGCAACGCTTGTACTGTGCTGTTGTAATACTCCTTCCCGTTGTCTGTCTGTAAATATTTCATTCGATTAGCAGTTAGTATAGGCTCTAGTGCATGCTTTACTTCTTTTCCTGTCTTTGTTTTCAATGGTACAGCGTACGCGTACTTGCTAAACGCATTGATCACTGTCATCATGTACATGTACCCTTTGTTCACTCGAGCGTATGGTATCATCACCACAAGATCCGCCTGGTACAAGTCGTGTAGACCCTTCAATTCAACCGCGCGCCTCACGAAATTCCTTCTCGCTGCTCTGTGTAGCTCTAGAGCTATAGTCTTGCGTGCGTTGTTCATGGTTTAAGATACACTAACATAATACCGACGTTAAAAATACTATATATATCTATAACAGTTTCTTTGTTTTTCAGTATTCATTCACACATCTGAATATCATCATGTCCGACCTTCAACAGAATCCAGAACATCAGCAGGAACAGGAACATCCTCAACAAGGTAAAAATATTTTAAAATACCAATTTTCTCTCTATAATTATGTAGCAAACCAAATTTGTTTGATATGAATTAACTCTGTCTAACCTGTACAAGATAGTCTCTTGCCGTTGTTTAGAAATTGATATGACGGAGAAAATTTTTTATGTTCTGACATAGGTTTGTCACCTTCTCCCCAATGTATTGTCTCTTGACATCGTTTAGAAATTGACATGACGGAGAAAATTTTTCATGTTCCACCATAGGTATGTCACCTTCTCTCCAATGAACTAATTCAATTTCGCAACAAAAGCATTTAACTCTATCGTCTATGAATGACATACTATGTCCACAAACATCATAATTTAGCGGATAGTAGTAAAACCCAGCAAACGCTAACTCGTCGGGACTGACAAACGTCACTTCCCAATACTTGAACGATTTTCTTCTTTCACTTTCAATGCTAAAATCATGAGTAGCTGCCATCTTCACAGTTTGCAATAAACTAACGTATTACTAACGTGTACTATCTATTTATTTACCACAAACATGAATGTGTGTTATTCATCATTCCTATTAGCTAATACATGTGTTTCTATTGTTTCAGATATGACACGATTTTATATTGTGCGAAACAGTAGTATTAGAGGATGTCTCACAACTTTTAATTACCTGCCTGTGTACACAGAAGAAGAAGATCAAGATATAGTACCGATAATGACCGAGGTGCGACCTTTATTGTGCAAGGATATTCTGGCAGAACAAGCACGTTTACGCAGTATCAAATAGCATATTGCGTGCAAGATACGTTTCACTAAAACTATGTTAGATGGTGACAGCGGCGAAGAAAAAGTGGTAACCAAAGACGCCGTCTTCCACGGACGTTGTCGTACGTTGCTCACGGACGACAACGACGAGTTGAACTGTCTACTCGATGAATCCTACGATAAAATCATGAATAGCATATCCAATTTTACCCGTGACGGGAGCGGATGGTCGGTGGATGCTGTACTGAAGCTGGAACTAGTTGTTGGACGGTACCAGCCTCTAGCAGCATCCTCCTACCTTCCAACCCCGCGAAAACTTGCAGTCACCAGGGCAGTAGTCAACATCAATAACTCCCAAGATGAAATGTGTTTTCTATGGTCCGTACTAGCTCACATACACCCTCAAGGACGTAATAAAGAACGTGTTTCAAAATACCTCTTATTCAAAAACACAATAAATATGTCCGGTATCGAGTACCCTGTTTCTATAAATTCACTTTCTAAATTTGAAACACAGAATCCCAACATTTCTATAAACGTTTTCGGCTATGATATAGACGACAATATCAGAAACGAATCAAAAAATGAGGTTTATCCGTTAAGAATTACCCCCAATAAGGACAGATTACATCACGTTAATCTTTTACTTCTGTCCGATACAAATAGCCGAAAACATTACTGTCTTATCAGTAACATGAGTAGATTGTTATCATCCCTTACAAAACACGAGCATAAATCATTTTACTGCGACTACTGCCTGCATCGTTTCTCCACAGAACATGGTCTGTCCGATCATCTCCCCTACTGCACACCTCACGGCGAGCAGAAAACCAAAATGCCCACAGAGGAGGAGAAGTTTATGTCATTTAAAAATTACGCGCACTGTCTTAAAGTACCCTTTACCGTCTACGCCGACTTCGAGTCCCTCATCACTCCGCTTCAATCGTGTTCACCTGGTAACAACGTCCCGACGACAGTGCACGAGTTAGGCGAATTCTACTCAGTTGATAGCAACGGTGCCCGTCAGAAAATAACTTCTCCTCCTGTATCGTCCACATCATACGAAGCGATGCATATTCCGTCAGGTTTCTCCTATGCTATCGTGGATCATACACACAGACTCTGGAGAGAGGCTAAAGTTTATTGAGGTGAAAACGTTGTAGACACTTTCTTCTCGTGGTTGATGAAAGACGCCGAGGATATGATGAAGGTAGTACGACATAACGTGCAAATAATTATGTCCGATGATGACAATGTTGCGTTCACTAACGCCACCGTTTGTCATTTGTGTGAGCGCCCTTTGACAGACGATGACAAGGTACGCAATCATTGTCATCTTACGGGGAAATTCTTGGGAGCAGCTCACAATAGCTGTAATCTAAGCTACAAGATGCCTCGTCATATCCCCGTCTTCTTTCACAACCTTCGTGGCTACGACTGTCACCATTTAATGCAGGGTTTAGGAAAATATAAGGACCAACACGTATCCTGCATTGCAACATCCAGTGAGCGTTACGTGTCGTTCTCCCTGGGTCCCTTGCGTTTCGTAGACTCTTTTCAATTTCTTAATCGCTCTCTGGACACACTCGTTACCAATCTGTCCACGTCCGGGAGCCAATTTCCTTTGCTCAGAGAGGAAATGCTTAGACGGGGTTTCGACGAACAGACCAATCTGCTCGTACGCAAGGGAGTATACCCTTACGAGTACGTTGACAGCATTGATCGGTTCAACGAAACAAGTCTACCCGCTCGTGAACACTTTGATAACCGGTTGTTGGAATCGGCTATTTCGGACGCAGATTACGAGCACGCACAAAACGTGTGGAGTGCATTCAATCTGCGTACGTTTGGCGATTACCACGATTTGTATTTGTTGACAGACGTAATGCTGCTGGCCGATGTCTTTGAAAGTTTCCGAGACATGGCCTTACGCGATTACTGCTTGGACCCGTGTCATTTTTACTCGCTTCCTGGACTCGCTTGGAACGCGATGCTAAAAATGACAGGGGTCGAATTAGAGCTGTTAACAGAGATAAATATGCATCTGTTCCTTGAGTCTGGGGTCCGCGGAGGCTGCGCGATGATATCCAACCGTCACGCAGTCGCTAACAATCCTCTGATTCCAGATCAGTACGATGTATCGAAACCGACCTCCTTCATTCTGTATACAGACTGTAATAATTTATACGGTGCAGCCATGTCGCAACCACTCCCTTACGCAGACTTCCGATGGCTCGATCGTAACGAAATCGAGTCCTTGGACGTGCGTAATGTGAGTGATGATTCCGACATCGGGTACATCCTCGAAGTCGACCTACACTATCCTGATACCTTACACGACCTGCATTCCGACTAACCACTTGCACCTGTGCGCCAGCGCGTAACACCCGATATCCTTTCTCCCTTTTCCAAACGTTTACACGAGAGTATATACAGATCATCGTATAACGAATCAGGGTCATCCGTAGAGAAGTTGTTAACAACTTTGGAGGACAAACAAAATTACGTTCTCCATTATCGAAATTTGAAATTGTATTTAAGTCTTGGCTTAGAGCTGAAAGCGACTCATAGGGTGTTGTGTTTTAAGCAAAGCGCTTGGTTGAAACCGTTTATCGATTTCAACACCCGCAAGAGGCAAACAGCCGTCAACAGCTTTGAAAAAGACCTTTTCAAACTGATGAACAACGCCGTATACGGTAAGTCGCTGGAGAACGTACGGAAACATATAGACTTTGAACTAGTCTCGAATGAACGACGGCTTCAAAAACTAGTTTCCACACCTAGGCTAAAACGTATGATTCGTTATACGAACGATCTGGTGGGGCTCTCACTCCGTAAAAAATCCATTGTTCTTTCCCGTCCCGTGTATGTCGGCTTCACGGTGCTTGACGTTAGCAAAACGATAATGTACGACTTTCATTATCGTTATGCTGTCGCCAAGTACGGTTGCAACGTTAAATTATTAATGACAGATACAGACAGTCTGATGTATAGCATTCAAACTTGTATGCAGACATGAAGAAGGACCTACACGTTTTTGACACATCGGATTACCCTACGTCTCATCTTTGTTATAGCCTTAAGAACAAAAAGGTTGTCGGTCTGTTCAAGGATGAAACGTGTGGTCGTCCTATTAGAGAATTCGTGGGTCTCCGTGCGAAATGTTATTCGTTCCTTGTGGCCCACGAAGATCCCACCCAAGAGTGTCAAAAACGTGTATGTAAAGGTGTGCCTCGAGTTGCAATTAAGAGGAGTCTGCGACACGATATGTATCGCAAGTGTCTCACTGATCATTGTCAGTTTTCTACCAGTGCGCTTTGTTTACGTAGCGATCATCATACGCTGTACACGATGCGTGTAAATAAGCAAGCGTTGTCACCGTATGATGATAAGCGTTATATATTAGACAATGGTCATGATACACTTGCATACGGTCATTATCGGATATGACAACGCATCAACATGGAGAACGACGACACCTCCCCACCTACTAAAAAAATTCGTCTCCATGTATAGTAACCCCCCTCAACACTTGTTTCTTTCGTCAGTTGATGTCTCTCGGTGCTTCAGTCCAGACGTCTGTAAACGTAAGTTCACATATTAATATCTCAACGATATTTGTATGTTTAAACATAATATATATAGAGTTTGTAATGTGTGTGGTTTCTTTGTCTTACAGTATTATGGATAACACTGCGGTTATAATCGACTTCCAGTGCTTTTTCGACGACAACGGAAAATATATTGTGAAGGAACTGTCAATCATGGACGTTCTGAGATTTGCTGGTAGACATTGGATTTTGACACCGCCTGCTACATCCGTTACGAATCCCAAATACGTTAGGACAAACCGCTGGTTAACAACAAATTATCATAGACTTAGATGGAGCGAAGGAGAGACACCATACGACAATCTTGTTTCATTGTTAACATCACATACACGTATATATAAATATGTGTTTGTGAAGGGTTTTGAGAAAAAACGTTTTTTGCAATCAAAGATAATACACAATAATATCATCAATCTCGATGACTTTGGTTGTCCTAAAAACATACCGTATATATTTCATGGAACAGAATGTCTTAGACATTTAAATTCTTCTGACCGTTGTGCCAACTATAAGGTGCATGCTATTCGGGAATGGATGATTCATGATTTTTGCTTTAAACAAACATTTTTAATGTAACAAATTTAGAAAGTAGGTCACCGCGTGTGGACATGTACATACATGCATAGCTGTAAGCAGTGACTATTTTCTTATGAAAATGGACTTTCCTAATGACATTGTTATATTTTTGGTGTCTCTAATTTCGTCTGTGGGACATGTTCATACATGCAAATGAAAGTGGGACACCGACGTTACCACCACCACCACCACTATCACATTGTACTGTCCTTTTGTGTCGAATATTCTGTCATTGTTTGGTTCTCTCTGGTTTGATTCAGACGTGTTCACTAGTGTCTTCTAATAATGTCGTTTCTTGTAAAGTTTAATGCTGTAAGTGCTATCGAGTACAAACGATGTTCAGAATTGATAGTGAATAAAAAATATCCCATCATGGTCTTAACAAATGTGGACACAAAATATGGGAACTCTGTGCTTGCTACGTTGGAGGATGGCGACCGTAAGTATCGTGTCTATCTTCCTAAGAGGTATGAAGGTGTCTTCACGAATGAGGATCTCAGACATATGAAACCTAAAGAACTACATTTAGTGTATCGAGGGACGAGAAATCAAACAACACAAGTAGAGATTGAGTCCTAACGTCGTAAGTAGCAATCGTGTTAACAAACAATTTATTGATGTGTGTGTGTGTGTGTGTGTGTGTGCGTGTGTGTAGTTTCAACTCTCTGTACTTAACACTTTAATAATTGAATTTGTATGTACATGATAAATGTATCATTGATTCTACAAGTTTCGTTGAATAATAGTTGGTTCGATTAGAAATTATTTGAAAGTACATTAACTTATGTGATAAATGTATCATTGATTCTAAGTAGTATTTACAAATTTCCAGTGAATAATATTTGGTTTGGTTTGATTAGAAATTATTTGAAAGTACATTAACTTATGAAAAATGACATATACTTGAAAAAGTTTACTTACTTAACACATTTGATTCTTTCCACTAACTGTGTGTGTGTGTGTGTGTGTGTGTGTGTGTGTGTGTGTGTGTGTGTGTGTGTGTGTGCGTGTGATAATTGAATATTATCGTATCAGTGATTCTAATATCGACTGTATTGTTATGTTACAGATAAACTTCCTTGTGAACTGTATCTACAGCCGTGAAATTATTATTTAAAAATCTTACAATGTCAAAAATTATTTTATATAACAATGTTTGTTTGTGATATATATATATTTAATCAATAATTGTATTATAGCGGTTTGTAAACTATATTTTAAGTTTGTGTACAGTGTTGTAAATATATATATTTAATTATTTAAAACAAATTATGGTTTATTTTAATTTATTTCGTTATAAACCTTCGAATATGCATCCAATTATTTGTATAGTAATCAGAAATGTGTGAGAGAGACATTTTAATAATTTGCAGGTTATATCTTACAATTACGAAAATTATTATACAATGTGTGTACACAAAACTTTTGAAAATACCTTATTTCAAGGAGATTTTTTTTTATGTGTAACACTTTACCACACACACACAGACTTGGCAGTATATTAATTTCTAAATCATGGTCAATGACTGCCATGTGTCAAAAAAAAAATTATAAGTAGGACGCAACGAGGTAGGTGATAAATATATATATATATTTCCTGGTGATTACATTTTAGTATCGCTACTTACAATAATCCATAAGTAGCACAACGCTTATGTAAAACTGATGACATAAAGAGAGAGAGAGTTTATATCGTGATCGACAACTGTGTCTAGAGACAAAGAGAGAGGAGGGGAGAGAGAGTTGATATCGAAGTCGGCAACAATTTACTATAATATAGTTTGAATTTCCCACTGAAGAAAGATGTTGGCAGATCTGTTCTATACACACACAATAATGCAGGATTGGTAACCCTGATCATATATTTTAATATACACTATAATACACACACACATATCAAGTTTGAACCCATACATAGGTTGGTAAACCTGATCATATAGATTTAATATACATTATAACACACAATAAATTTGAACTCATGCAAGGTTGGTAACCCTGATCATATATTTAATATATACACTATAATGCATCAAGTCGGAACCCCCCCACCATAGGTTGGTAAACCTGATCATATAGATTTCATATACATTATAACAAATTTGAACTCATGCAAGGTTGGTAACCCTGATCATATATTTAATATATACACTATAATGCATCAAGTGATAGAAAGTGAAAGTGATCTAAGCTCGCGAAAGGCGGCATATAAAAAAATAAAAAATTATATTCGCGGATGCTGTGGTCCAGATACGCGAAAAAGTCGCGGATCTTGACACAGATCAGCGAAAAAGTCGCGGATGCTGTGGTCCAGTAGAAAGTGAAAGTGATCTAGGCTCGCGAAAGGCTGCATATAAAAAATTATATTCGCAAAAATTCGCGGTCCAGGGTGGTGGGGAGAGCGTGGGAAAAAATCTTGGACCGCGGGAACGGCGGCATCTCTTTGATCTTGTTTTTTATCGTTTTTTATGTTTTTTAAGAAAGGCGGCATTCCTTTGTGAGTTAGAACCGGCATTTTCCCCCTACTCACTTGAGTTGACAGGAGCGTCCCAACGGATAATTATGACACCGTAACTATTTGAACAATGTACTTGGCTCGGCCGGACGTTTACACAGAATTGAAGCGAGCGTGGGTTGAGGGTGCAGCTAAGGAACGAGGTCACTTTACAAAAAACGAGACGAGAGACAAAGGGTTCAGGACATACTGCAGTCTTTAGAAAAGATCCAAACAACAAACTATGAAGAGAACCAGCGCCAAGTCACAGCGGGATATACGCCTAAGTGACAAGCTAAAATTTACGACGAGAAAGCGTGGAGGTTACAACCGTCGACACTTGATGGAAAAACTGTTAATTGCCATGACACAGAGTTTCAGTAACGAACAATACTCGGAATATTAAGAGTAAACCCTTGCTGGAGACTCGAACAATGAGTTGATTGACACGCGGGGAATGGCTTGCATTTCCCAGAACGAGAGTGACGCCTGGACAAGACGACTCAAAGGACATCTCTAGCTACCTATCAGGACAAAGTATTTCACAAGAGAGAGCGGAAAATAGGCCCGTTTCTATAGCAACTAACAGAAGAACGAATCAGAGGGTAGAAGACTGGAAGACTTCGAGATGGTGGGAAACGACTTCGAGAGAGGGTAGAGTTTCAGCCTATCATGGTAATCTTAGGCGTGGACAAGCCAGAGACAAATTTTCTAGTAGGGGGACGTTAATAAAAAGTAAATGTCGAACGCGGGACGAGTCAGTCTTATTATAAATTTTAGCAGTCTTATAATAAATTTCGGAAGTCACGTTACAATTTTTGGCAGTGAAATAATAATGTTGAAAGTCTTATAATAACTCTCGAACTGTTCGCGAGGAGTCTTATATTCAACCGGACTACAAAAGTATTTGTGCGACATATAACTCTCGTAATTAACTTTATGATGTTATAAACAATCTCGCAAGTTTACTAAGTGCCGTATTTCTACTAAGAACATTCACGCGAATTTCGAAGTGCATCGGCATCTTAAACTACCGTGAATCCTCAAAGTACGCGAATGGGAACAGAACTTTCTTTAACTAAGAATATATAATCGCTTACATATTAGAAAACAGTATAGCGAACAGTAATTCACAATGTGCGTTAACGTTGTAATCATATCTATAAATCATTATAACCAACACACTTTTATTTAAAGGAAATATTAACTAGCCACTCAATAATACCTTTGCGTAGTCAAACAAAGAACATACAGAACATTTAATCAAACATGGATATGCGCGGAGACAATTTAGAGCGTGTGAACGTAGAATAACACAAAACACTATTCTGGTGGCGACGCGAGAGAGAGTGACAAGTGAAAGTGATCATCACCATCGAATTCAATGGAGCAACATCCCCAACGATCATCATCACCAGGAGATAGCGCCGATGGATTAACGGATTAGCTAAATCAAGTAACTCTTTATGATCTTGTTAACATAATTAACTACTGTCCTGTCTCTTTTCAAGAATCTAACCCTGAGAAAATATGAGAAAAGTTATTAAAGAAGGTCGCATTCAATATATATTTATGTTCTATTAAAGCCATCCATCTGGGTGAATGAACGCATTAGGTAGAATAATATTATTTGATTTATTGTATGCATTTTATATGTGTTGTATGTATTTACAGGAAACAATTAAGGAGGAATTTATGTTTTGATATATGTTGTATGTATTTACAGGTACCAGGAAGATATTTATATGTTTGTTATTGAATACAAAATGTTTAACATATAATAAATTAGTACCTAAGCAATCAATCAATAATGCGTTCATCATTCTCAGTAAACCCTGTGTAATTCACAAGTCACATCACTATTATAATTTAATATTAAAGAAGCAACCTAAGTAAATTAGTAGATTTGCACCCTAATTACGTGGTGGTAATTAGCTGATGAAGGGTCTACTCATTAACCCTTACATCATTAACAATTAAGAAATTACAAATATTAATTTATGATAATAATTTGCATATTATCACCCAAATCTACCGTATATTATTGCCGCCCAAAGAACGTGGGACATTACAAATATCGCTTACATCAAATAATAATATTATATATTATTGGCGCTCCAAGATTGTGGGGCACGGCAAACATAATTAATTAATTCATTGCCAATTCCAATAATTTACCCGTATATAAAAAATATTGAAAAGAATTGATTTTGTGCAAGTGTAATTATTTCTAATAATTAATAATTTCTCAAATTACGAGTGCGGGCGTTCATGAAAATTGAAGAGTAAATTTGTATTTCCAAGCGAGCAACGATAATATTTTGATTTTAATTATTGTTCGTTGTTCAACAAATTTTATTTTAATTTTATACTAAAGAAACAAAAACCGAATTAATTATTTGTATAATAAAGATAGAAATCCGTAAGTATCTCTATACCAGTGATATTAAAAAACAGAAACAGTGAATTCAAAACTTAGCGCCTAGTTAAGCTTTAACGAAGAACGGACATACCTTTAGAATCATAAAGAAACTAACTGATAATTTATTCTAAAGTATTTATTTACATAATTTGACTTAACGACGAGGCCTAGGGACTCGATTTTAATACAAACAAGGGAGTTAATTAATTAATACGGAAAACAATTTTGTGTTTTAGCTAATAGGCGTTCATAACTAGAGGCCTATCCATTACACTCAGCCTATTCAATAACTGTTTATTTACTATATATATATAAATATTAATAAATAAATAAATAAAATTTGTTTCTAAAAGAATATATTTTTGTATTTTTTAAATATTTCAGGGTTCCAACAGTACGTACAAACTTCATCGCCAGAATCTACATAAAGTTGATGAAATTTGTTTAATCAGTTGTTATTAACACCTGTTCTTACAGACTATATGTAATGTACGGTTATATGAAAATAAAATATGTGTAAATGAATACAGAAATATATATTATTGTATTTATATTTAATTTCTTATTATTAAATTATTATTTATTATTTATATATTTTGTACTTATTATTTTATTAAATTAGTAATAAATAATAATAATGGCTCTCATGTACCTATACCACCGAAGTAGCTTAGGAGTAGGCAGGGTAGGGTGCCTTATATAAGCCTAATGTAATTTTTTCAAAATTAAATTAATAATTTTGAAAATATTAGGTCTATAATTTTGATATTAATTTGGATGTGTTCAAGTATTAGTTTATTACTTATTGCGTGTTTGAATATTTCCAAACTTTCCCATATTATAATTTTTTTGGCCTTTGGAAAGGTGTTTTATTAAAGTAATATTATTTTAATTTGGGAATGTCTGTTCATTTTTAATCGAGTTTATAATTAAATTTTATTTGTATATTTCTGGTTTTTATTCCTTTGTAAGTAACTCGTTGAGTTTCCTGCAGGTCTCCTATGTAATATCATCAAATTAATACACTGCAAGTATGTTTATTTTCACCTGACGCACGTTTCACAGAAATTATTCTGTATCTTTAGAGAATTGTTTGAATTATTTTAATTAAAAGTTTCCCTTACAATCATACAATGATACAATTTCTGTGAAACGTGCGTCAGGTGAAAATAAACCTACTTGCAGTGTATTCATTTGAAGATATTACATATTTCTGGTTTAAATATCAGTTACGGTGCTAAACAGATCTTTATCATAAACGATTTTTAGTTTAGCCTAAATGAAAGTTATTACAGTCCGGGATAAATTATGTGTAATTACGTATTATGTATATAATTATATATATATATATTATAACACACAATTTGCATTTATATAATGTATTGAATTCATGGGTGTAATCGTAATAAGAAGTGATATGTTATTTAAGTTTAAAATTGTTCCATTTTATTTATTAAACAAAATCTTTCATTTCGCATATTAAATATTGACTCATTATTATATCGTTTGCACGAATCTTTCGTATACAACTTATTGCTAACAAATTACATACACAAGTTATATATAAATCTTATTATCTAATTTTAATTAATTAAATATTTATTTTGCTCTCGGCTTACTCATTGTGTGCTCATCTTTTTGCAATTTCTGATTAATTTGTTTCAATAATGAGTTTACTTGTATTCAAATTTCTTTTATATTAATTTGTTTTAACTTTCTACTGCATATGCATTCTCCTTTATCAACAAGACTTTACTAATTACGTTTATTCAAAAATTTAATATTTCTCTTATCAATTACGTTACTCTCAATTACTAACTTTAATACAAGAAATATTATTCTAACTTTTATTCTGCTTTTACATTTATGTACAATTTATTTATTTTAATGCTGGTTGAATGTCTTTCATTCCAACTTTAATTAGTGTCTTTCAAATGTCTATAATTACAGTGGTTTTTTATCACCTCGTTTGACGTGGTTAATCATCCGTACGTCCTCCTTTGGTCCTCTGGTCGTGTCCTCCGTGTCCTTCTGGTCATCTGGTCGTGTCCTCCGTGTTCTTCTGATCCTCTGGTCATGTTCCACTGCATGTCTTGTTTAATAGTCGTCTCGCCTCACATCATATGCTGCCGGTGTGTCCATAGACCTCATCGTATGTATTCTGCTGCTCTGGTTGGACATCTAGTTTGTCCTGTGAATCTTACTATAGATGTGAATTAGCGTCATCGACTGACATAGCCTCTTGTGGCAACGGTTGAATCGAGAAGAAGAAACTTTATTAGCGCGACCTAGTATTTATAGTCAGGTCGTGCAAAAACTCATGTCTGAACAATATTTAACCTGTCAGATTCTGTCGAAGCGTCACTTCTCCCACTCTGGTTCAATTCACAATTTTCGCCTATCTTCGCGAATTACGAAGTTTGTTTCACATCACTCGATGCTCAATCGATCACTAATTTTTATAAGTTTACTATACGTAAATTACACTTCTTTATGTTAATCACAAAAAGAGCTATTCATTTTTTACGTATAGTAATTGCACCTTTCGTCACATCGGTACGGTCTTTTAACACTTTATTGCGTACATATTTTTCTTATAATTAAAATAAACCATACAACTATTCTACTTGAAAAGGGTTGGTTACATTTCAGGAACGGACAGGCTTCACACACACAAACAAAATACGCGTGTACACAACGCTAGCGACAGGTGTGTCGTAAATGCATGGCCATGCATGAATTCTACGCTCCCTATTTTTAACTACGATCCAGCTTGTGCAATCTGAATCATGTTTATTAAGTCATATTTGTTTATTTTTATTATTTATTTCATTTATTTTGGCAATGCACAGTACCGTTAATGGTTGTACTGTTGCATTATATTGTAATGAGACAAACAGCCTTAGTTGGTGACCTTGTGCAAAAGGGTGTTAATGTTATAAGACAATATTGTTATTAGGATAAGTACTGCATGTTAACATAGTTTAAGACGATAATAAACAGTAAAAAACAGCAGCGCAGTGTAGTGTGAAAGTGAATAAGTATTGTGCGCGTAACGAATTGTGTAAGGTAATTAATCCATTCAGGCCCATATTTTGGGAATGCATAGTAAAAATTTATTTTCTTCAAAATTGAATTTAGAATGTATTAAAGAGTCAAAAATAAACTTTTTCACTTTATCATTGTTTTTAAATAAATTACGGTCATGTTTCTAATAAGCAACAACAGGCTTTAAGGGTGCAAGTACCAATAACAATAACTGCAGTAATAATATTATATTAATTTTAAATTATACTATCAGCTCTTCTATATTGTGATACTTTTGTTATAATCTGCCATCTAGGTGTTGAAACTTAAACTACATATTGTTGCTTAAAAAACAAGTTGGTTTTAAGGGAAAACAACCATAATACTACAGTTATGGAGAGGGGAAGTAATGTTGCTTATAAGCAACACTGGGCGCTAAAGGGTTAACAGTAAGCCAAGTAATAGACACGCTATAAGTCATTTATATTAGTGTACAAATTGGAATGAAAATAACTATCTATTTTAATATTAAATAAATTTTAATGGTACTTATTAAACTGACAAAGTAATTAGCTACAAAGGTCTAGAAACCGAAAATTTATGTTCAGCGGTACGTGGTTGATTTTCTCGTACAATCTACAACGTGTAAAATGACGTCATGTGCAGAAATCTACAAAAACACGGGTGAGCCGTGAAAAAAATAATAGACTAACCAATAAAAGTATTAAATCACCAATGAAAACTGATTTCTGCAAGTGCAGTCAGCTTCAAACCTGTTACTTTGTAATACGTATATCATAATAGAGATAACACTGACGAAACAAAGAAACTATTATTCAAGATACATGAAACAACGTAGGAAGCAGTTGACGATATGGGGTGGAGGAACACTCCGCGAACGGTGCGAAAGGAGGGGGAGAGAGAGAGAGAGAGACAGACAGACAGACAGACAGACAGACAGACAGACAGACAGAGGGGTGTGACGTCGTAGTCACCTGCTGTTCCATTTAATGATTAAAAAGTAATTAGGAGAGAGAGAGAGAGAGAGAGAGTTTACACGTCAATTAGTTTCACTCTGTTTTGACAGCTCGTATCGTTTGCGTTAGTCAGACCAAGAACGTACAAACAAGCACGTTTTACATAGGCCTACAACATATATAATATCATTTACTTAACAGAATATTATATTTTCTTCTTTCGTGGAAACAACATTATCGAAAGTTCTTACTGTACATGATTTGAGCTGTAGCCTAAGAGTATTTTCACGCAGCTGGAAATTCTGCAACGTCTGACTATACCAGCGAGACATGCCCGTGGTCAGCGAGAATTTCAAAAGTGGTCTGTTTGGCTTCTAAGTTATAGGCATAAGAAAGCGGGATCTGTCCCAATATCCGCACCCGCACTACATTTTCGATGTTTTGAACATGCGATTGTATCGATATACTACGGCGTGAAGAAGAAGAAGTCTACTAATTGTAAATTGTTCTATAAGCAAAAATACGTGTTGTTTTCATTTGTGAGGTTAGATAATAACGGTTCTTGGTTTTTAGCTTACTGTTTGAAGAAATAAAAACCATGGTTAGGAAATATATAACGTTGAATGTGTCTACACAATGCTTGAAAGTGAAAAACTTTAAAAACAAAGAACACAGCGTATTTAAAAAAAAAAACTATTATTTCTGAATAGTATATAAATAAGGTAAATACAACTTATTAACAAATGAAAACAAGATTTGTTATTTCTTAGATGGTCAATATTATTTTATTTAATTAATAAAGTTATGTTAGTTGTTATAATCACAAACAGAATTATCACTGTTGCGCACCACTTTAGAAAAATTATTCCGATTAGCGCTTTCAAGCTTCACAGTTCATCCTATTTCCGATCTGATGATGGGCTGTGAAGCTTGGAAGAGTTAATCGGAACAATTTTTCTATAGTGGTGTGCAAGAGTGATAATTCTGTTTGTCAATATTTTTTAATGTTAATCAGTAAAATGTCGAAAACTTCATTGGAAGAAAATTATCTCCGAAAAAAAAAAATGAAGACAGGTATAGAATCCCGCCTTTCCTTTCGAGTTGGTTGCTTTTCCAGTCATCTGCACAAAACCCAAGTATTAGTAGAAAAACGAGTTCTGCTACAAAAAGGGATACATTAGAGTAACCTTACAGGTTATAGTCTTACTTCGAGTTGATTTTTTCGTGGCTTTCACAAAAAGCGAGAAGGCATATTTTAAAAACATATTGGTTTCCACGTGTCAGTTTAGTTTGGCTGTTAACCTAACAACGCCAACTTTTGGCGTCACGGCCAGACATCGGAGTTATATTATTGCTAGACACATTTTTCGTAAAAAGAATTACAATGAAACTGATTGAATTCGTCAAACACAAATAAATTTTCACGATTTCTATTATCTAACTAAAATTATATGCGTTATTCACTACATATCGATGCCAATAATCGCATAATCGAAATATCGAAAATGAGTGTGGTCACGGTTATTGGGACAGTACCAGAAAGCGATATAGTCGTATCGTTGTTTTCAATCTGAAGCTCAAGGATCTTGATGACAAAATACACGAAGAGATTAGAGAACTTCAGGTATTCGTTTGGACCCGGTGTGAACATGGAGGAACTATGGTTTAAGACGGCGTTGTGTTATCCAAACATTCGGCGAATTATCTTACGTTATCTTATAGTATTTTGACAACGCTTTTGTTTCCACAGGGATTGTCAATTCTACGAATGATACAAAACAAGCAATGAAATCGGTCGGACGGACGCAAGTGACGACGCACGATGTTGTAACCTATCGAGTGGCTGCTAAGTTACAACTATTTGTTTGACGTAGTTCCGGAGGTGAAGTTGAATCATTAGAATGAACCGTTCTTCTTGAAGACAATTTATTGTGATTAGCAAAATACAAACGAACTTTTACAAGTTACTTTATACAAACTCCTCTTGACAAACTATAAGTCAGTTAATTCAATTACTCTTTTAAACTCTAAGTACCTTCAGTTAATAGTACTTAGTTCACAAATTAATGTAACTACTTTTAGTTACTTCAAAAATTACAAAGACAAACTATTGACAACATCTGGTTTTCCGGCTCTCTAAGAACACCTTCCAACACAGATCAAAGTCAAAATAAAAATGAGAAAAGATGCGTAAGTTCTCTCGGACCTCTTACACAATCAGATCTGACTTCTCCAGCGAATGCTAGAGTTTTTATAGTACATCATCGTGGGTGTAACCCTTAGTTTTAGTGGTGGGACTGTTCCCTCCTCTTAATTCTAAAACCTTAACTATGATAGGCTTAATCTATTGGAAGTGAGGGTAAATCTATTATAATTTTATAAGAACTATCACTATTCGTCTGAGACACTGCATCACGTGACCCTGCGTCACTTTCTGGGTGTCTTCCCTCTAAGATTAAAAGGTTCTCACGCAAATACAACACCTGTCTTCACACCTGAGACCAATTTATTTGACTTCACCCCTGAAGGGTATCAACTATATGTGACATTTTATATTTCCTGTCTAACTTGTGTCCTTCATAAGACTCCCTCTGTTTTTCATAAATCTGTCACCCTTTCATCTTTTAACCTCCCACAGCTGCATCCGTCTTAAGTAACTTGGGGTTACCCATAAACTAAAATTTTACGATTATTGCTTCCTGACACCTGTTTTTAAGAAAGAGGGTGAGATCTAATTAACAAACCCTGGGAAAGTTCCTAAAACTATTTTTATGTTCAAAACATCTGCTAGCTAAATGACAATGTTTCTCCCTCTCACTTCAAAGTACAATTACGATACAATTACAGTAAGTACAATTGACAATTACAACAACGACTAGCTCTGAGCAGCAGTAGCAGTATCAGCCCAAGCTGGTAAAACACATGCACAAAATCACATTAACGTCATGTAAGATGGTTACGGTATTTCTATTGATTTTAGTTACTTCCAGTTATTTTAATTAAATAAAATTAGTTAAATTAAATGACATGAAATTCGTTTTCATTATCATCATCATCTTCACAACACGTCAAAGGCAAGATGTTTCCTGTACCGCCTCCAAAGATCCTCCAGCCATCTCTACTCACACACCTGTGTCCAATAAGTTTGTATTTCCAGACTTGTTTGCCCAGCCTGGAATCTGACATTATATCTAAAAGTTCTTTCCACCGTCGTTTATAATCTTTTAATCCTTCATTCGAGTTGAAAACTTCTCTTATGACTTCATTCTTTTCACGATGAAGTCTAGAACACCTTTAACTCCCCTTAATAACGCCACTGAGGCCTGTATTTTATTGTCTTGTTTCTTGGTTGTTATCCATCATTCACACCTACGGGGCATGTTCTTTCAACCATTGTTTTCACTTATACGCCTAGAAATCAAAAACCATGGGTCAGTGAGGTCAATATATTGGCCAGTGGAGAATATATCTTCTTCTTCTTCTTCTTCTTCTTCTTCTTCTTCTTCTTCTTCTTCTTCTTCTTCTTCTTTAGCACTTCAGCCCAACGTGAGCCCTGGCTTCCAACACCAATCTTCTCCAACGTCTCCTATCCATTGCCATCTCAGCGTAATCCTTCACATCCATTCGTCTTAGACCTTCCAGCACATCATCCAACCATCTTATCCTAGGTCGACCACTATTTCTGCTTTTATGGACTTGCGCCGTCAGGATTTTCTTTGGCATATGCTCATCATTCATTCGGTCTAGGCATACACGGTGACGCCCACCATTGACACTGTCAGCACCAACTAATAAACGTAAAACTTTATGTTTTAGTGGATGGTTAGTGAGGATCGGTCAATAATACAACTTTTAGTTATTTTGCGTCGACGTTTTGACAATATTTATTGTCATCTTTTGCTTCGAAACGTCGACGCAAAATAACTAAAAGTTGTATTATTGACCGATCCTCACTAACCATCCACTAAAACATTCACTGATTGACGGTCACTAAAAATTTAAGGAGGTAAAACTTTATGACAACAGCAGTGTAAATAAATTGTTTCGTTGCGTTAAAGCGTTGGGATTGTAGTATTAGTCCAGTCAAATTAGCTCGAAAATAAACCTCAGATAAAAAAAAATAGTAGACGGTTGAAAATTTGAGGAACATCATCCCTACTTGTCCTACTACAATGGAAAAATAAGTTCACCCCTGTCGTACTCATCAAACGTAAAAAAATGGTGAATATAAAAAATAACTTTATTTGTCGTTTCTTTTTTAAACAAGTGTAATGTAAATTTAATCGACAAATTTAATTTTAATTTCTTGAATAATTATTATAAAGTAACAAAAAGTTAATAGAACCCTAAAATAAAATGTAAAATTATAGAGGGCGCAACCGTCTAGGCTAGAAAATACGAACATTCAAAGCGAAAATGAAGGGTATCTTTGGGAATTTTTTTTTAAACTATTAAATCTTTGGATTTGAAACTTTTGCATCTTATTAACTATCAATTAAAGTCTACAAAAATATTTTTATTTAATCATTAAAGTCAATTAAATTTATTTTATAATTATAGCTAGAATTTCGTTGTCATCAGATTCAATATCTAGGTTTGTATTTTCATTCTCATCTTCATCGCTTATTTCCTCTGGCAATGATGTCCAGTCCATGCTTCGTTTTCAGTTAAACAATTATTTTCTTGCATTTTTCACTTGTGCAACTACCACAAACGTCCAGCCAGTAGCTTTGCAGGAACACTGTTTTGATGTGCAATCTTTGTTACAGTTACAAAATATCTTTTCAATTAAGTTTTTTGGGGTTTGCTGGTTTGGACATTCGAATTGGGGTAAGAATTTGTCCTTTTTTCCATCCCCAGTCTTCTCCAGGTAAACCATTAGACATTCACTTTTGTACTTGTAGATACACTCTATAAAAATGATATTTTACGGCATCTGAAGTTTCAGGCAAAGAGTCGTCCAGTTTTACGAATTTCGCAAGAGTTTCCTTTTTCTTTGTACCTTGTTTAAACACAGATTTTTTAAAGCAGATGTACCTATAGTCATCTAATGTTACTCTCGTTGGTTTATTGTGTAGGAAAAAATGAAGTTTACTCCACTCTCGAAGATACATTCTTTCGATTGATTTTTTTCATAGAAGTTTTCAATCAATTTTTTAAAAGTCCCACCATAACATTTATTCTCAAATTTCTTAAAAATGCTTATCTTGCCCTTTCGAAAAAAACAGGATGTTGTATCGCAACCGGTTGCTGCATGAAGAAATAATATATATTTCTTGCAAAAGGGTAATATATTTTGAGACTGTCATTGGGACTGTCTGTGAATAAATAGTAGGCGGAGTTCCGTTTTTTCCTAATTTCAACATATATACATTTCCCGTTCTTCCAGGATTAATGCTGATAGAAGAACCGAAATATCTGAGTCGTCAGCAACCATAACAGGCATTTATTGGTAATTTGTGATCTGTCTTTACAATTAATAAGTCAGCGTCATTTTCTTTTTGTATGACTGTAATGTTAGCATTTCTTAAATATTCTATTAAATATTTAATGAAACAAATTTTATTCTGCTTGTTTGAGAGCAAAGTACCCTGTTGTACCGTACTACACATTCTCACATCAAAATTAATGTCAGGGCGTAAGTTTTTATTGGAGCGACGTGTTTGTTCAGCGCCTTTTATATTATTCAGATTATTTTCGTAGCCATCAAAAACCACAATGACATTATTAGATTTGAAGTGTTTTTTAAATATAAGCTACGTAGGAATTAAATGTGTCATTAAAGTGATCATTTTTATTCCAAGGCACGCGATGAAGAAGCATGCCACAATCGAGGACGAAAGTACATTTGCCATGATCAAACTCGATTTTTTCATTTTGGCACAAATCATATATTTTAGATTTATCAGTCTTACGTAGCGTACCTTGATCAAATAATGCCATTATGTAAGGCGCAAGCTCGGAGGACACAACTTACGGAACAATTGTTCTTTTTCTTGAGAAATATTAAATTAAAGTCACAAAAAATTTCACTCTTGTGCACGATTGTTATTAAAAACACAAAATTAAAGAAATTTTAAATATATTCATAATAATAAATTGGCACAAATAGCAAAATCAAGAAACACAATCACAACGTGTATATTTTTTGTGAACGCTCCGTTTTGCTAGATAACATGCTTAGCTGAGTTGCGCGCGCATACTCCCCCGAGTTGCGAGCCGACGGCAGATGTGCGAGTGCGGTACGTGCCAACGGCAGATGTGCAGTTTTCAAAGGGTATTTTAAAAGGAAGCCGCTTTTCTCAGGTATAAATCCTTACCGAAAATTGATAACGTGGGTATTGAGTACTATATTCCCAAAGTATTAAATCTTAAAATTTAAAACATAAAGCGTAAGATGTAATAATGTGAAAAAAGTACGTTTTATGCAGTTACTTGTTCTATAATTTTTTTTTTGACAATGAACAATTTAATTAAAATAATAATTGCACATGTCAAAAGTAGCCTCTTTAAGTTTTAAAATACATGCTTCATATTTTAATTGGGATGAACTCTCATTGTTGTATATTGGTTTTAATTTGTAATCTTACGCAAATTTTACGAAAATCGTAATTTTGCGATTTCATAGTCTTGTTTTCTTAAAAACAGTAAACAATATCAACTTTTTATGTTTTGCATTCTCATATATATAGTATCAGTAATTAAAAACCACATTATCTTGTGAATAAAACTATTACATTTTTAAATATTATTATTTTTAGGATAAAACGACACTTCGAAGCTATCATATGTAATAGTACCTAATATTTTAATGAAAAAATAAATTTTTAAAATAAAGAACTACATAGGCGTATAGCTGCATCTTACCTTTGAACAAGAGCGTTTATTGTTTTTCAATTCGAACATTATTTTTAAAACTACAAACGAATAACTGGTTGCGCGCCGTCTAAAACTTGTGCCAACTAGCCCTACTCGCGCTCTCTGAGCAACAAATTACTCGTACCTTTCAATATTTTTTTACGTAAAAACTATTAGTTCTAGAAAAAAACGTTTTAAGACACTTTTTGTGAGAAATTTTCTCTCCTTTACGGTGGTATTTTTTATTTCTACAATAAGCAAATCGTTTAAAAGTTATTATCGAAAAACTGAATTTTTGAATTTTAAGGGTTGTTTAGGGGTGTTTTGACATAAGGCTTAGGGGTGAACGATATTTTAAAATAATGTTCTAGATGAAAATACTTGATTAAAAACGGTCGCATCCTTCTACTATTTATTTCGATCTCCAACTCTAATTTGACTGGACTATATGAATTTTACCACACATTGACGCCGTCTGTCGGATTGTAATAACTAACCTTCACCCACGCACGCACGAGTATCTCTCGCCGCCCGCTCATTTCCAAGACGACGCACACATTATAACTGAAATTGAGACGAACAGAAACGTTGGACAGTTCTGAACCGCCTACTCTCTCGTCACTTTATGTGCCGTATACAGAAACGAGTCGGCTCTCTGTAGTAATCAGCAACTGTAATTCTCAACTGAATTATTATTAAGACGTTCTCTATTCTCCGACGAGGGATTTGATGACTCTTGTACAGTTAGTAAAACGCCTTTGCTTCATGCCGTGAGCGTTATTTTTCATGACACAAGGACGGGCATTAGTTTTTATAGCAAAGACGTGAACAAAACCATTTCAGTATGTGATGCGAGTCTGAAGCAGTATAAAAAGCGTATAGCATGCGAGACAAATGGGAAATGAGACACTCTATACTGTACACTTTGTATACAATTACTTGCACAGCCAATGATGTTCCCCGCCCACATCCACAGCACGCACACGCACACGCACGCAGAGAGTAATGGCTCGTTGTTTAATATGTTTGAGTCGAGTGCTCTATAAAACTCGATTCGTCAAATCATCATCATCTTTACAACACGGCATAGGCTACATGCTGCCCTCAAAAAACCTCCAGCCATGTCCTCCAGGGTCTACTCGCACACGTGTCTCCTATAGATTTGTATTTAGAGACTTGTTTGGCCAGTCTTTAATCTGACATTATTTCTAAGTGTTCTTTCCACCCGTTGTTTATAAACTTTTGTTTCCACTTGTTTTTCTTTTGTATAAAACCGATTCGACCGGACTCCCCCCCCCCAAAAAAACACCATTCTAGATACACCACTGTTCCGGAACAGGCAATGCAGCCTGCGCCACGAAATGAAGAAGAACAAGAGCAAGAAGATGCAACCATCCATAAAGTCAACACACAATATACAAACCGTACAATAGGCCTAAAAGCCGTTTATAATTTGTTATCTATATTATAATTAAGAACACAACAGGGTGTTTTCCGCAAAAAACAACCGACGGATGAGCCACGGCGTCCTATCTAGCAGACGAACTTGAAGACCCTCCAACAATCTAGCGAGCGTGAAATGACGCTCGGTACGGCCACTCTCACAGAATTTATTGGGGTATAAAAACAACTTAAGGAAGGAAACAAATTTAAAAGTTCTTATTATTTTGTTTTTTGTCCGTAGAAGCTTGTCAACCGAATGTTCTGTAGTTTTGCCAACATACAGTCGTCGCAAAGATACTTTGGAAACTTTTCGCATATGCGTTATTCGTATTATATACGGATATAAAAAAAAAGTTATTACAGTAATACTATTCTGAGATAGTGCGAACCAAGAGGTAACGAGCCATGGAATCGTTTTATATTCCCTAGGCGTGCTTGCCTGCCCCACGACAATATAATTTCACCGAATCGATGTGAGGAGACTGAACTCGAAGTCGACAGGTCGCCGACATCGATAGCAGCCATCAATAAGAGTACGCTCAACTGACTCGGGTCGCAGAACCGTAACTAGAACTGAAATGACTTCCCCGCCTCTCACCGCTGTTCGCAAGTTTAACACCCTACATCACCTCTAACGCTACTAATGTCACTGCTATAAGTTTGATTTTCACTCGGTCCTTAATATACCCAAGTAAAATTTCTCTAATGTGGCAGATCGAAAACAAAAATATAAAACTTTTATTCCTCCAATAAAATGTACGTCTTATTTCCAGATTATTAACATTTCACAGTCGTAAATAAAAATTCAATTTGTATCTGTATAGGTGAAACTATTTCTTTTTTATGAATAATTAATTATTTTCCACCCCACCTCGTCCTTCCGGTCATATTAAACTCACCCCCTTTCGATCAATGACTCAACCGTTCGGAATTTATCTGTCTGTCTATCTATCCAGATCATGAAACATTGGGGTGTGTTTCACGATAACTTTTGAATGCGTCATCTGAATTTAGTAATTACAAATTATAATGTTTCGAAGATTAGCTATCATAAGTTAAAATTAAGAAACACGACGTTTCTATGTACGACGTATAGAATCAGGGGTCGTCTTCAGGCGAACAAAAAATTAATCAGAACAAAAAAGTTACGTTGCAATCACAGGAGAAATCCTTCTTTGCTGGAATGGTAAGTACTGTTTTCTTATTATTTTCTTTTCTTTTCGCACGAACAGGCCAGCCGTGGACCACGCGAATATCATTTCTTTTTCTTCTCCTGCCAGAAGGCTCTCATTCCCACACTATGCGCCGCCTTCCTTTCCACTGCCACCGCTTTCTCGTTGTTAAGATCCGGTCCGCGTGGACCAGAAAAATGTTAATGACGGCACGTGTGTACTAAAAAAAAATGTTAGGAAGAATGATGCTTTGTGGTGCTATTGCCGGGAAGCAGAATAACGACGATAGTGGACTGTATTTAATACATTTATTAAGTTTGTTGTACACTTAAATCAGAGCGCTAAAGTTGGCTATATCTGATGACATTTTAATTTGAATGAACCGAGTCGTTAAGAAAGCTACATAGCAGATGAGGCGCAAATGTGCGACACTCAGACTACATTAAAATGTTAAGCCCTAAGGCCTAGATAATTGTCGCATGAATTGTCGTAAGACTTGAGGCGCGAGTACGCGGCACACAAGCTACATGAAACTGAGAATTAGCAATGTATTGCTAATGTATATTGTAGTATACAATATACTGTTGTAGGGCCTAAAGCCTACATAGATTGTCGCGACAATAAGAAAAAATGATAGACAGAACGAGGCAGCAAACGTCATGACGTCTGCCGCCAGCCAGTGCTCGTTGAACTGTGTCGTTGAATAAACATGATAAGCGCAATTTCAGCAAGTACAGATTAGCAAACCTATGAATGCGAAAATTACCACATTACTGTCCACTCGTCTTCTTCTCACTGCAGAGAATCTCAAGATTTTGAATTCTGTTTCTGTATGTATTTCTATCCACACAGTGGTTCAAAGAGATACGCAACTTCAACATTTCCTCCTTGAGTTGTTTGGTGTATCCGTTCAGACTGGAAAGTTGTCAAATATATTTGAAAATTTGTTTACTTAATCTGGACCAATCTATCTGAACCATCTTTTCCTTCGGAAAGCCGTTTCCAGATCTTCCAGATCCCTGTACAGCTCTTCTTTGGATCTATGCCTGTACCAATCTTCAGTTTCCTTGCAGCCATAAATTTTCAGAAGAATTCTTCGTTCAATTTTTAAGAAGAGGTTAAAAATTTTGAAATCACATTGTTTTCACTCCATACATGATCACGGGCCTGATCACAGTGCTATAATGGCGGACTTTCGCACTTCTGGAAAGGTTTATTCCGTACAGTTCCCGGATTAGAGTAAAGGCCTTTGCTAATTTAAGTTTCGTTATCTTAAAGGGTTCTTTGTCTGAGGCGTTTCGAGATATGTTTTCTCCAAGATATTTAAAATTGTTAGTATATTTTGTTTCTCCATACGTAGTGTCCAGGCGAGTACTATTTTATTATTATTTATAATTATTATTATTTTTAGCATTACATTTGTTTAACTAAGATTTGGAGTTTAGACGATATCTATTTGTCAGTGATAGATTTATCTTTTTAATAATTTTTTGTTTGCCTGAAGACGACCCCTGATTTTATAGAGGTCGAAACGTCGTGTTTCTTAATTTTAACTTAAGATGGCTGCTGACGTCCGAAACCTTATGTTAATGAGTACATCGCGCCGTCGATTAATAATAATTTTAAGAATCGTGTTGATTTTCGTAAAACGTGGGATGTATGTCTACACTTTTACCCCACAGAATGCCAATCTTTTTTAGATTGATCACTCTAAAATAGGAGGGCAGGAGATAAAAATGTGAGGAGTCAAAATTGTGAAAAAACCGCGAGAGCCAATGTGGGTTTCACATCAAAGGGAATTTTAACCTCACTCTGAATACAGTTTTCAGTTTTTAAATTTAATCTTTCTACAGTTCTTGCCATTCTTATTTTCAAGAAGTTGTTTTAATGTACAGCTGTCACTCTTGACCAGCTTAAAACTTGATCTTCTCAGCATTTCCTGGGCGGCATCATCACGATAACGGTGGCACAGGTGCCACATGTTGCGTTTTAGTGATGTCACGCTAAGGGTATAACAAACACTTTTCGTCCGTTGTTGTCACTTAGCTTAAGAAGCAGATTTTTTGTTAGTAAAAATTAAAAAAAAATCATTGAAACGGAAACTGAGTTTGGACAAGTGACGGGGGGGGGGGGTTAAACGTAATCGACTTGTTTCAACCTAGGAATCTATTGTTATCTCGAACACGATTTGTTGATGCTATCACACTGTTACACCGGAGTATAACACACGATTACTTTACTCGAATGATTAAGGAAAGCAATGTGATTAGAGGTACGTTGCCCAAGTAAAGAACTAAGAACTTCACGATACTCTGAATGTATTAAACAAAATGAAACACAATTTATTATTATTATTTCCAAAGCAAAAAGACTTAATTCATTTAACTACAGTCATCTAATACAAATGTCAATTAAACGAAAACAAGCGACTAACTCTCTCTTCTAATTTTACACTACGACAAATCCTTGTTAGACAAGGCAACTCGTTAAGCAGTTAGCTGGAACTGACGAATTTACATTACATTCTGTTAGCTTTTATACTGTACTTGTTTATCACTCTGAGTGCAAAAATAAGAGAGAAAGTGTCCTTTCGGTCATCACTATTTCATGAATAGTTGTATAAAACGTTACATACCGTATTTAAGAACAAGCATGGATCCCCTTATAGCTAAATACATTCGTTTACCAAATTAGAATAGCATATAGTTAATCTAATAACAATGTACTAGAAATTAACATACATACAAAAATTAATTGTTTTGGTATTACAACAACACGCTTCGGTTCCTATAAAACGTGAAAATAAAGGATAAACTGAGAATATTCATCACCGTTTGCGCGTGTGCGCGTGCGCGTGCGTGTCGGAGGGCAAGAGTGAGGGGGGAAGCCCTACAGCAATTAGTATTACTTTGTAGTGACAGGTTATATCAGAGAATCGCATCAGTTCAACAAAACCCAGTCGACTGCTGATTGATGTAGCGTGCAGTGAGTTGTTACACGTGTCAGTCGCAATGCACAATCAATAATCGGCAAAGGGTACACAAACATTCATATTGGGATTAATCACTGCCGCCTACTGTTAGATTTAATCTGCGTTTATCCAGTGCTGGCTGGCTGGCTGGCAGCGATTCACACCAAATATGCGCGGCGCTAAACAAACAAACTGGCAACGTTGCAGTCCCCCGCCCCGCTATTAGAACTGTAACGGTTATACCGTCTTGGCCGAAATGATGACAGTCGACATCAAAACAACCGTTAATAACGGTAACTAAATTTTTATCTCGCATCAGGGTAGTTCATCATCATTATTACGACGTTTCACCCCTTGCTGCGCTCTAACCTCTTTCAGGACATTGTCTCCATCCATTGCCGCCAACCCTCTCACTGCAATAGATCGTAGATACTCTTCTAGATTATCCAACTGTCTTGTTCTTGATCTTTCTCCACAACAATGTTTTTCAAGTAGGGTCGTCTTCGTGCATTCTTATAACGTGGTGAGTATACTTACTTTAATCTTCTTCGTCTTCTTCCGCACCTCACTTTGCCTGTTCCGTCTTCACAGAGTATCTCTCAATCTCACTCTTGGTCTTCCTATATCTCTTGCACCAAAGAATCTATATCGAAACGTAACATTAGGTAGTCGTCCATCCTCCATTCTCTTCACATTCTGTAACCATTTCCTGCCGTATGTCTGGAGTTTATCATTTATGGAGAATACCTGTAACTCTTCTCTAATATTCTCATTGCGCAAACGATCCTGTCTCGTGCAACTCTTTGTTCTTCTATGCTTACGTCTCCCCCCCCCCCCGGACACGGAGAAAATGATGCAAACTTTCTGGATTTGCCGCTGCGTTTGACTTAGTTTAATGTGGTATCAGTAAGCACAACATGACTGACACAGTTATTACGAGATCTACTCGAATACACGAAGAATATATGGGTTGCTTGACACCGGGAGACCAAGACCAGCGGCCTACGTATAGTCTGTCTGGGAGCCTCCTGCATCTGGAGAAGACTACAGACGGCGTGCTCTTGGTCCCGTTGATAGCGACCCTCTATTCCTCTGCCTACTCAACGAAAGAGTCAAGCTGTTCCTGTAGCAAGATAATGGCCGTTTCAGCACGACGATCGACGGCATAAACCGTTATATCGTCGGCGAACATGTCCAACCTGGTTCCAGGCAACTTGGACACGTCACTGACGTACACAGAGAATAGCAGGGAGCCTAAGATGCTTCCCTAAGGTACACCAGCCGTAATTGCCTTTTCCGAAGAAAGGGTGTTATCTACTCTCACGCAGAAGGTTCCGTTCCAAATGAATGTAGCAATTCGGAAGCAGAATCTCCGTGAGTCTGTACAGTAAGCCAGGACGCCAGACACGGCCGAAAGCTTTCTCGACAACAAGGAAAACGGCGACGGTCTCTTCTCGCGAGCAACCCACCCATTGGCCTCAGCAATGGTCTCCACGCATCAGCTGATACATCGAGGAGTCATAATTGGTAGTTCTTTAGCTCTGCATTAGTTATTGTAAACCCGCCACTGGAAGGGTTGGACACTACACAACAAACGGAGTAGAGAATAAAACATGGAGAGCGTATAAGAATACTAACTTCGTCGTTAATGTTCAATCATTTACCCTATGCCCAATCGACTCGAGTTTCCAGCTTTAGGACACAAAACGACAATGTTCTCTTGAACACTCAAGTTAATTAATTAGATATCAAGTTAATTGGAAAAAGGAAAAGCAGAAAGTAAATTAGTTAAAAGTTTGTTATGAATCCCACTGAATACGCAGTTTTTCGTTTGAAATTACTCACAAAGAGGCTTAATTTAATTTGTATGGGGGCGGTGGATTAGCAAACGTAATGTTTGAGAACGTTAAATATATTGTAATTCAGTACAGCGACGCGTCTGGGTGAGGGGGAGGTGGTGTTGCACGCACTGACTGTACTGTCCCTTAGGGAAGCCGCGAACGCTGGTATTTTACACGACCTTTTGACCTTTCGGTTCGTTTCTTTAGGCCTATACAGCTAACTTGGTTTTTCATATCACTTATTTTTTTACCGGTTACTTGTACAGATTATTTGGATATTTAGTTGTTAATTGAAAAATTCAATTGTTGATTGTATCCATACAAATTACATTGGTAAGGACACACGAAAAGAATGGCACAGGAAAGAGTGCCAAGGAGAGTTATTGAATGGACCCCGCCACGAAGAAGGAAAAGCGGAAGACACCTATCACCTGGATAGAAGACATTCAGACTATATTGATGAAGATCTTTGGATGGACAAGCAGCAGTGGAAGATTAGAATTCAATCACTTCTGTAATCTTTGTTCCGGAAAATGTGTGAACATTGTACAGACGGAATAATAATAAAGTTGTTAATTGACTAGTTTTATTTACAGGACTAGACATACAGTTACTCTATATGCAATAGTAAATAGTAATCTTATTACGGCTGAATCGCTATTCCCAGCGATATACGAGGTGTGCGGGCAGACCGAGCTGTGACCTTGACTTTATCCCACCGATCGCAGCACAAACGTTGCGATTGTGAGCCGCTCACGAAACCACTGTGCAAACTTCCTTCGGACAAACGAACCTGTGGTATTTCTTCTTCATACGGTCACGCTGTTCCTGTAACTACAGTACTTTCTTACTGACCCGCACAAAGACCCCAGGATCTGGAAGTAAAGAAGCAAGGCAAGAAAGGAAGATGGAGGTGTTGGAGAAGAAAGTGAGGAAGGAAAAGAAGGAAAAGGAAAAGAGATGAAGCAGAAGAAGAAGAAGAATGAGAAGGAGGAAAGTTAGAGGAGGGAGAATAGTGAGGAAATGAAAGAATGATAGAAACGAGAAGAAAAATAAGAAGGGGTGAAGGAAGAAGAAAAGAAAAAGATAAGAAATAGAAAAGACAGAAGAGAAGCGCGTAAGGATTAAAAAACGTGTATTCGTATGTACAGTCTTTACTTCATACGCTAAACATAGGAGGTCTTTAGTTTCACCCGTACCTCAGCTATTGGGCGGGTCGCAGTTGGTGGATAGCGGAACTTCCATCAGACATGATGGACAGATGCGAATAAGGCTACACCAAATAAGCAGTCCCGAACCGAGGCGGCAGCATTAGCAGGGTGTGGTGGGGTGACCGGTGGCGTGGCCACACGAGTTAAGATTCACATAATATTGCCTATGACGATTCTGTAACATGGCGAGAACGTGCCGCCATAAAATAAGCACTGCTCCATACTGTCCCATACTTGTATGGAAACAGGTTGGATTCCCAAAGGCTAGCAGACGGATACTGCAATATAAAACCAAGGGCTGACCGGGCTCTAAGCTGTAGAGAAGTCGACCGGTCTGTGGGAAGAAAAGCCCGAAATTAAATTACCTGACCCTCCAAGATTGGCGTAGAGCCGACAACCTACACTGTAAAACACCAATGGCTGGTAACCAAGACTTGTCGTCAAGGTTTGCAGAAGAAGATGGTGAATCCTGATGCTAAATTAATATCCGGAGGTAAAATAGTACCACACTCGGATTTCCGGAGTGAGACAGTAGTAGAAGACATCATTGTGCACTGCTCAAATGAAACAGAATGCCCACAGCAATTCTTAGAAGAGCAATAGAGGGGCAAAGAAGGAAATGAAGACCTAGAAGAAGATGACCTCAGGAAGATGGGTTGCAGGCGCAGGCTGGAAGACCGAGAGTCTGCAGGCGACTAGTCGAGCAGGCCGTGAACTGTAACACCAGAGGAACGAACGAACGAACCACACAAAGACGGTAGATTTAACTCTCTTCCTTACCCTAGCCTGAAGTTCGTATTCTAGGGAAGGTCATAATCTTACGAGCGAATCTTACTGCTTCGTCTTGCCTTAATACGAACCACTCCTTGATTAATTTGCATTTGATTCTAATTGAATTTTAGCCGTCTCTGTGTACTACTTTTAAAACCATTTTCCTAGCGTCGTCTTTTTCTTAAACATTTCATGTATGGCTCCACAAAAGCTAGTAGATTTCGATAAATTGTTATATATGCCATTATCGCAATTATGAGAGATATGAAATTGACAAAAACGATTAACATTGCTGAATTGTTCATGTAAATAATGCCCTACAACGAACTTCGCTCTTACGGCAGTATTTACATATAAAATTAAGATAAACATGTCCTACTTAGTATTTAAACATAAAATGAAAATTTTATTTGGGAGAAACTAAAATTCAATTGAAACTAAAAAGAAAAATGAAGAGAACTCTAACGTATATGAGGTGTGATAAAAAAATAACAAAATTTTTTTTTATTTCGCATGCTTAATTTCTTGTTAGTCCACAGCTCGGTTGTCGGAGTGATCCATTCACATTATCCTATGGCTGTTATTTTGTGGTTTTCTCAGCATTTCCTACACCTTTGCACTGTACGTACGACTACATACTGTCCTGACGTGGGGTTCTCCTTATACTGTGTTCTCTGTTTCTTATCTTTTTCCTTTGATCTTCCTCCACCCCTTCTTCATTTTCTTCTCGTTTCTACCCTTCTATCATTTCCTTACATTTCTCCTTTTTCTCACTCCTCTAACTTTCCTCCTCCTTCTCCTCAACCACCTCCTAACCGCTTCATTCTTCTTCTTCTTCTTCTTCTTCTTCTTCTTCTTCTTCTTCTTCTTCTTCTTCTTCTTCTTCTTCTTCTTCTTCTTCTTCTTCTTCTTCTTCTCCTCCTCCTCCTCCTCCTCCTTCTCCTCCTACTCCTCCTCCTCCTTCTTCTTCTTCTTCTTCCTTTTCTTCCTATTCTCCTTCTTCTCCTTTTCCTTTACTTTCTTCTCCTTCCTCACTTTCATCTCGAACTTCTTCATCGTAATTCGTTGTCTTACTTTTTTACTTCCCCTCTCACTCCTTCTCCAGCATTTTCCCATTCTTCTTCCTCTCCTCATGCTTCTCTTTCTCATCTTTTTCTTCACCTTCCTCTCCTCGTCCTCTTCCTCCTCTACCTCATTCTTTTCTTCTTCTTCTTCTTCTCTTCTTCTTCTTCTTCTTCTTCTTCTTCTTCTTCTTCTTCTTCTTCTTTGTCTTTTTCTTTTTCAGCCTTTCGCTTTTAAGACAATTTGAATTTTTTGTATGTTCACACAGTTATTGTTGTATATGTTCATTTGTTCACGTCAGAAACTCAGTACAGTATATGCTGGGGAACGACAAATAAAGTATATTTGATCATACGTATATTAAAAACTGGACACAAAATAGGACAAATTTGTTTTTCTTTGCTTCTAACATTTTACCTCAACACAAGAGAATCCAGATGAAACTACTAGTAGACAACCTAATTACAGAAGTACATTCGCGGAAATAATTCTGCTGACTTTTGCAGACCAAAATGGATTTTTCAATAGAACTTCAGTTAATTAACGGATAATTGAAAAAAGTGGACTGTTCCACTGAGCGCCCACACACCACACCACACCAGTCTCACACGTTCTCGGAGCTACAAAGTAGTTTTATATTCAATTATCCTTCACCCCCCACCCCTCGTACTGCCGTTCACTATCCTACGAACTGCATCAGTCGCTTTCTCGTTGTTCATCACTGCAAGTTTCCTCACGACAACTTCACAGACTTTCCAACTTGTTAACTTTGTTACGGCCGCATGATTTTCCTTTTTCCTCGCTAGAGTTGAACTTTACTCCTCTTGTCCAGCGGTTTACATAGAACTTCGCAAAGTGCTTGCAGTGATAAACTGGCCAAATCAAGAAGGCAATATTTCGCGCTACATCAGGGGCATATTTACGAACGGGACCGGACGCCCACCCACCAGAGGGGCGAAATTTGACAAGAAATTTTGTTAACATCTTAATTTTTAAGCTAATTTCTCAGCTGTGTACGCTAATACAGTAGTAACTCTTTTCTAAATATTGGTTTACAAACAAGTTTATTGCGTAGCATTTGGGTGTAAGGTAACCTGTGGTAAAGGTGCGCAAATTCTACGTTACGGATATTTTCCAAGTCAATTTGAAATTCTTATTAATAAAAAAAATTCTACGCTATTCTTACGTATGTGCTTTACATTATGATGTATAAAAAGTCTGGCCAAAAGCACACAGTAATTAATGAAAAAAAATATTTCAGCGTAATGCAAATGCGTACTTTTGCCCCGTGGTTGGGGCAAAAGTGCGCATAACTTGTAACGTTCTGAGGTAAATAGAGCGATTTTAATTTGGTATTGTAGGATTTACATAGAACATCTGTAACAATTATTTTAATCATATATGTTTATTAACAGTAAGAAATTGATATCATGATATGATAACAGTAAGAGATTATCATAAATTGGATATTTATTAACGTGTAATAAAAATTGAAAAATGTTATGAACAACAAACATTAAAAAATAGTAAATATAAAAAAATGACGTTAAAAACATTTTACAAATCTTAAACAAAACAGTTAAGGCTAATACTAAAGACAATAGTCACAGATAAAATCTCCTTGTTCATAAGAACAATTTTAATCGTTTTCTAAGGGAGGATTCTTTTAAATGCAATTTAGTAGCTGCCTGCCAACGTGAAAAGCTTTCACTTATCAGATTCCTAGCTTTTTCTAATAATTCTTCGGTGATAGGAGTAGCGTCTGTTTTCCGTTTGTATGTTCTAAAACAGAAAAGAAAAACGACGAGGCTATAGTGATAAGTACCAACATGGGGCAAAGGTACGCATGCGCACCTTTGCCCCAGAACGCCACGTTTGTTTGTCGATACTGCCCACGCCTTATTATAGGTTAACTTAGAAGTATAAACTGTTCTAATTACACACAAAAATACGGGTATTATCATAACATATTTGAAGGATCTTGAACGTTTCAGAGCACTACGTTTTTTTAATCAGACTATCGCTTAACATCTAGAGTTGAAGAGATTAAAAGTAATTTTTGCCTCATTTTGAAGCAAAGCAATGACGAAGCGTAACGTAACTATGCACAAGGACACACCACAATGGCAGCTTACTGCTGTAGTAGCAGAGCTGCCAACATGCAAGCGATAGATGAAAAATCCCTAATTCGTACCTTTGCCCCATGCGTACTTTTACCCCAGGTTACCCTACGTTTGAAAATTGAAATACAGGAAAACGAATTAATTCAATAAGTATCTTATAAACAATGTTTCAATTGCGCTTATTTTTATCATCATCACCTGCAAGGATTAAACCAAGGATGGTTTGTTTCGGTCTCGAACGGTCAAAGAATGTAGAGTCCAGCGCTTTTTCGGACCTCGCACACCTCTCCGCCCCCACGGTTTATAGTTCCAGAGTTGTTTGGGGATGCGACAGTCATCCGTTCGGCAAAGATGTTGCCACCAATTCAGCCGATACTGCGCAATCTTGTCGAGTATACTCATAATATTCCTTTCCTGCCGTATATCTATGTTTCTTCTGTGATCATGGAGAGTATACTCTGCCATGTGCCTGAGAAATCTCATTTCAGCCGCTTGGATGCGACTGGCCTGGCCTTTCGGTAAAGTCCAATTCTAAGAACCATAAGGAAGTGTGGGAAGGGCCATCACCTATTTTAGGCGTAATTCTTTAATTTCTAACTTAAGAGTTCGCCTAATGGTTCCGTACATAAAGTTGAACTTATGCAACTTATTCACAATGTCGTTGCTTGTAACTTATTATAAGACACACTGTAGCCCGGATATTCAAAATTGCTAATTCGTTCCAGAGCAGTACCATCTATAACAATCTTTGCCCGTACGTGATCAGTTCCACGAAAAGCCTTGGTAATACCTTGTTATTAAGTGTGGATATTTGTAATCCAGAGTCTTTGACAAATCCAGATTCGATTTAACAAATGTATACCCATCTGCAACCAGTTTACCGAGTCCGACAGAATAGCCTCATCGTCCGATAACAGCACAGTGTCAATTGCAGTGTAGCCAATCATAAAATACTGCGGAAGACACATCTGCCAGTTACATCGTCAATACATATATAAATCGGTTCATAACGTTATCCCACGTCTTCCGATCACTAGTCTCCATTGGTCTCGATCTAACCAAGATTCTTTTTCCAATTCCCGGTCTCTCACTGCCCGGTTGATGCCTTGTCTCCAACTCAACCTAGGTCTTCCTCTTCGCCTACGACCGTTTGGTGTCCATCCCAAATTTGCTTGGGGAATCAATTATCCGGCATTCTTTGCACATGCCCAAACCATCTTAGCTGTTTTGTTTTTATGTCGTCGACAATAGAGCACTGTACCCCCATTATCTCCCGGATTCTGACGTTTCTCACTTTTCCAGTTTTGACCTCCCTGCCGCTCTTCGCCAATAATCCATTTCAGTAGCTTCCAACAATTTTTCTGTTCTTTGTATTGTTGGCCATATTTCACACCCGTATGACGTAATTGGTTTCACGAGTGTATTGTATATACGATGTTTATTTTGTTTTGATATTTGTTGGTCCCACAATATGTTATTCAGCAATGCTATTGATTTTCTTTCCAGGTTATTTCTTTCTCTTATCGCTTTCTCTAGACTACCATCTTGTGTAACTGTTGTTCCTAGATATTTATAGCTACTGCAATTTATTATTTCGTGTTCGTCTTCTAAAATTAAATTCTTCTGTTCCCCACCAATGCACATACTCCGTTTCCCTTGTGTTTACTTCAAGGCCCCATAGCTTATATCCCTGTATACGTTTTCGTGTCATGTTTTCCATGTTGTGATAGTCCTGCGCTACCACGACTTGGTCGTTAGCGAAACACAGTGTGTACACTGTGTTGTCAATTAGAGGTATCCCCATTTTGTTGCATTTTTTTTCCAGGTTTTGAGGGCTTGTTCCAGGTATATTTTAAAAAGCGTCGGTGAGAGACAACATCCCTGCTTCAGGCCCTTACTAACATTAAATCCTTTTGAGACTTTACTTCCAATTTTTACGTGCGCTTTCAATCCGTTGTATAAAGCCTTAACCGCTTCGATTTAAGTGGAGGCGATGTTTGTTCGTTGAAGTGCCAGCCAAAGTTTGGTGTGCGGAATACTCTCATACGCTTTCTTAAGGTCAACATATAGGCAGTGCACTTCTTGGTTTACAGCAGTTTTCTTTTCTGTGATTTGCATCAAACAAAATAAGTGATCTATGATTGATCTCCCCGCTCGAAAACCAGCTTGTTCCTTTGCTTCCATGTCCGAGTATTGATGTTCAATTTTTTTCTTCAGAAATTTTCCACACACTCTACTGATTGAACTCGTCACCGCA
The DNA here is from genome assembly GCA_034769895.1 of Magicicada septendecula. Taxonomy (NCBI): domain Eukaryota; kingdom Metazoa; phylum Arthropoda; class Insecta; order Hemiptera; family Cicadidae; genus Magicicada; species Magicicada septendecula. The sequence continues at coordinate 30,339,562 of CM068371.1, read as the reverse complement.
ATTCCACGGTAATTGTCGCATTCAGTTGTTTTACCTATTTTGTGAATGGTTGATACAAAAGATTATTTCCATTCTTGCGGTATTTGTTTAGCATCTATGGATCTATGGAATAGTTCCGTAAGATGTTCACATAATTTTGTTGTGCCATATTTGAGCAGTTCCGCTGGGACGCAAAGGAAGCATTGGGATGTTATGAAAAGGAAGAAAGACAACGCCTTACTGGTGGAATAAAGAAGTAGAATTACTAATCAAAAACAAGAAAGTGAAATAAGAAAAATTTCTAAAAACCAAAACAGTTGAGGACAAAATAACATACAAGGAGCCATTAGCAGCGGTTCGAAGAATGATAACGCAAAGGAAAAATGAAACATGGGATAAGAATTGCGCCCGACTGAATACTTATATAGGAGGCAGGCAATGCACTGAAAGTTGGAAATTCCTAAAGTCGATAAGACGGGAAAAAAGAAAGATTTAATACCGCCAATATCTCTACAAAAATGGGACGAATATTTTAGTAACCTCCTAAGAGAAAGCAGACCAGAATTTCAAAATACCACCGATTATGAATTTGACAACATTAGAAAGACTTCCTCAGCTGTAAGGTTAACCACGGAAGAGATAAAGGAAATATGTCGACATCGTCAATATATAAATTAAAAAGAGAAGGTGATAATGGACAACCTTGTCGTACTAGGCAATTGTTCAGACTAACTCTAACGCTTACATTTACTATGTTATTACTTTAATGGGATTGACTTCAGTAAGTTATAACACGTTTTTCAGCTACTTTAAAGACTGTAATATTGATTAGTGTTAGCTTGTGTTTTCTTTTGTATGAAGCCGACTCGACCGGAGCCTTCCTCATAGGTCAAATTTTAGAGTCGCTATTGCGCTACGTAAGAGGAACGGTGGCCGTCCTTAGAATACACTAACACTGTTTCAAACCTACGCGCGTTTGGAGACAGAGATAATAAAATGAACATATATTTCAATGGAGCTTTAGACAGTTTTATCAACATCATCTCCAGGAAGGAATAAACCAAAAATGCTTCGTTCCGGTCACAGGAAGATAGACTGGTCACTCCAACGCTCTTCGGCCGGCCCACACATCTCCGTGCTTTCGGCTTCCATAGTTGTTTGGACACACGGCAGTCATCCAATCAGTTAAGATATTCCAACCACTTTAGCCGTATTTTGGGTGATCTTATCCGTTATACCCACAATATTCAGTTCCTGCCGTGCATCGATATTTCTTTAAAGAATAATCTCAAGCACGTACCTGAGAAATCTCATTTCGACCACTTGTATCAGACCAATCTTCAAGCACTAGTATTGCGGCCCATTGTTTCCTCTGACCGTGATAAAAGTCACATTCGACCGTGAGTAGAGCAAAATCACCATCTATTAACGACATGCGGCGGTGGTGAGCCGCATGGAATGAACGGAGATTCGTGTGTGTGGGGGGGGGCGCGAATGTAACGTACGCGTCCCTTTGTTTCTTATCCAGCTCAGACATGCTAGTCAAAACCGCTGTATTAATTTTTCCAGTGATGGTGAGCAGGCGTAGACAGAGTCGGAATCTTGAAGTGTACACCCTGCCTCGTGCCTGAGAAATCTCATTTCGGCCGCTTGATACTACTGGCCTGGGATTTCGTTAAAGTTCACTTCTCAGACGCAATAGTTTAAATTCTATATAATACCTGTGCGTACAAATTCGTGACATACTCCAAGTGTAACGTTTAACAGTCAGCTAAAACTCACAAAGAGGTACAAACTTGCCAGTTACCTACACTACACACAGATGGTCAGTGGATACACGTGTTGCGCGCTTTGTTTGTTTTGTAGGTAGAACATAAACGCCAGAATTATCGCCGCATCTCCCCCCTCCCCCGAGTAAAGGCAGGCTTGTTAGGGGGAGCGATTACTCCTTCCAATCGCTCTACAAATAATCATCAAAGTGAACAGTTTGCCTCGTAAAATCGACCATTTTATGTTTATTGCCTCCCGCTGCTGCTATCTCCTGTGCATTTCATAAAAGAGTGTTTTAACTTTGACTTTTCCTAGTAACATTTTGCCGGAGTTGCAACATCTGTGTGTGTGAATTATTAGTGGAATCATTCATTAGCCCTCAACAGAGAAATACTAGTTCCGTGAAGAGAAGAGCTACCTGAAATGAGAGTTGTGTAAGTAAAAGATATGACACCTCCCCCCTTTTACTTCCTTATGGTAATCGTTACACTAATAGACAAAGTACAATTTCAGCTGCTATTGTGTATTTGTATAATCAGTGAAACGGAAGGAAAGGAAATTCTGGGTACATCCTATTTCAGAAATACGTTCTGTAAATAGCATGTTTCGTACTTTCTTTGTGAACTTCGCCAACACGAAGACAAATTTTTGAAGTGAAAACTTCTATAGGCACGTTGGGCGATTTTTGGATGGGTAAAATCTTATGAGTTCGCGTCACCGACATGCTAATGCCAACATGATAATGTCGCCATGCTAATGTTAACAGTATATCTGTAGCTATAAGTATGACGTGTTGCGCGTGGCCAGCAGTGAAAGTATAGATTATACTTGTGTGTAATACTATTATTTATACTATTTAACACACTTTTATCGTTTACGTACTTTATTTTGGAGTTTCTTACACTGCCGAATTTGCTATCGCGTGTTCGATCCCTAGCGCGATTTTGGCTTTCCGTATTAACAATTAACGCAATACTTATGATCTATTTTACATTATTTTTATTCTTATTAATTACTTATACTATATTATATGATATTTACATAATTGTTATTTGTCCGTCTGGCTGTTAACTTAGGGTTTTTCGTCATGTCTAATGTCGAAGTATGTATTTTTAATAGTTTTTTTATTATTGTAAGATTGTAACATTAGTGCTGTGTATATGTATATAAGTAAAGTTAAATTGACTACGTGGAAAGTTTAATGTGTGTATACTGTGCACTGTTTAAATTGTGTTTTAGTTTGATCATTATTTTAAATGTTCAAATGTAGGATCACTGTGCATACAAAAGGGAGTACTAAATATGTTAATATTTTTATATAGAAAAATAAATAACATAAACAAAGCATGTATTTTCAAATATTTCCAATATTCGTATCAATATTTCCGTTTAAAAATTTGATATTATTTATTTTTTATTTTTGATATTTGACCTCTGCCATACATCATGCAATGAGTATTTCATAGTGGCTTAGGAGTTATCTTACTAGCGTGGTAAAACAAATTTCTAGTTTTTCGATAGTATTTTTGCCGCGGATTAGTAATTAATAAGTAAACCATATAAAAATTTATATAATTGTTGCTCGGAGTGCCGATAGATGTGAAAACCAGACTGATGTTAAAGATTTTATTTTACAAAAAATTTGAATTTTTGATACTACAATTAATTTGAATATCCAAAAAAAACCACTGTTATTTCATAGTTTTAAGTTTTCACTTCTGTCGGCAGTCCTCAATGACTGCCTATTTTTAAATTTTTTTAATTATACAAGAATGTCGGTTAAACGTTTTTGATGAATTATTAATCAGAATTGGAGACGGCGCGACATAAGGGGCAATGCATTCGAGATGCCCGTTGGTCGACTATCCAGCTTGGTCGAGCATCCAGGCCTGCTCTATCACTACTGCACGACACAGACGAGGCACAAATACAAGATTTAGTAGCGGAGTTTGCAGTTTCATACCAGCGACACTACAGTGCGGTTCAGAGTATTTGTTGTTATGACCTGCGGTTTAGTTTTATTGGTTTATTACTGGAAAACTGTAATAAGATGACACTTTTTATTTATCATATTACTGTGAATTGTGAATAAGTTGCGTAAGTTCAACCTTATGTGTGGGACCGTTAGGCGAGCCCTTAAGTCAGTAAGTAAAGAAACTCGCCTAAAATTCTACAAGGTGACGGCTCTTCCCACACTTCTTTATGGGTCTGAGAATTGGACTTTGACGAAAGGCCAGGCCAGTCGCATCCAAGCGGCCGAAATGAGATTTCTCAGGCACGTCGCAGGGTATACTCTCCATGATCATACAAGAAACACGGATATACGGTAGGAATTGAATATTATGAGTATATTGGACAGGGTCGCCCAGTATCGGCTGAATTGGTGGGAACATCTTTGCCGAATGGATGACTGCCGCAACCCCAAACAACTCTGGAACTATAAGCCGAGGGGACGTCCGAGGAAGCGCTAGAGTGACCAGCTCTAATCTTTGCCTATTTGAGACCGGAACAAACCATCCTTGATTTAATCCGTGAAGATGATGATGACCGTGTATTCAACATTCTTTAGTTTTACGTACCGTTGTATTTGAATGTCTTTGTTATTGTAACAAATTAACTCTAATTGTAATTAGTGACTTTATCTGGTGTTCAGTTACTCTGTTTCCACCGTACAACACGACGATCCGTGCGACCGTCGTAACAACACACACACACACACACACACACACACACACACACATATATATAATTCGTAAAATTGGTTTCAATGTGTTTTACAACACTTTGAATTTTGTGCAAATTGATTTTTACTAAATATAAGTTTTTTTGTTGAAAAGGCTTTGAAATTTTGCAAACTTTCAAAATGTATAGGTGAAGATTTTCTAGATCAAAGCTGTAATACGATGTTGGAAAAAATTTGAGATTCACACTATTACCCCGTGTTTTTTATTTAATTCGGGCCGTTTGTACGTTGTTCTTTAGATATTATAAAAAAATCATATAAACAAACTGCTTTTTACTGTACACTTTGTACCTTTCAAACCTGCTTGTGGGATCGTAAGCTTTCCACGGGCAAATAGTTGCTGTTTTAACCGTCACAATTTTCCTAGCCGTGGTCTAGATTTTCAATAAACGCTTCCATACGTTTCGCTGTATCCTTGACGGACATCTTCAGTGGCGCGGGAACACATATCACTCTGGCTGACTCTGACCTGTGTGGTTGATGCGTGCAGAGACGTACCACGCTGGAATCCCTGAGTTCTGAGCTGCCTTCTGGAGCTCTTGCCTCGTGGCCCTGCCCAAGTAGGACAATTTTGCTCTTTAGCAGGCCTACATCGGCTGTTTGTGCTAGCCTACACTAGCCAAGTATACACCGGTCGTTTCCACGAATCACCTGAACTTACACAGTTCCTGCCCAGCCTGGTTATACGAGGATTATCTGGGAACCTTGCTGCACGTGCATAAAATTTGCGTCCAAGCCCCCTTATGGTGTCTCCAAGGAGCACACGCCAAGTCCTCTCCTTAGAAGGGGAGATGAGAATCGCCGGGAGATTTTGGCCGCTAGCCAAAGACCCCCCCTCGACGCTTTGAAACTTCTTTTTATGCATGGCGGCTGGGGATACCCAGACCGGGGCAGCGTAAGTAATGACCGCCGACGATCATTTTGTACAATTTCTTTATCATAGCCGAGCTGACCAGGAGTGGAAATACTAGGCATAGACAAGCGGACGCTCGCTTGTGAACTGTCTAGCGTGGGTACGCCAGGTGAACCGACGGTCGAGGTGTACAGCGAGGTACTTCACTTCGTTGGACCAGCCCAAATGCGTTCTGTCGATGCGAAATTGCTTCCGCGGGTTCTTCCGGCGCTAAGAGAATAGGACGGCTAATTTCTTGGTCGTGTTTAGAGACAGCCTCCAGTTATCAGCCCAGTCCCCGGCCGAATCGAGCTGGCGCTGTAGTCGTAAGACGTTACAGAGGCATTTGGACTCCAGGCTGTCTCGGCACGTTGTACACTATTAGAAACACGCGCGAACGACTAAAAATAAGAACATGCTAAGATGGTCGAGCCATCGTATGGTCAATATTATGGCAAGATCCTAAGGAAGAGCAAAAAAGACATTCCAGGAACTCAAAGGTGAAGCAGGAGAGATATGATTGCAGGCTAATACAGATAAAACAAAGATTATGATCACCACACGGAAGAAAACCAGGAAACCTGGACAGTTTGAAATTGAACCACTAAACCTGGAAATAGTGAATCAGTTTAAATATTTAGGATGTTGGATGGCAGAAAACAATGAAGACATAAATGAAATAAGGAAAAGGATACAGGCCGCAAATACAACATAGGCCTATGCTTCATTGACATTATATTAAAGACAAGGAATATCCACCATCAGTCCAAGGTCACATTATATAAAGTTATGATTAGACCGGTGATAACATATGGCAGCGAGACTTGGACTCTGAACAAACAAGCCGCTAACATAGTCAATACTTTTGAAAGGAGAATTTTGAGGAGAATATATGGACCAATCCAAGTAAACGGGATATGGAGAATGCGTTACAATGAGGAGCTCTACAAGCTGTATAAAGACAATTGTCTGGCCACCACCATCCGACTGCATAGATTGCAATGGGCAGGACACATCATTAGGATGGAAGACAACCGAATACCTAGGAAGGTACTGTTTAGTTAGATCGAGGGTAGAAGGCATGTTGGAAGACGCTGGATTGACGCAGCGAGGGATGCTGATAATTTACTTAAAATAAAACGATGGACATCGATCGCCAAGGACAGGGAAAATAGAGGAGGAGGATTACGGAGGCTAAGGTTCGACTCCGAACTGTGACGCCATAAAAGAAGAAGAAGAAGAAGAAGAAGAAGAAGAAGAAGAAGAAGAAGAAGAAGAAGAAGAAGAAGAAGAAGAAGAAGAAGAAGAAGAAGAAGAAGAAGAAGAAGAAGAAGAAGAAGATGGTCGAGCCAATCAAAAGAGGGGAGCGATGTAATTTACCAAATAATGGCCAACCCGCAACTTAAGGAAAATGTAAGGAAAATAAAAGTACCTCAGGGTATAGAAGAGTTTCTGTTCGTATTCGTTTGCGGATGTACATGTAGGCAAAAGTCGTAGGCAACTGAGGATCTACAAGATTTATAAGGAAGATTAACAGAAGACGTCTGGCACGGTGGCGAGGCATCAGAGAGTTTCTGGGCCTCAAATAGAGGCGTCTGTAGACCGACATTAAAGGCAGCTTGGATCCAGCAAAGGACTCTCATCCCACAGGAAGACACCAACCACAACTGGAGAAAAGCCTACATGTTACCTGTTCAGATAAAACGTTTACTTACCAGATTCCTTAATTACAACGTGAAAACTTTAATGCAGCTTTACTTACCTGAAACAAAGAAAACACAAATGTTAGTAAGTTGTGTGTGTGTGTGTGTGTGTGTGTGTGTGTGTGTGTGTGTGTGTGTGTGTGTGTGTGTGTGTGTGTGTGTGTGTGTGTGTGTGTGTGTGTGTGTGTGTGTGTGTGTGTGTGTGTGTGTGTGTGTGTGTGTGTGTGTGTGTGTGTGTGTGTGTGTGTGTGTGTGTGTGTGTGTGTGTGTGTGTGTGTGTGTGTGTGATTATGAAATCCAGCTTGATTTGATGTCACAAAATCTTTTTTGAGAACTTCAATATAAACATTATTTTAATTAGTCTGATACTGATGATTGTATTCGTTAGACCTATAAACAAAATATCCATAAGTAAAGAAAAAAATAATACTTGTATAATAAGCTTTACTATAAAATATAGAATTTATATAAATATGCAGTAAAGATGTTACATAATTGCGCAACACAAGATTATATTTTTGCTAGGGCAATTCCAAAAATAAGGTACACCTGAAAAGAAAACAAATCGAAATTTTATTACAACTATTTTAAATTTCATACAAAAATTGAGATTATTTGTTCCTTATTCTTTAATATAATCCCCAAACGGGCTTAAACGTATGTGCCGACGTGTTACTAATTTTAGTATACGCTCCCCATAAAAATTTACATCCAAATTTTCCAGCCAGATTACTGTCTTACTTTTCACTTCTTTGTCAGAGAAAAAAATCGTCTTTTTGAAAAACCGTTCCTCAGCTTCTTGAAGGTGCAGAACTCACAGGAACCCAGATCGTGGCTGTAAAGGGGGGGGCGGATTTACAACCCCAACATCTTGACTCCTTGTGTCAGCACGGGAGATATTGGATGTTACCATATTCCTACGATCACGTAACGCTCTCGAAAGCGGGCAGGTGCAGTGTCTCTGTCAAGGCCGTGCAGTCGGCAGGTGCAGTATCTGTCAAGGCCGTGCAGTGGGCAGGTGCAGTGTCTCTGTCAAGGCCGTGTAGTCGGCAGGTGCAGTTAGTTGTAAAATGTCTACACGTTTCTCGGCTAGCCGCGCAGATGCAGTGTCTCTGTCAAGGCCGTGCACTCTTATGCCTTTGAGGCTGTTCGAGCACTCTTAACTATGGAAATTATGTTGGCATGCCGCCAGCGTTAGGAAAATTATTCTAGAACATCTGTGGGATCTATATAAGCAACAGCGGCCGGGTTAGAAGTTAGTTATACCTGACGAAATTGTAAGTGCGGACCAAATGATTGTTGCTGATTACTGGAAAGTGATTATTGTGTTATAATTAGTGTGGAACTCTAATAATTAACATTATTATTACGTGTGAACAAATTTAAATAGAATTATTGTATGAGAGTACCTTGTTGATTTCAAGTTGTTATTTGTTACTAATTAAAGCTGGTTAGTAGTGACTTCGGTATTGTGTTCCACTATATAGGCCTACAGTACGACGATCCGTGAGACCGTTGTATTACATTGCATTTATTTGTATTTATACAACACCAAAACCTCTAATACCGCTTTGTGTGAACTCAATAAACGTTTCCCTAACTTTGACTCCTTCATGTATAAGATAAACTGGAAATACTTCCAAACTGCAAAACAACGCACTTCTCTACAATCCGTAGCCACTTCCATCAACAGAACTACCCGCAACACCCGCAGGCCTTCCTTCCTCATAAACCGCCTGCTTAACATAGCCGATGAATCTCCTGCCAGAAATCGTTGCCGCCATCGTCATAGAAATAGAAACACCTAACTCCCAACTTCTAATATACTAAACCTGTAATCCTTCCTGATCACATAACAACTTAAATTTTACCCAACTCCTTACCAAGTCTATAGCCCTCTTCTTTGTACCCCCCGCCTACCCTGACGTCTCTCTGTCGCCTCCTTCCAGCTTTGCTGACCTGCGCTACTCATCCCTGTCTTGGCCGCCCTCATATATAAGAGAAACATAATGGAACTTCCATCAGCCACTTCCTTTACCTCTATGGCTACAAACTACATTTACACACACGCGCACTACTCTACCTTTCATGTGTGCCTCCACCTTCTTCGCTTCCGGCCTGCACTGGCGTGCGTCTCCCCACATCCTACCATCTGGCTGAAGGAGGCTTGGCCCAGATCAACCCAAGGCTTATCGTCTCAAAAAAAAAAAAAATTATAAAAAAGAATCCCTTTCCAAATTGTTTAATATTCAACGTAGTCCATATAATTTAATCGTGTCATATATTTGGTCTGTGTTTGTGGCGGCCGGGGTCACGTCACCACCGTCACACGTCCCTGTCGCGGGAGGGGCCCAAGGTTACTTGAAGTGTAGACGACGTCTCTGAGGAGGCCAAGCCTCCCATAAATCTGTACAGTAGTGGCTCAGAAAAACGAATTACGATGACGCTCTTAAGCCAACGGATAAAAAGGAGAACAAACAGTTGTTGATAAGAAAGTTATACAGTAGAGACGAGCGTAATCACATTGTTTGTCAGTAGAAGAACAGAGAGACAACGCTCAGAAAGTTATACAGTAGAGACTAGTCTGGTGCAGTAGATAATAAGTAGATCTTGTGTTGGCTGTCGGCGTGAGGCTGATCGCTAATTGAATATAAAACTACTTTTAGAACTAAGAGAGGGAGTTTCTCTTTACGTAATGGAACACTAAGTACATGTCTTAGTGTCTTACATTAAATAACAGCGCAAGGCGGAAAATTAATTCAAATTCTCTGCCACGTTTACTTAAAACGAGTACTTACGTAACTCCTATGTAAAATAAATTGCTCTTAATTATTCAAATTATTATTCTTTCCTGAAGGCCGTGGTCTATTGTAATCTTCATGCTGAGCGATCTTATCATCACACGTTTCGTCCTCACCTCTGGACGCCATCTTCAGTGAACAGTTTCTGAAACGACTGACTGACATGGCTAAGCCTTTGCCACAGTACTGAAAGTTACTGGCGCACATCTTGTTAATCGTTTCAGAAACTGTTCACTGAAGAGGTGAGGCCAAAACGTCTGATTATAACATACATCAGCATGAAGATTATAGTAAACGACGGCCTTCAGCAAGGATAATAATTACGAGCTAGCCGTAAAAGCCTAAGAAACAGATTAAATTGCTTTTTTTGTGTAAGAGGGGGCGGTTTGGGGGTTGAAAATTGAGTTGGCTTCGTTTATGAGGCGATTTACTTTAATTATTAATTTGATCTAAAATTAGTAGTAAATAATAATATTTTTTATTAGAAAGAGAAACGGAATATTATTAATAAAAAGTAGGCCTACAGGGTGATTCAAAAAGGACTTTTAAACTTTGAAAGCATATAAATAATTTACAGACTTTTCAAAAATCTGTTTTTAAGCTTTATCAGATTTGCAAACAATTTAATATGACTACTAGTTATTTTATACAAACCACTATGTTGTATTTGGTACTGATGAGCGCTTTCGGCAGTCAAGCCATCTTCAGGCCATTTACCAACAGAGAAATATGAAACCGTTCACTTCTTATATACCGTTTTACCGGACCTATTTAGCCCCGCCCCCTGACAAAGTACGTCGTACTTGGCTCCACCCATAGTGGGTTGTCTTACATTGTCAATGTATAGTCTATAAGAAGTGAACGATTTCATATTTCTCTGTATCGGCAGCTTTCTGCGAGACCGTAGCTTCCGAGTGAGAGTAGACCACGCTCTCTATTCGGAGAAGCGTATTACCGCTGGTGTCCCTCAGGGTCGTGTCCTTGGGCCTCTCCTGTTCTCGCTGTTTGTCAACGACACGCCCCGAGTTCCTGGAGTAAAATTGTCGCTGTTCGCGGACGAAACTGCGGCTTTTGCCTCAGAGTCGAACGCAAGTTATGCGGCAATCAAGCTCCAGCGTCAACTCGACGCGTATGTCGGGTGGACCGATGACTGGAGAGTTGCCGTTAACTCTTCCAAGAGCGCCGCGGTAATATTCTCGCGCAAACGCAAGCGGCCTCGGCCGCTTAAAGTAGGCCCCGTCCAGGTACCCTGGACCAACAGCGTCAAGTACCTCGGGCTCCACGTGGACTCCCGACTCACCTGGCGAACCCATACACAGTATATCAGACAACGCGCTTCGGCGCAACTCAGTAGACTCTGGCCCGTGCTATCTAATCCGGCAATGACCCCCCGGCTAGGTAAGCTCATAGTCAACTCGTACGTGTTGCCCGTGATTACCTACGCCTGTCCTGTTTGGGGATACCTGGCTCGTGGTCATAGAACACCGCTCCAGCGCGTACTCGACCGGGGACTGAAGCTTGCGTGCAAAGTCCCCCGGAGGTACTCTTCTCGTCTTTTGAGGAGAGGACTCGGTGTCCGCTCTCTTGATGACACCGTGAGACGCCTGGCGCGTAGAGTCTATGTTCGTTCCGACAGAGTGACCCACAATTCCCTCATTGCCGGACTTGGTAAATACACCCCGCGACCAGGTGAGTCCTGGAAGCGACCTCGTTTGTTAGTCCCGGTGGTATAATCCACCAATCGCAGGTCGCTTCAGACCCCCCCCCCACAATTAGGTAAAAAGATATAAAATGAACTCCAATAGACCCAGTGGCAGGAGTCCTTTCTGAGACTCGGGACACTGCACTACTAGCGACCCCCAGTCGTGTATATTTCTCTGTTGGTAAATGACCTGAAGATGCCTTGACTGCCGAAAGCGCTCGTCAGTACCAAATACAACATAGTGGTTTGTATAAAATTACTAGTAGAAATATTTGAGACACTAACACTCCAAAATAACAATAAATTTAATATGAATATATCTTCACTATAAAAGCAAAGATAGGCCTAATGGCATTTCGAGGCAAGGAACCAATAAGAACAAAAATTAATTATTAATGATCGAATTCTAGAACAGTCGGGCCATTTTAATTATTTGGGTAATTATACTGGCTATGATAGAAATAATTATATTAATGTAGGTAAGTTCTAGACGATTTGTGGGACAATCAACTGTATTTTTAGAAACAAGGTACGTCGAGATACAGTATTAAAGGTCTACAAAGTTATGGTAGTCCCTGTACTGTCCTATGGGTGTGAATTATGAACATCAACTAAGAAACAAGACAGGCCTCAGAAATGGCGTTCTTACGAGAAGTGAAAAGGTGTTCTAAACTTGACCGTATAAAGAATGAGGCCATAAGAGAAGATTTACAGGTTTTTAACTTCAATAAAATATTACAAGATTACAAACATCGGAGGAAAGAACACTTGGAAAGGATGTTAGATTCCAGACTTACTAAAGAAGTCGGTAAATACAAACCTATAGGACACAGGTTTGTGGGTAGACCCAGGAAGAGGTGGCGCGACAGGCAGCACCTTGCTTATGCCGTATTGTGAAGATGATGATGAAGATGAAAAAATCGAAACAATGTGCATGGATAGTACCCGTTGCAATAAGAAAGAGGACCATGGAAAAAAGAAAGAAAAAATACCATTTTTTGCATAGTTACCACAAGAAAAAGAAATGTATCTAGAGAGCTTCGAAATGATGTGGTGAAGAATGGTTAATAGACAGGTACAGTGAGAAACGATGAAATATTGACGAGAGTAAGGGAGCAAAGCAAACTAAGGAAAGTAATAAGAAAGTTGTCTTGATTATTCATCTCTTCTTTCACAGCACTAACACTTATCTAAAAATGAAACTTTTTCTTGTGAACTTACTGTTTATTCTCTTCTCGTTGAACGCGTTTCGGCGTACGTATTCGCCTTCTTCACATTAGAGACAGACTGCCATCATTCAGTAACGGTTGTTGTGTTGAAGGTATAGTGGGGGCGGTGCGTGGAGGAAGGGGATTGGCGCGGGGATTCAACTTAATGTTTGGTTTTTGTATAATTGTGTCAAAAAGTGTATGTGATATGTGACAAAAACACCACACAACACAACCAAACAACATACTCAACGATCAATTACAATATAAATCACATACACTTTTTGACACAATTATACAAAAAACAAACATTAAGTTGAATCCCCGCGCCAATCCCCTTCCTCCACGCACCACCCCCACTATACCTTCCACACAACAACGTTACTAAATGATGGCAGTCTGTCTCTAAGCTGAAGAAGGCGAATACGTACGCCGAAACGCGTTCGACGAGAAGAGAATAAACAATAAGTTCACAAGAAAAAGTTTCATTTTTAGATAAGTAATAAGAAAGAGGAAACATTTTGGTTGGAGTATCGTGTATTGCGCAGAGGGAAAGATTGCCGCATAGGAAAAGGTAAAAGGGAATACAGATTTGGGAAAAAAAGAGAGATTATGATGACATGATGTGATATGATGACATCAGAAGCGGAAGGAACACATGCACGGATAATGGAGAAAATCCAGTTGAAGTCTGTAATAAAACAGTTTTACTAACGAATAGTGTTGCTGCAGGTCATAAAAATTTCCATTATTAACAAATTATAATTGAAATATGCCTTACACTGCAAACAATGATGTGGTGAAGAAGTTGCACACTTTCAACCATATGTGTGGGACTATCAGGAGAATGAGTCAAGGTGGGAGATCACCAGGCTAAGGTGGAACAAACACTCAATCATTAAAGAAACCCTAAAAGAAAAATTCAATAGTGGTCAAGTCGAGCAAAAGGCCCCGCACGACATATCCAACGACCTGAGTGTAACCTGAAGTGAGGCGGTGCCCCCTCTTGCTCGTGTCATCTTCGTCTAAATGTGAAATGAGAAAATTTTCAAGCATATTCAGGTACACGATACCATTTATGTTTATGTTTATGTGCACGTCAGATACCATTTATATTTTTCTCCACAAAATATAAATTTATATTTTAAATTTATACACTTTAAATTAGCTGAGGGCATAAGAACAGTCACTTTTGGCCTGTCACACTCATGCTGCAATGTTTCATGTATATATTTGGAAGAATGTATGCCAGTCTCACGAGAAGCATGTCGTGTTGATTTCTTAGTGCTACGGGCAAAGCTCTAAGTTGTTCCACAGCGGCATCGTAAACTTGCGGGCGTCCTGTTGATTTTGTATGTAGTTCTACAGAACAACCAGTTCCAACAAAGATTTGGTGCCTAAAGTAAATTGTAGGCCTATTTGGAGGATCTGTGCCACATTCAGTACAAAATTACGTTGGACTTCGTTTCATGAAATCAAAACTCACAAAGTCCACGTTCCGCGCCAGTGAAAGTTGAAAGTACCCATTTTATACAACAATAGTGCTACTGCTTCTGGTGGCTGTATTTAGAGCTACGGCACTGCGTGAGTCAAACTTGATGTGTCTTTCTTTAGAAAGACACCTCAACCGACTCTGTAAGTCATCTGATTTTATAATAATTAGTGCGGAACTCTTAATCGTTGACATTATTATTATGTGTGGACAAATTTAACTTGAATTACTGTATGAGAATAACTTGTTGATTTGAAATGTTGTAATTGTCAATTGTACTTACTGTGATTGTATCATAATTGTACTTGGAAGTGAAAGGGTGAAGCATTGTCATTTAGTAACAATGAAACGAACAGATGTTTCGTACACAAAAATAGTTTTAGGGAATTTTCCCAGGGTTCAGATCTCACCCTCTTACTGAAAAACAGGTGTCAGAAAGCAATAATCGTAAAGTTTAGTTTATGAATAGCTGTCGAGAAGCAACAATCATAAAGTTTAGTTTATGGGCAACCCCAGGTTTTTTAAAGTCTTTATCTTGACGAGCAGCTGTGGGCGGTTAAAAGACCAGTTAAAAGCCACTCTCTTAGATGAAAGGATGACAGATTTATGAAAAACAGAGGGAGTCTTATGAAAGACACAAGTTAGACAGAAAATATAAAATGTCTCATAAAGTTGATATTCTTCAGGGGTGAAGTCAAATAAATTGGTCTCAGGTGTGAAGACAGGTGTTGTATTTGCGTGAGAACTTTAATCCTAGAGGGAAGACACCCCAGAAAGTGACGTAGGGTCACGTGATGCAGTGTCTCTGACGAATAGTGGTAGTTCTTATAAAATTATAAGAGATTTACCCTCACTTCCAATAGAATAAGCCTAACATAGTTAATGTTTTAGAATTAAGAGGAGGGAACAATCCCACCACTAAACTAAGGGTTACACCCAAGATGATGTACTATAAAAACTCTAGCATTCGCTGGAGAAGTCAGATCTGATTGTGTAAGAGGTCCGAGAGAACTTACGCATCTTTTCTCATTTTTATTTTGACTTTGATCTGTGTTGGAAGGTGTTCTTAGCGAGCCGGAAAACCAGATGTTGTCAATATTTTGTCTTTATAATTTTTGAAGTAACTAAAAGTAGTTACATTAATTTGTGAACTAAGTACTAGTAACTGAAGGTACTTAGAGTTTAAAAGAGTCATTGAATTAACTGACTTATAGTTTGTCAAGAGGAGTTTGTATAAAGTAACTTGTAAAAGTTCGTTTGTATTTTGCTAATCACAATAAATTGTCTTCAAGAAGAACGGTTCATTCTAATGATTCAACTTCACCTCCGGAACCACGTCAAACAAGCAGTTGTAGCTTAGCAGCCACTCGATAGGTTACAACAGAAACTGTTATTTGTGACTACGTAATTAAAGCTGGTAATTAGCGACTTCATTGGTGTGTATATTTGTTTCCACTGTACAGTACGATGATCCGTGAGACCGCCGTAACAATACTAATTTACTTATTCACTATAAATGAAATTACTTAGAGGTCTTTAGTTTGAAATCATAACAGTGCACAGCTTAGCGGGAGAAGCTGTCACTCAGCTTGGAGCAACCATTAAATTCAGAGGGAGACTAACGCTGTGCAGCACATAGTTGGTACTACTGTAAACGTCGCTATTCACACGTACGCGTAACAGTATTGAAGTATCAAAAAGTTGACTGAGCCGGCAATAACACGAGACTTTGTGTTCGCCTGCAGCTGTGTGCTGTAGGTCAAATGTCAGCGGAGCGGTGACGCTAAATAAACTACGTCACGGATTGATTTGGCGTGTACACACACACACACAGCTATGTCTCTCGCGTCGCTCGATGTTGACAGAATAGGTACAGCAAACACTGACCCCATGTTGAACCAACTTCCTCTCTCCCTCTCCTGAGATTTCAACTCTCTTTCCATGGAACTAAATTAACAGTCTTTTCTTTTTAGTTTTATTTTATTGTGCAGCTTTTTAGCTTTATTTTATTTTGCAGTCTGTTAGAAAAATAAAACACTTAGTAACATTAAACAAAACGTACGTTATAATTATTATTAACATTTATTATTAAAATTAGATAATTTTCCAATTATGGAAAATTTTTTAAATCCCGATTTCTCTACTATTTCTTTAGTAATATAACATTTGTAAATTGTACAGAACACAGTCTATATATTCCAACAATACATATTTACCCAGGGCAGTAATTTGTGCAAGGAGAATACGACGAATAGTTTTGAATATTTTGTGCGTGTAAGTACAGGCGTGTGCAGGCGAGAACCCATTGAAAGTGTACACCTGCCGACGGAATTGTTTACAGCGTGTGTGTGTGTGTGTGTGTGTGTACCAGTGACAACATGCATGGTTCTACGAGGGATAGACGTATGAATTGTTGGTTTTTATTACTAAATCAGGTATTGATATGATTAAAATAAATTAATAAATATGTTTTTTACCTGTTACCAAAGTCATATAACAATTCTAAAAACACTATTAGATTAAGGACATTTAAACGCGTATGGTGATGCAAAATTATTGCTGAAAAGTGCAATAATAAAGACGTCATACTAATTAATGTTAATTACATAATTAACTAGTAGTTAACGAGTGAGTTATATGTTAAATGACGAGTGAACATTTACGAAGACAATGCAACTACTCGCCTAAAGATAAAGTTTACGTGATCGCGAAAACGGACTAAAAGTGATCAGTAAAAAAAAAGGACGCTACACTCGAACTGACAAATTTTAACATGTCAAAAACAATATCTGACATGTCAGTTTGTCGTTTACTATAAATACCTCCGGCAATTTTGGGCGAGGTCAGACTCAAGATATCTTTACACGCCGTCACTATGTCCGTCTGCCGATCGCCTTGAATATCATCATCATCATCACCACCACCATCTGCTATACACCACGATTGATGGAGGAACACAGGACCATCATCAACAACATGCTATAGAGTACCGAGGACGCATCAGCATTATCATCATTGTCATCATTCAGGAGATGCACACACACGTACACACGCAACGGTAACCTCAACAATACGCAGGTGATAAATAAATAATTATATTTTTGTGCAAAGAACTCATAAAGAACATAATATGAGATAATAAACTAATGTAAAGACTTAAATGTAAATAATGCAAATATTCAAAGTAAAACACATAATTGTGAGGTGCTATTAAAAATAATTGTATTCTGTTTAATTTTTCAAAACTGGTTGTGTCATTAGAAATCGTAAATATTCTTGATTAAGTGTTATTTTATTAAAAGATTAATAGCAACAATTCAATTTTATTTTAATAAAGTTATTATTATTTTTATAAATGAGTTGATATTTTAATGATGATTCAAAGTCAGACAGCCATGCAATAAAATTCTTTTATAATTTGTTCATCAGATATGTTTATATATTTAAGAATATATGTTCTTAATATGTGCTGAATAGGAAAGATATGTTATGTTTTTCAGAGTGTAACCTTATAAAAGAGAATATTTTGAATTACCTGATTTCAAAGTTTAATAATCGATTAATTTTCTTTTCAATTTTAATAAACCGTTGATTGATTCTTTTCTGTGTTTTAATTAATTATTTCATGTCATCAACGACTCGCTCCACCATTTAAAAATACGTTTATTGTGTAACCACATATATTTAACGCAACGAACATACAAAATTCCTACAACCTAGCCGGTCTTTAACACTTTCAAGTTGCGTTGGGTACATGGTCAGAAGTGTATTCATCATATATAGTTGCAACGTTGCAATATATAATCTAAATACCACTGACTGATTGATCACGGAATCTCTGAAACTAGAAGGCCTACAAACATGAAATGTTTATACAAAAACTTCTCTTAGTGGTAGGTGCGTGCTAAGGAATCTTTTTGAGGAGATTTTGGAGGTATTCGGAGTGACTACCTCCGCCCTGCACCATAGAAAAATCAACTTTCCGTTAAATTTTCAAGAAATTCCTTGAAATTCATTTGAAACGTTGGAGGTTGAAAGACAATAACTTACTTAAACAGACGAGACAGGCGTCCCTCAACACTGCCCCACTCTCAAGGTCGGGACAACCTGAGCCCGCCTAAACTTTGTAACGGTATCAGGCTTCATCTCAAGGCTTACATAATAATATATATTTAATATTTATAATGACTTTACCTCAAGAAGTTTTTCCCTTATGTGGAACATGTTTCGGGACGCTTTGTCTTCCCGCGCGCGCGTGTGTGTGTGTGTGTATCGAACCCATTGTATTCTCATGGTGTTGGGGAGTGTGAGACTGTTTTCATTCCCCGCATACACCTCATTCTGTCGGAATTCCCCTTCCAGTTTACACGGCTTTAGATCCCCATGTACGTTTGCTTCCCCATGACCATCAACAAGGTACAGGGGCTGGCTCTGAACATGTTCGGGGTGGACCAAGGCACGACTGCTTCTCCCACGGCCAGCTGTTCGTGCTCCGCTGATAATCTGTCATTCTCCAACCAGAGGGTAAAATTGCCAACGTAGTGTATAAGGAGGCGCTTTAACTTTAAATTTCAAATTCTGTCTTTTGTAACCCACATCTACTCTATTACAAACCAATTATTACTCTAAATATTCGTGAATCCGTATTTTTTGTAAACAGTTCTCATTTAAACCAATGCCCCATAACGTTTTCTGCAACGGTTTGATAGCAACCAGTTGCCTAGTGTAAAAGAGGTGTTATTGTGTCGGCTGCAGCGAGTTCTTAGTACGGTACATGCGTTTGCACGTACAACAAATGGGTTTTTTGGTATCGGAGTTGTGGCCATCAGGTTTTTAAATGTTCAGTAATTCTTGTTTTGTAGAGCTTTATTATATTTCTTACTTCCCTGGCACTACAACCCTCAAGGAATCATGGCCTCCTTCAACATTGATCTCCTTCCCACTCTATCCAGCGCTGCCGTCTGCCAGTCACGCACTCCCAACATAGTCCGGGCGTCGGTCGCCACTCCATCCGCCCACCGCAGTCTTGGTCTACCAGTCCTTCTCCTTCCATAAATCCTCTCTCTTAGAAGCTTCCTTGGAATCTCCTCTTCTGACATCCGTGACACATGACCAGCCCAACGGGGTCGACCCATTTTAATAGCATGAACCACGTCCATATCCTTGCACATATCCATTAATTCATAATTGGTACGCTGCCTCTAGGTTTGTCCTCCTTGTACTGCTAAAAAAATTCTTCTCAAGATTCGCCTCTCAAATCTCAGCAGGGACATTTCATCATGGTTTGTCAGCGTCCAACACTCAGATCCATATGTCAGGACAGGTCTTTTCAAAGTCGTATCTTCGTGGTTCGAGAGATATATCTGCTTCTCATGTGTCTCTGAACCCAAAATAGCATCTATTGGCGGCCAATATTCTTTGCCCAACCTTCATTTGAACTTCGTTGTTGGCAGTCACTAACGTGCCAAGATATGTAAATGCATGAACACAGTCAAAAACGTGGGGGTCAATCACAACCTGTGCCTCTTGAATTTCATTTTGATGTTGTTGGGTGCGCATATATTTTGTCTTGGCTTCAATAAACTTTCTTTATTATAAAGAAAGTTTATTTATAAATAACTACGTGAACGCAAACAGGGAAGAAGTATTATTTATGTACATGAAATGTCAATAGTCTGGAAACGAGACTATAACCGTATGTAGAACTATATAAGTGTAAGCGATGATGGGTATTAAACTTGCGACAGTCTTAGTAAACAGTGGCAGAGAGGTGACGGCTCTGCGACTCAGTCACAGCTTGGCTGCGTTAATATCGATGTCGTCGACCTGTCTACATTGATTTACTGAAATCGTATTGTCGGCGGTGATGTATATGAACACCCCTAGAGAATACTAAACAATCGTACAGGTAATGTCTGAGAAGTTGTACGACGGTTAATCAAATATAAACGAGACTTTCAGAGAAACGTCTTATTGAATTAATATATATGAAAATAAATATAAAACTATACTTCTGCTTAAGTTTGTCCATTACTGGCGTATTTTTTTTATTGAACTGGCAGTCTTTAAATTTCTTTTTCATAAAAATTTGTTGTACGTGATTGTAGCCAATTGTGCACAAAGTCTTGCACCACTTTGTCACTTTAAAATTGTTTCCTGCCCAAGATTTTTTTGAGGTGTCCAAGCAAATGAAAATCAATATAGTGAGGTTGGTTTAAAGCTGTCCATTGTTGCTTGCGTACCAACAGCAGTGTGGGGCCGGGCGCTATCGTAAAGAAGCAAGACACAGCTGATCGAAATCTTGCACCTTTTGGACCGATAAGCTCTTTTAACCTTACCGAAGTGTTTAGAGTAGTGCGCAGCATTCATTGTTCTTATTTCAAGTAAAAATTAATGCACACTACAGCTTGAGTACCTGAGAACACAATCGTTAGGACCTTGCCAGTGTGTTTTCGCCTTCACTTAAGTTTTTTATCTTTTGCCCGCTAGACCATACTCGAGCTCTTCCTTTCGGGGATATAGTGGTGTATACACGATTCATCACAATTAAGAATCCGCATCAAACATGGGCCTCCCTCTGCTGCAAAGCGATCTAGAAGCCCCTGAGTAATTTTACCTCTTACAGGTTTGTGATGTGCGTGCAGAATATTAGTAGAGAGTTTACGTAACTTTAACTATTTTTAATGATTGTCTGTACACTTCTATAACTTATTAAAGTTAATGCACTAAGTTTACGAAAAGTTATTCGTCTATCGTCGTAAATATAAGGTGTTGAACTTCTAAAATGTTGTGCTGCTTCTGAGACAACGTGCGTGAGATTAGAAACTTCTTTCGACCTTCGCAGAAAAACTAATGCGGTTTGTACACTTGAGTCTAGAGTAACAACTAGCGAAACGAATCTAAATTTAAAAAAATAATAGCAGCACCAATGGCATCGAACGTGGAGGATTTCAGGCAGCTGAATTGGGATCCTCTTGATAAGAGCAAAAAGTTGTACCATACGAGGTTAAGGGTATTAACGATGATGTAAGCTCATCGTCGTCGTCATCCTTTACGGCTTAGGCTAGTATAGCCTGTTCCAGTCTCAATGGAAGTCATCCAACCATCGCTTACCGGGATGATAGTCAAGGGCTCTTCTTGAACATCTAGTTGGATCTATTGTCTCTACGTGTACCCGCCACTCCGATTTGTTCCCGGAGATTTTCTCATTTAAGATTTCAGCTATGTCTATTCTAATATGATCATTTCCGATAAGATCTCTCCTGGTACAACCCTTTACAGCCCTCAAGAACCTTATTTCCGCTCCTTGTATTCTAGATATATCTTTGGCCTTTCTAATCCAAGTATCACTACCATACAGTAGGTATGGCTATTACATTATAATATTTCAATTGCGTCTCTTTCCTTGTTTTCTAAGGTATAACGTGAAGATAGGTATGGGTCAAAGTTATTCGGCATACACGGCGACGCCCACCATTGACACAGTCAGCACCAACTCATAAAAGTCAAACGTTATGACAACAGTGTAAATAAATAATAGTTTCGTTGCGTTAAGGGGAAATCGGCAGTTTTTCGGTCAAAAAATAGAATTTGTTTTTATTGTCCCAAAATATTCTCCATTTCATCCTGATTAAGAAAATATATACTTTTATGAGGTTATCTACATTAATGTGGCCATAAAAAAATAAAATAAAACGCATTACACTTTATTTTCCAGTCCCATTGTTTAGCTTTACGCGCGTTTTTCCGTAACCATGGATTTCAACAATTAGATACACTTTTCTCAAAAACTATAAGTACTGTTGAGTTCACATTTTTCGTGGTTGAACAGTACAGTGCAACAATCAATGTGTACTAGAATTAATTTCTTCCTTTAAAAAATTAATTTTGTAAAACATTTTTAAATAAAAAAAAAGTTTTTCAAAAAATGTATAAAAAGTAATTGTTTTTTATATTAGTATTTTTTTCTTAAATTGTTTCAAACTAGTACATCATGTTACAAATACATGAGTTAATGTATCGTAAAAATTTCAAATACATAGGTTTAACAGGTCATTAATTAATTGTACATAACTAAACCCCTGTTCCCCCATTTAAAATGCATTGGACAAAAAAAATTGCGGATGTCCCTTTAAAGCGTTGGGATCCTCGCCATGTAATATGAATTTTATGACACATTTGACGCCGTGTGTCGGCTTCTAATAACTATCCATCACGCACGCACGAGTCTCTCTCGCCGCCCGCCCGCTCGTTTTCAAGACAACGCACGCTTTATAACTGCAATTGAGACGAAAATAAACGTCGGACAGTTCTGAGCCGCCTACTCTCTCGTCACTTTATGTGCCGTATACAGAAACGAGTCGGCTCTCTGTAGTAATCAGCAACTGTAATACTCAACTGAGTTATTACTAAGACGTTCTCCGTTCTCCAACGAGGGACAGTTTGACTCTTGTACAGTTATTCGAACGCGTTTGCTTCATGCCGCGAGCGTTATTCTTCATGACACGAGGGCGGGCATTAGTTTTTATAGCAAAGACGTGAACAAAACGATTTCAGTACATGATGCGAGTCTGAAGCAGTATGAAAAGCGTACAGAAGGCGAGACAAATGAGAAATGAGAGACAATGTGCAAACTCTACTGTAGGCCTACACTTGGTATACTTACACAGCCAATGATGTTCCCCGCCCACACACGGAGACAGCAATGCCTCCTTATGTTACATGTTCTATAAAATTCGATTTGTCAACAATACTATTTCGACGGTCTCACGGATCGTTGTATTGTACGGTGGAAACAAAATACAGGCACCAATGAAATCACTAATTACAAGCTTTAATTAGTCACAAATAACAATTTGTAATCAACAAAGGTACTCTCGTACAAAAATTCAACTTAAATTTGTCCACAGGCAGTAATAATGTCAACAAATAGACTTCCTTACTAATGATAACAAAATGATAAATTTCCACAACAATCGCTTGATCCGCCCACTGTAACTCTCACTAAGCCATCCGCTGTTGCTTATATATAGCCCGGAATAATTTTCCATCCTTTTTGCGGCGTGCTAGCATAATTTGCGTAGTTACAAGTACTCTCGAACGTTCTGGAGTGGTACGTAAGTGGACGGCCTTGACATAAACACCGCACGCTGGGGATTAGTCGAGAAGCGTGTAGAACTTCCACGTAACTGAACCTGTCGACTTTTCAAGAGCGTTAGGTAATTTACGCAGCAATATCAATAATATAGATACTCTAACTACGAGAGACATTCATTAATTAAGGAGACAAATATCTGTAGTGGGAAAACGGTTTACGTAATCTGTTTCACCATTTTTTTACTATTCAACGTAATCTCCAGCAATACATTTGTCCCATCTATGAATAAGCTTTTTTATGCTTGCTGTATAGATATATCTTTATGTTGATGTCGGAGCCATTTTAGAACATTTTCTTTGACCTCGTCGCTGTCATAAAACTTCGTATCACGTAAAGTCTCCTTAAATGGAATCTCAACCTCTTTCTTAGGGGTCTAAGTCTAAGCGTGACTGTCCAGGTGACTGTCCAGGAAGTGATAATCGTAGGAAATCTGGCGAGACACATCAAATAAGAATTAATGGTGACAAGGTCCAGACAGAACACATAAATGTCGCCATAAATTTGATATCCTTTTGGGGTAAGTCAAGTAATGGGTCACAAGTGTGCTCCATGTGAACATTGGTGATAGCAGGTGTTTTACTCCGTGGGAACTTTTAATGTAAAGTAGTAAACCCCCACCAAACAGTGACATAGGTCACATGATACAGTTTTTGATGAATAATAGGAAGTCTTATAAAAATTGTAAGAAACTACCCTCACTTCAATTAGTTTTAGCCTATCATAGTTAAGGTCTTAGAATTAAGAGGAGGGAACAGCCCCACCACTAAAACTAAGGGTTATACCCATGATAGTGTATTATAAAAACTTAATCAATCGCTGGAGAAGCCAGATTTGATCGTAAGAGATCTGAGAGAATTTACTTTTTGTCTCACTTTGACTTTGATCTGTGTTGGAAGGTGTTTTGAGAGAGCCTGAAAAGCAGAAATGGTCAATATTTTTGTCTTTGTAACTTTTAAAGAGTAACTAAAAGTAGTTACATTATTTTGTTGAACTAAGTACTAGAAAGTGAAGGTACTTAGAGTTTAAAAGTAATTGAATTATGTTAATTTAAAGAAGAATTGTATAATGGAAGATGTAGAAGATTTTTTGTATTTTGCTAATCATCAATAAATTGTCTTCAGAGAGGAACGGTTCATATCAATGATTTATACCAACATATCAACCACAGCAACAAACGGTTGTATCCTAGCAGCCACTCGATAGGTTACAACAGACCCCTAACTGTAGGGAGGGTGAGGTAGAGTCTTCTAAGCCGATTTATTGACGGTTTCACGTGTTAAAACGGACCTATGTGTAGACGTGCGTTATCATGAAAGAGAATGACGCCTTTGCGCAGAAATCTAGAACGTAACTGCATCTCTGCCAGCTTTACTTTACTAATAAGCATGTCAGAGTAGTATGGATTGTTTATTGTCCACAAAGAATCACAAACCGCGCTTGTCCAGAACGGTGCTTGTCACTCTCCGAAGGCTGACCATTCTTAAACTGTTCTTCTACCCACTTATACAAATTTCTGCGGTTCATACAGCTGTTTTCGGTATTGTTTAGTAATAGGAAAGTAAATTTTAGCCGGTTTTTCGTCTTCGTATAAAATGAAACGAATCACTGCACGTTGTTCAAGGCTCCAGGAGAAGGTCAAGACTCAGCAGTGAGTTGTTGTAGCATCAGGGATGATGATAATTATTATTACTAGCATTATTTTTATTTTAAATTTTACTTCTGTTAATAATTTTGTTGTGTTTTTAACAATTACCAACAATTACCAGTGTTTTCATCATAACAATTCAATGGATCGATGTTCTTAGTAAAACAATTCCAATTATAACTTTATCGCAGTTTCAAAGCAAAAGATTTTTTGTAAAAATTAATCAGGTTAATTGAAAAAGGCGAATGCGATCCGAATGTAAAAATATTGAAAATACCGTAATTTAGAACAGTACTGTGATGTCTCTTGGAGGAAATATAAAGGGTGGAACACAACTCATTTGTGTCTTCTGAGGAGGTCACTTAGTTATCTTTTAATGGAACTGTACGGTAACGCGATAATTTCACTTTGTAGGTTGGCTAATCTGCTTACTGCTTTTTCCGATTAACATGTTGAAACTTTGTACAGTTCATCTCAAACGCTAGCGGCGGTCGGTTCGCCGACTGTATTACTGTTATATTTTCTTGTCGACATTTAATGTAGGCCTTAGGCTGGCACATTTCACTTATGGCCAACTAGGCCCGCTATTACTTCAATTTAAAAATTTAATACTTTTTTAGACAACACGCTCATTAGCCAACCTTATTTCAATAACTTTAATCATGTAATGTAACCTTGGAAAATTCATTAAAATGAATTTAATACAGTCCACAATTTTCATCATTTCTTATACCTACTGAATCAATGCACGCATTACAAGCTATATTCTTTACAAAACGTTTTTGGTACACGCCGACCGGATTCACCGTATTTGTTGGATCACTCATGTCACTAAACTTTCTTAGCCCACTTGGGCCTGATACTCAACATTTTTTGGTCCTCCGTGTCTGGATTCTTCTCATAACACTTTTTGGTCACTCCGGACCTGGATTTTCCATTTAATATTTTTCTGCCACTATTTCTGGCCATCACGGGCGAATTAGCACATCAGCTGATACGACCGTGGCGTGATTTTCATCAGCATTTCGCTCGTCATCTTGGAGCCTTCTGCTAACATCTTAGCAAGAGGCTGCTAGCTACAGTGCTTTACACAAGGCGGTCATCTCTACCAGCTGTGTTTGCCATCTTCACCAAGGCGTCGACGCTGCAGGACATCGCCAACAAGGTATCATCAACAACAGTGTAACAAGGTGCGTACAATGGCTGAAGAAGGCCTCAAAGTGTTGACCAGAAAGAGAGGCGGCTTAAAGTCCGCAATAGTGGGGATACAATCTGCTGTAAATAACTTTGATGTAACTTTAAATACAAAACATTTTTTAACTGTAAGGCTGGAAAGTCTCAAAAGCTTGGCCTCGAAATACGACGAGGTGCAGTCTGAAATAGAACTCATTAGTAAAGACACGAGCGTTGCTCAAGAAGACCGAGTTGAGGTCGAAGAAATGTTATATTCGACTGAAGCAAACATTTTGCAATTAATTGACACATTTAATGCTCAGACTGTACCTCCCGTATTATCGACGCACATGCAATTAAAACCAATAAGTTTGCCCTGCTTCTCAGGCAACATATTGGAATGGCAACATTTTTACTCAATTTTTACAGACTTAGTGCATTCAAGATCCGATTTAACACCAGTGCAAAAATTACATTATTTACATTCTTCTTTGAAGTGTGAACCTTTAGATTTAATTAAGTCATTACCCATCTGTAAAGAAAATTATCCAATAGCGTTGAGTTTGCTGTCCGAAAGGTATGACAACCAGTTCACACTAGCTAAATACTATGTGCAAAACTTACTTCAAGTCAAGTCGACAATAAAGGACTCGGTCCAAAGTTTGGCAGAGTTCACTAACACAATAACGTCTTCCGTTAATTCACTGGCAGCAATGAAGCTGTCAGTGAATTCATTTGAATTTATCACTATACAGTTACTGTCCACTAAACTCGACCCTATTACTTTCAAACTATGGAAGGAGTCAATAGACCCTGACAATTTACCTAGCTTTCAAGATTTCACGCATTTTTTAAACTCACGTAGATAGCTGTTAGAAAATACACTGCCTATCGAACCCGGACAGCAACTCAACAAACTTAATGTAAGACCTAACAATAAATATGATAAATGTAACTCAAGAAACACTGCTGGCAGCACTACATTTAAGAGCTATCACTCAGCGGCAAACCATTATTCATGCGTGTGTTGTAAATCCAATCACTCGCTTTACATATGTAATAAATTTCGTACATTAAGCACCGCTGAGCGGGAACAATTTGTTTCAAATCATAAATGTTGTAGCAATTGCCTTAGATCAGCTCATCTTATAGCTAGCTGTAAGAATAAGCAGGTGTGTAAAATCTGTTCAAAACGACACCACACATTGTTGCACGCAAATTACGTGCCAAACTCAATAGCTGCCAGCAGCAATTACTGCTCGCTTCAATTACAATGCAAGAACAATGTTCTCTTATCCACAGCAGTTGTATCTGTCATTGACCAGGCTGGCAACAGACATAGGGCTAGAGTTCTTCTAGACGCCGGTTCACAAATAAATTTTTGTACAAAATCATTTGCAAAGAAATTACAGCTCAAATTAACTAAATCTAACATACCAATCACAGGCATAAACAATACAGCGTGTTACGCAACTGATATTGCTTCTATACGTATTATTTCTCACTATCAAAGATATAGCTTCGAGGCGAAATGTGCCGTCTTATCTACGTTAACTCACAATCCGCCTGCAAATTCGTTTGATATCAACCAGTTCCACATTCCAAACAAGATCTTCCTGGCTGACCCCGATTTTAATATATCGTCGCAAATCGACATACTATTAGGGGCACAATTTTATCTGGACTTGATCTTAACCAATAAATACATACGCGGCCCCAATTTTCCCATCATTCAGGAAACAAAGCTGGGCTACATTTTGGCTGGCAACTTGCCCAAACACTGCCGCGACGAGGGTCCTGCTGTTTCGTTCCTAGCTAGGAACAACGACAGTCAAATTCTGCAATCTCTCGAAAGATTTTGAGAAGCAGAAACTATCCCTGACAACACCCCTGATAACGAGTCAGCCTGTGAAGAGCATTTTGTGCGCTCTACCCAGCGCAACCACGAGGGTAGATTTGTGGTTTCACTTCCATTTAAGCCTGATAATCTCCACTTGGGGGAATCTTACACTAGTGCTGAATCAAGATTCTTAAGCTTAGAGCGTCGATTTAGGCGAGATGCTAAGCTCGCTCGCGACTACGCGGACTTTATCAAAGAATATAAGGATCTTGGGCACATGACACTCATCGATGATGGCGCTATCAACTCAGGAGCGTCAAATACTTACTATATATACTTATATATATACTTATATATATACTTATATATACTCATATACTTACTCTGGCTTTGCAAGCTTGGTTGGGATGAACCGATCTCCGGCCAATCACGTTCGGATTGGCATTCTTTGTGTGACAAATTGGGTCTGATTGGCAAAATTGTGGCCCCACGATCTATTCGTTGCAAGCGTGAGGCAACTACAGTTGAATTGCATGGTTTTTCGGATGCTTTTGAAAGGGGGTTTGGCTGTTGTATGTATGTCAGAGTCATTTATCAAGATTCTTCTGCCTCCTGTCACCTTTTGTGTTCCAAATCTCGCGTGGCTCCCCTACGACAGGTGTCATTACCTCGCATCGAACTCTGCGCTTGCTTGTTGTTATCGCGACTCGTATCTAAGGTCATTCCTGCTCTTTATTCGTTTATTGATAATGTACATTTGTATTCTGACTCTATGGTGGCTCTTTACTGGATTCATGCCCAGTCTACGCGGTGGAAAACATACGTCGCTAATCGGGTTGCTGAAATTCAGCGTCTTACGCAAATTTATACTTGGCATCACATCAATTCACGACACAATCCTGCTGATATTATCTCAAGGGGGTGTCTCCCTGACGTTTTGCGCGATTGCTCGCTTTGGTGTCACGGTCCCAGCTGTCTGTCTCAATCGTCAGAGACTAATCCCTTTCCATCCTTCGTACCGTCCACTCCGTCGTCTTCTGAAGTCACTGCGGAAGAGAAACATACACATAACCTTTCGCTAATGTCTACCCTGGCTGTCGACCTCTCTTTGGACTTTTCCTCGTTGCACCGTCTAACGCGCGTATACGCTTACTGTTTTCGGTTCATCAGAAATATTAGACACTCAAGTGCTGACAAATTTACGGGCTACCCCTGTAGAAATTCATCAGGCTCTCAATTTCTTCATAAAAAAATCTCAGTCGATCCACTTCGCAGCCGAAATTAATTGTCTTCGTAACGGATCTTCTGTTTCCATTAGGAGTAAGTTGGCTTCTCTCGACCCGTTTCTTGATGACTCTGGAGTGATACGCCTAGGCGGACGATTACAGCATTCCCAATTACCTTACGACTCTTAAACATCCTATGGTATTACCCCCATCGGCGCATACTTACACGCCTTATCATTGAACGTGAACACATTCGTTTACTTCACGCTGGTGCTCAACTCGTGCATCATTCACTGCGTCAACGTTGGTGGATTGTTAATGCCAGGTTAGTCATTCGCTCCATCATTCGAAAATGTGTAAGGTGTATCAGGTTTAGTGCCAAACAGCAGGTACAGAGGCTTGGTATTTTACCATCTCCTAGAGTCACTCCTTCAAGGCCGTTCCTATTTTGCGTGGTTGATTATGGTGGTCCCTTCATGATTCGTCATGGCGGGCAGAAGTCTAGAACTCTTTCTAAGGCATACGTATCTTTGTTTATTTGCTTAGCGACTAGGGTTATTCACATGGAATTGGTTTCCGACCTTACGGCCAGTGCGTTTATAGCCGCATTACGTCGTTTCATGGCCCGTAGGGGCATACCCAGTCAACTATACTCCGACAATGGCACAAACTTTAGGAAGGCCCGCACTATCTTACATGATATCTACAACTTTTGGCATAATAAGGATGCCATCTCATCGATCAAGTCATTCACGTCCTCTCAGGGGATATCATGGTCATTTTTTCCGCCCTCCTCACCTCATTTCGGTGGCCTTTGGGAGAGCGGCATAAAGAGTTTGAAATTTCATCTGCGCCGCGTGGTAGGCAAATCTATACTCACCTTCGAGGAGTTCATGACCGTTTTGTCTCAGATAGAGGCATGTCTGAACTCTCGACCTTTATTTGCTATTTCTTCGGATGTTAACGACCCGGTGCCACTTACACCTGGCCATTTTTTGATTTGCGCACCCTTAACGGCGATACCGGACCCAGACTTTTCTCACATTCCTATTTCTCGTCTTGGGCGTTGGCAACTTCTTCAGAGGTTTGTCCAAGGCATATGGAAGGCATGGTCTCGCGATTATTTGCACCAGTTGCAGCAGCGTCACAAGTGGAAGTTCGCCAAGGATAATGTTTCAATTGGTGACTTAGTTTTGCTTATTGAGGATAATTTACCTCCATTAGCCTGGAAATTTGGCGTAATTATCGCCACATTTCCCGGCCCAGATAACTTGGTTCGTGTCGTGGACATTCGCACGCCTACGGGTGTTTTGCGGAGACCAATACATAAGTTATGTCTGTTGCCAGCGCGAGACGAGATTTGACAAGATTATGATTACTTAGCACAATGCTATTTTACTTAGCCATTGGCTTATTACTTATTACGACCATTTGGTCAACCTAATTGTGATGAATTATCACAATATTTTCTTATCAATTTTGCGCCATTGCATGCTTCTCTAATCATCATAGTTTTAGGTGGTATATTACTATTTTGTATTTGTATGTTAATTTTGTGTGGCATACTATGTCTTACACATTTACATTTGATGTTTTGGGGTATATTTCATGTTTTTGGTGGTCTCATTTTATAAAATTTTCTTACATAATATTTGCATGTCTTGCAGCTGAGCAATCATGCATTCATTTCTTTATACTGTTGCTGATAAATGTGTGTATTGTTCTGTGAATGTCTTTAAATTGTTCAACTCATGTACTACGTTTGTAATCACAGTACTGTATCTGTTATTTGACATTGCAATTATTCATATTGTAATTATCTAAATTGTTGTTATTGTATCCACATAACTTGCGTTTATGTAAAACCTATCGTTTTGCGTCTACCGCATGTAACTGCCACGTCTAGATTTATTTTATATTGTATTTATTTTGCGATTAAGCATGTACAATTATTTTTTACTTAAATTATGACATACATGTCATATTTGGGCTTGCATTCAGTCAGCATCTAGCTTGTTCATACATTATTACATATTGTAAGTTCCTGAAACTTCAGGAACACCATGACTTGGTCAATACATGCCGCCATGCTGAATATACGCTTGAACATGTAATTGTAACAATTTTGTTCATGTAATTAATTCTCTGTACAGGTCTACGGGCCTCAACTAATTTTACAGTAACCATCTATGACATGCATAGGGTTACAAACTATCGGTCCATCATGTGATGAGCTTCCGATCATACATTATTAACCATTGTATAATTATGTATTTTTTCATGTTTTATAATGTTCTATACTGTGCACATACACTATGTGACGGTAACATTTGTCAAATCAGACATTCATATTCACGTCTGAAAACAGCTGTTCGCCAACCTTGGCTTACAAACGCTTATCTTTAGGCTTATCTTATGCATGCTTATCTCTAAGCTATTAACGGACTGCCGTTATCTAATCTCATAACTCAAGGTTCAACTTAGCCTTGAAACTGACTCTTCTTATTAAGAAAACTGTATCTTTTTAAATTAAGTTATAAGATGCATAACAATTTATTAAAAAATGTTAAAAAATCAGTTGATTTTTGACGGGCAGCTTATGTACGCTAGCGCGATAATTTCACTTTGTAGGTTGGCTAATCTGCTTACTGCTTTTTCCGATTAACATGTTGAAACTTTGTACAGTTCATCTCAAACGCTAGCGGCGGTTGGTTCGCAGACTGTATTACTGTTATATTTTCTTGTCGACATTTAATGTAGGCCTTAGGCTGGCACATTTCACTTATGGCCAACTAGGCCCGCTATTACTTCAATTTAAAAATTTAATACTTTTTTAGACAACACGCTCATTAGCCAACCTTATTTCAATAACTTTAATCATGTAATGTAACCTTGGAAAATTCATTAAAATGAAATTAATACAGTCCACAATTTTCATCATTTCTTATACCTACTGAATCAATGCACGCATTACAAGCTATATTCTTTACAAAACGTTTTTGGTACACGCCGACCGGATTCACCGTATTTGTTGGATCACTCACGTCACTAAACATTTTTTAGCCCACTTGGGCCTGATACTCAACAGGAACCTTTTGACTTTTAACTTCATTTGACAACTTAATTTAACGGATACGCTAAAAAAGTTAATTATTTTAACGTATCCATGTTTTTCTTAAATTTCTTAAGCCTGTTCTCCCTTCATTTTTCTTTTCCCTATTCTAGGCTATGATCATGTATCTGTGGATATTCAGTACGGTGTTGTAAATGGCACGTGTATCACCTTGTTGTCGATTCTGTTTTCCCGTTGATCTGGTCTTGTAACTGCAATCAGAGACGGAGGACAAACGGGACCGGAAAAGGTTGAGCAAAGAATTTTGTTAATCTCTTAATTTTTAAGCTGTTTTATTGGTTTTTCAGCTGTGTACGCTAATAAAGTACTAAATATTTTTACACAGCATTTGCGTATACGTTTAAAATATGAAATGTAGCAAAATTAGTTCTACCTGTAAGTAGCTTGTAAACAATGTTTAAATATTTTTTTTATTATGATATTACCGTTTGTTTTAATGGAATTGATTTCAGGATGTTATCACACGTTTTTAGGCACTTTAAATATAGTAATATTGATAAGTTTTACAGGACCTATCTCACGTATTTCAAAAAGGACTTTACAACTTTAAAAAAAACACACAAGAATCACTTTCCACTAATCCGCAACAATCACTTGATCCGCACTTTACAATGTCGCTAGGTGTAACTAAGTGGTAAATCGGCCGTAGACCTTTATACATACTCCGCAGAAGATCGAGAATAATTTTCTATTCTTTTGGGGAGAATAATTTTCTATTCTATAATTTGCGTAGTTAGAATTGGTCGAACCGTCTTGGGGCTAAGCTAGTGCACGGCCTAAGGCCGAGATGCTGCACCTGCTCGGCTAGCCGTGAAACGTGTACAATGATGATCTCGTAAAGTCGAGAGTGTTACGTTATTGTCGTAGCAATATATTATTATGTATTCAGGTGGCATTTATTGTTTGTTTACATTAGTGTGTATTGAATTAACGTAAACTGGAAAAAATGTTGTATATACGAGTGTCATTGTTTATTTACGATCAAGTTTATAACACCATTTATCTCTTCTTAAGAACGTCATTCCCGAGGCCTGTAATTTACTTTCTTGTTTCTTGGTTGTCGTCCATAATTCTCACACATAGGACACTACAGGGGGACCACCATAACTTTGACATGCTTGTCCAGACTTTTAATTTTGTAATTAATCCCCTCCCCAAATTGAGGGGCGAAACGCAAAAATTTGAGGGGATCAAAATTGTGAAAAATCGCTTTCAATTATAAAAAGGGAATATTAACTTCAATCTAAGTAGAATGTTCGTTTCCAAACATTTCAAAATTTATACACTTTATAGCCCTAAAAAGAGGTAAAAAATTTTAAATATTGTGAAAATCCAACAAGGTGTCAGATTAAAAGGGATTGTAGCCTAAATCCGAATGTTTTGAAATTTTAGTGTTTTGTTGTATGATTGTATGTTCTACAATTGCTGTAGTACTAAAGAAATAGCAGAGTAATAGAAATTTTTGTATTTTTTCTATTAATGAAAAATTATTTAATATCAAAATTTATATAGTAATACGAGTAAATGTAGTTCGTTCAAAATATTGAGCAAGTTCTGCAGCTCATGGTCCACAGCTGCAACTATAAGTACACTAAGTGCAGGCAAGTTCTGCAGCTCATGGTCCACAGCTGCAACTATAAGTGCTATAAGTGCAGGCAAGTTCTGCAGCTCATGGTCCACAGCTGCAACAATAAGTGCTATAAGTGCAGGCAAGTTCTGCAGCTCATGGTCCACAGATGCAACTATAAGTGCTATAAGTGCAGGCAAGTTCTGCACTTGTTAACACTTTTGCTCCCAGACACCGGTGACAGAAAAACCTCTCGCTACCAGACGTGTGAATTTACCCCCGGCCCAGATATGTTTTCTTATATATGTTATACCAGTTGATTTTGTTGACAGTATAGTATTGACAACTTACCTCAAGGACGTATTTCTTTCACTCTGGCCCAGAAGAATGTGAAACACTATCTAATAGCACTGATCTGTGTCCACATTTGACAAAACCTTCAAAACACAGTCATGCAATGTGTCCAACTTTGGTACACCTGGGCTGTACGGAAAATTTAATATGTTCAGATATCGTACACACGGGCTCTAGTAAAAGCGTTGTGTGTCCAAAAATGGTACACATGGTAGCAAGAGTATCCTCTTATAATGCGTGAATTTTCAGGCCCCTGACTAAAAAATGCAATCGATTACGTACTTAATTAGGTACATTTTTTGGGGGAAATTTCGTGTAAAATATTTAAATTATGATACCCGGAATGTAATTTTCCACCCTTCTAGTTCCCGTCGGAGGGAGAGAAGGTGTGCATTGCTCACACGTGGACACCCCTCTGCTAAAAGTTCACAGCGTCTGTGTGACACACATTCACAAATGTCAAGCTTCTATAAAACAGAGCCAGTGTATTAAAATTTTAATAACGTCACGCTTTATACAAATAATGTATTCGCTCGTGCGTATATCTTTTGTGTATGAGAGACAGACACATAGACGCAGTTAGGCAGGTAAACAATGAGACAAACTAGTGCGGAGAATTAAATATTTTAACAGAAAAAATATATTATATTTTATACATTTTTTATACATTTCTAGCTACAACGTTCGTCCTCAAACCGATTTGTCCAAGTGATTTTCTATTACAATTAACTATTTTTTCCATCTCTCTCTCTCTCTCTCTCTCTCTCTCTCACTCTCTCTCTCTCTCTCTCACTCTCTCTCTCTCTCTCTCTCTCTCTCTCTTTCACTCACTCACTCTCACTCTCACTCTCTCTCCTCTCTCTCTCTCTCTCTCTCTCTCTCTCTCTCTCTCTCCTCTCTCTATCTCTCTTTCTCTCTGTGTTTCCTTCTCTCTATCTCTTTCTCTCTCTCCAACTTCTATCTACAGTATATATCTATCTATGTATATGTCTATCCATTTGTCTGTCTATCTATATAGGGTGATTCAAAATTACACAGCAATCTTTCGGGACCTGATTCTATAGCTAAAATAAGAAAAAGGTTAATATAAACATAGGTCTGAAAACGGTTCGTTAGCGAGTTACGGCTCGCGAACGAGTTCGCCCTGATTTCTATTCCCACGGTAAAATGACGCCATACTGAAATTCTTGGCGTATAAATAAAGGGTAAATTTGGTGGTTTCTGATGGTTTCTGATCTGAGATATTGAATAAAAGTGGTCCCAGAACTCTAGCTTAATTAGTTTTTAAGAAAAACTATGTAAAACACAAAAAATTGGAGTAGAAAAACACACATTTCTAGATTTGGAATAAAATAAATTCGTTAATTCGCCAATAAACAAATAAAAACTTCTAACTTTGTAGAGAATTTAATTCTGAGAAAAGTGATGTGTATAAAGTCTATTAAAAGTAAATACAAATTTGAAAAATTTGACTTTAATTTTTAAAAAAACCATCCAAAATGCGCCAGAAAATTATATCTGTCTACTCATCTATGCACGACTGTCAGTTGAAAGCGACATCCATAGCTTAGCGGCAAAACTAACATTGTTTTTATGTTGTAAGATTTATATTTCTTGTAACTACCTGTTAATTTCCAAATCTTTCTGCCAATACATGCCTTGTTTATCAGGCATTCAACACTCGTTAAACGGATCGTTAAAGGTCCTAGCGTTGCGATCTAATGCTCCGATATCTGTGACACATGAGTAATGTTTTTAGTAATCTGCAAATAGATAGCCGGCCGAAGGCCGTCGTTTAGACGCCTATTCAGGCCAATCGAAGCAAGCGCATGTGTTAGGAGTTGTTGCAACTTCAAAAACAACGGTTTGTGGGTGGGAACTCGCGTGTTTTCGTGGGCGTACGAACACTTATATAGCCGTCCGGGTGGGCTACTATAGTGCGGGCGACATGAGTACCAATCCAATCCAATGCTGGACGTGCCCCAGTGGTTGCAGTGTCCGGGTGAACCCGATGACTGCCTGATATGTAAACACTTGGTAGCCTTGCGCTAGAATAAGGATGGTCCTCTCCTTCTAGGAGGGGTGGAAGCTGGTAATGTATTGTAAAACCGCGGAGCGATTAGCTACGGCTGGAAAGGATTTTTTTTTAACTTGGAGAAGAAGGATCTTGACGAGTTCCGTTTCAATGAGTACCCGAACCTCAGAACCCCGGACATAACGTCTAACTCCGTTGCAGACACAGGCGAGCAACGAGATTGGCCAAGCTCTCGGACAGTCATATGGCAGCCCACACCCGGACGGCTACATAAATGGGACGGTTTGAAGACTCCAAAACAGCCGGAGTCGTGTCAATTGACAAGACTCAAAAAAGACGAAAAAAACCACTGAAGATGACTGCCGCAATTGCAGTCGAATCGTTTAGATCTACAAAAAAGAGGAGAACCACGGCCCAACAGTCCGGAAAATTATTTTACTTTGTTGCATTTCCTGTCTACTTCCGCCCTCTGCAGGTATGAGAGTCGACTACAGTGATACGTACTGTAAACGAGCGTTAAACTTTAGTCTTATTGTTGCATTTCCTGTCTACTTCCGCCCTCTGCAGGTATGAGAGTCGACTACAGTGATACGTGCTGTAAACGAGCGTTAAACTTTAGTCTTATTGTTGCATTTCCTGTCTACTTCCGCCCTCTGCAGGTATGAGAGTCGACTACAGTGATACGTGCTGTAAACGAGCGTTAAACATTAGTCTTATTGTTGCATTTCCTGTCTACTTCCGCCCTCTGCGGGTATGAGACTTGACTACAGTGATACGTGCTGTAAACGAGCGTTAAACTTTAGTCTTATTGTTGCATTTCCTGTCTACTTCCGCCCTCTGCAGGTATGAGAGTCGACTACAGTGATACGTGCTGAACTGTAAACGAGCGTTAAACTTTAGTCTTATTGTTGCATTTCCTGTCTACTTCCGCCCTCTGCGGGTATGAGAGTCGACTACAGTGATACGTACTGTAAACGAGCGTTAACCTTTAGTCTTATTGTTGCATTTCCTGTCTACTTCCGCCCTCTGCGGGTATGAGACTTGACTACAGTGATACGTGCTGTAAACGAGCGTTAAACTTTAGTCTTATTGTTGCATTTCCTGTCTACTTCCGCCCTCTGCAGGTATGAGAGTCGACTACAGTGATACGTGCTGAACTGTAAACGAGCGTTAAACTTTAGTCTTATTGTTGCATTTCCTGTCTACTTCCGCCCTCTGCGGGTATGAGAGTCGACTACAGTGATACGTACTGTAAACTAGCGTTAAACTTTAGTCTTATTGTTGCATTTCCTGTCTACTTCCGCCCTCTGCAGGTATGAGAGTCGACTACAGTGATACGTGCTGTAAACGAGCGTTAAACATTAGTCTTATTGTTGCATTTCCTGTCTACTTCCGCTCTCTGCGGGTATGAGACTTGACTACAGTGATACGTGCTGTAAACGAGCGTTAAACTTTAGTCTTATTGTTGCATTTCCTGTCTACTTCCGCCCTCTGCGGGTATGAGACTTGACTACAGTGATACGTGCTGTAAACGAGCGTTAAACTTTAGTCTTATTGTTGCATTTCCTGTCTACTTCCGCCCTCTGCGGGTATGAGACTTGACTACAGTGATACGTGCTGTAAACGAGCGTTAAACTTTAGTCTTATTGTTGCATTTCCTGTCTACTTCCGCCCTCTGCAGGTATGAGAGTCGACTACAGTGATACGTGCTGAACTGTAAACGAGCGTTAAACTTTAGTCTTATTGTTGCATTTCCTGTCTACTTCCGCCCTCTGCAGGTATGAGAGTCGACTACAGTGATACGTGCTGTAAACGAGCGTCAAACGTTAGTCTTATTGTTGCATTTCCTGTCTACTTCCGCCCTCTGCAGGTATGAGAGTCGACTACAGTGATACGTGCTGTAAACGAGCGTTAAACGTTAGTCTTATTGTTGCATTTCCTGTCTACTTCCGCCCTCTGCGGGTATGCGACTTGACTACAGGGATACGTGCTGTAAACGAGCGTTAAACTTTAGTCTTATTGTTGCGTTTCCTGTCTACTTCCGCCCTCTGCAGGTATGAGAGTCGACTACAGTGATACGTGCTGTAAACGAGCGTTAAACATTAGTCTTATTGTTGCATTTCCTGTCTACTTCCGCCCTCTGCGGGTATGAGACTTGACTACAGTGATACGCGCTGTAAACGAGCGTTAAACTTTAGTCTTATTGTTGCATTTCCTGTCTACTTCCGCCCTCTGCAGGTATGAGAGTCGACTACAGTGATACGTGCTGTAAACGAGCGTTAAACTTTAGTCTTATTGTTGCATTTCCTGTCTACTTCCGCCCTCTGCAGGTATGAGAGTCGACTACAGTGATGCGTGCTGTAAACGAGCGTTAAACTTTAGTCTTATTTAACATGCGTTTGTCACACGAAGGCTCCGCTAGTAAACAAATGGAAGAACGTCTTCTTATCTCTGCGAAATGCGAAGTGAGACTTAAATGAGAACAAAAGGAAGACGCAGTTGGCGTCGAGCATAAGAACGAGGGCAATTCATCACGCGGGGGTAGTAGTAGTTGTGTAGGGGTGGGTACAACGCTCTTCTCTGGGTTTCCGGCGCGGTACAAATTTGCTTAATATATTATTTTGCCGAGACAGTTTTACCCGAGACGCTTCATCCCCGCTGTCGTGATGGCTGTCATTAACTACCCTCTAAAATGTATGAGGCGTGGCCCATCCCGTCCACTGTGTTAACCCGTAAATGTATGAGGCTTGGCCCATCCTGTCCACTGTGTTTAACCCGTAATGTATCAGGCGTGGCCCATCCCGTCCACTGTGTTTAACCCGTAAAAATGATACTGTTATTATTATCTTTACCCCATGCTTAAGGGTTAAAATGAGAGAGGACCACTGATATTAGGCAACATTTTTATGTGTTTGTTGGTACGTGTTTGGAATAATCATCGCAGCAGCATCTCTAATGGACTGTAAATGTCCCTAACGCAAATGAGAAATTGTATTTTGACTGTTATAAAATGCAGGTGTTTTTAGAGGAGTAAGCTTATGTGGGGCAGAAAGGGAGTAAATAATTTTTGTGTAATGATTCAACAGAAGCATATTGTAGCACTCTGTGTAACAGAAACTACTTTCGGACTGTGCAGCTTATGGAATTTTAGGTCGATCAGTAGTTGTGTACTTTATAAGCCATCTCGCCAGGGCCTGCGTTTGGGTGTTTCTATCCTTCTGAATACACGTTTTTCATACCTCTGCCTCGTCACACCATTTAGTAACACTTTAATTAAAAATTGATACGTACGTACGTATAGGCCCTATAGCAACACTAACAAAATATAAGGTTCACCAAAATCAATAGGCCTTGAGTCCTCAACAATTCGGACACATTTGTAAAAACGTATCTGATTCTGTTTCAATTTTCGGCAGTTGTCGCTTGCCATAGAAAAAATTCTACACAGTCACTTTTAAGAAAATGACTTTTCTTCATGTATAGAAGGTAGTATAATCAGAATCAGCCCTTATCTCGAACATGATTTTTTCGCGATCACCATACTTCCATTTCCTTACGGAACATAGAAGTAAAAATTGATACGTACGGACATACCAACACTAAAATAATATAAGTAGGCCTAGCAGAAGTGTCAATTACGTTTTCAGAAGTACAGCAACTTAGTAAAAAATCTGTATGGAGAATCGTACATGACTTCCATGTTCTAAGATTTATATTTAAAATCATTTTTGAAATTAAATATTTCCATAGAAACTATTTCTTTCTTCAGCCTTAACCACAGTACTGTGGTCAGTAACGTATATCATCTCACGTTATCGCACTCGATTTTCACTGATGGTGGCAGTCGATGGCACTCCCGAAACGTCTGGTTTTGCAGAAAACATGGGACCACGGCCAAACAGCCCGGGAAGGACTTTTAACAACAAACTACCTCTTTGTGGCCGATAACGTAGTACACACATAAAAAAATATCCCCTCCCCCTTCAACTATCATTTTCATTTATAGAAAATTACCCCCCCCTTCAACTACCCTTTTTATTTATAGATATTTCATCTACCTTTCTACAGTGGCTTATTTAGACCTTCTGTTCAGGATACTTTATTTATCAAAATTAAGTACTTTACTCTTGTCAAAACATAAAAGTTGCCGGTAAACTACCCCTTCCCCTTAACCGATCTTCACAAAAATCAAAACCCCTTGAGTCCTCTATAAATCAGGCACATATAAAAAACATTATTTGATTTTGTTTGAATTTGCGGCAGTTATAGTTCGCCATAGAAAAAATTCTACACACAGACACTTTTCGGAAAAAGACTTTTCTTCATGTTTTGAGGGTCAATCAGAATCAACCCTTATCTCAAACACGATTTTTTTCACCATACTTCTATTTCCTTACGGAACATGGAAGTAAAATGTCGTCTGGCACATTAGTTTGGGGATTTTCAAAACCGCTGTCTATCAAAACGAAAGTTTTATAATTACATTGCAGAATCAATTATCAGCTAAAACGTACCTAATGGTCTACTTAATGTCTGATGTGTAATTTTTGTGACTTTTTTTACTAAAAATCCAAAAAAAATTTATTTCGTTTTATTATTTCCATTTGGTGCACATGTTCTATTACGTTGATTCTTATCACGTACAAACTGTCTACAGATAAAACACATGTTACGGCCTTTATTACACTACGCGACTGATTCCAAAAACAGTTGTGTGACATTGGTGTAAGTGTAACGTATTACACTTACTGCAATCGGTTGCACAGCTAGCAATCGATTGCAAGATAGTTGCAAGCCTTGCAACTGCTTGTGCAACTTTTA
The DNA here is from genome assembly GCA_034769895.1 of Magicicada septendecula. Lineage (NCBI taxonomy): Eukaryota > Metazoa > Arthropoda > Insecta > Hemiptera > Cicadidae > Magicicada > Magicicada septendecula. Next base: position 30,298,321 of record CM068371.1, on the reverse strand, counting down.
GTTTCACGCACTCGTTGATTCCAATGTAGCCTATTACACTATGCAACCGATTACATGCAATTCGCCTGCGCGCGCATTCTGTAGTCAACGAAGGAATTTCATGACATGGGACCGACACAATATATACAATTTATACAACATATACTTCACATCGATGTATAACGATACTATCGCGTACTAAAATCATCGAAAATCTAGCGGTGTACGGTTATTGGGAAAGTACAAACAAGTATTGAATTGAAAAAAAAATATCAGCTGTTGAATTATGGGACTCATAGTGTTGCCGCTTAGTGAGTAAAAATTCAGTCTCATTATGTTTAGACACATACCTCGTACATTTTCATAGAATAAAGTGCTTCACAAATTTATGTGTGGGGGGGCCTGTGCACAATTTAATTAAAGTGCAGACCCGCCGCGCCTAGTGTGTGCTTGATGTCGGTGACAAGAACCCGTTCGTCAGGGTAATTTTTAATATTATATCCGTAATTAAAAAACACGGCAACGTATTCTTATTTTGGTTACGGCGACGGCTTTGCTAAGTCTGATTAATTACGCGCACTTCCAACACCCCCTCCTCAATTTTGTTGACGTTGTAACGTGACGTGTGTACACGCGCGCCTTGGCTCCGAGAGTTTCACTAACTTTACAAAGACTGAAAAGCTTTTCCTTCTACTTCTTTTACTTCATAGTTTTCAAGGATTGTGGCGAAGATGACGGATTAATTTGTCAATATCATTGAGTAAGAATTGTTGGCTGGATGGATTGCATTCTAACAAATGCAATTTTTTTAGAAGGTTATCAACAACATGAAATGATATCGGTGACTGACAGAAAAATGTTAATAAAACTATAGAATTCCGAATTTCATTTGCTCATGACATTAACTTTTACCGATGTATTGTTACGTAGATTGTGATTGTAAATCTAGAAGAATTGATTGTAAATGACACCAGACACAGTAAAAGTATCACTTTTTTTAAACTGTTACGACGGGCACATCAGATCGTCGTGTTATCCAATGGAAACAGAATAACTGACACCAATGGAGTAATGCAGTATTTTTTTTTAATACACACTTCAATTAGATCAGTAGCGTGGCATCCAGCGTTGTTGCCGGCGGCAACAGTACTGGAAATAAGAGAAAATAATATTAATTATATCACATAATAAATACTTTAATGATTTAATAAATTGAAAGCCGAACAATAATAGTAGGGAAACTTGAAGAAAAGCGTAGCATTGCTTTCGAACTGCTGGGCACTTGCAACGTCTTGGGTTGCCGGTTCAGACATCGGCAATGTTTTACTGCGTGCGGTCATTGACCTCGTAGTAGTTGTCACTGTACAAACTATGGAGAGGGGGATACATTCGTCCACCCAATGTGTTGCCGCTGTATAAACCGGCAAAACGATCAGTTAGCAGCTCAGTATGTTCGTTTTCGGAACTGACGTGGAGCAGATACTACGTATCTATTTGTGTTTTGTTCGTTTAGTCATGTGTTTCTCTGTTTGTCTTTATTATTATTAATTCGATTATTTGTGTTCTGATTTATTCTGCGTAAGTATAATGAGAGTCAGATCCCGTTGAACCGGGATCCTCTTCTTCCTCCAGCGAATGATAGAAAATGCTCTAAAAATAACACTTGGTATAAGAAAAATTCGAATTAATTTTTAGATTAAGTTTATCACAACCAGCAACAAGTGTTATGTACCCACACCACGCCACTGAATTAGACACAAACAACAGTTAGAAATCAACAAAGACAGTCTTGTGTAATCATTCAAGGCAATTTGTCCAATAACTACAATAAATGCCACCTTATTACAGTCTTGCACTAATTAACAATGTTCACTACCCAGTAAACCTCAACAAACGCTGCGAATGGCACTTCTAAAATCGCCGGATGTAACTGAACCTCCAAGCCAGCCTCTGACGACGCTTATACTGTATATACACTGCAGAGGTTGCAGAATAATCTCCTGTTTTAGTATCGGCTCGGCGAGTATAATTTACGTAAAGACAGGCGCTAGAACAATCTGAAGACTAGGTCAGCATCCGACTTTGAATGAACGCAACGTACCGGTTGCACGCGCCAGGCTAGTCGAGAGACGTATAGAAGGAACGAACGCAACGTAAAGGTTGCACGCGCCAGGCTAGTCGAGAGACGTGTAGATAGAACGAACGCACGTCCGGTTGCACGCACCAGGCTAGTCGAGAGACGTGTAGAATGAACGAACGCAACGTACCGGTTGCACGCGCCAGGCTAGTCGAGAGACGTGTAGAAAGAACGAACGCACGTCCGGTTGCACGCGCCAGGCTAGTCGAGAGACATGTAGAATGAACGAACGTAACCTACTGGCTGCACGCGCCAGGCTAGTCGAGAGACGTGTAGAAAGAACGAATGCAACGTACCGGTTGCACGCGCCAGGCTACTCGATACACGTGTAGAATGAACGAACGCAACGTACCGGTTGCACGCACCAGGCTAGTCGAGAGACGTGTAGAAAGAACGAACGCAACGTACCGGTTGCACGCGCCAGGCTACTCGAGAGACGTGTAGAACGAATGCAACGTACCGGTTGCACGCGCCAGGCTACTCGAGAGACGTGTAGAATGAACGAATGCAACGTACCGGTTGCACGCGCCAGGCTACTCGAGAGACGTGTAGATAGAACGAACGCAACGTACCGGTTGCACGCGCCAGGCTAGTAGAGAGACGTGTAGAAAGAACGAATGCAACGTACCGGTTGCACGCGCCAGGCTAGTCGACAGACGTGTAGAAAGAACGAATGCAACGTACCGGTTGCACGCGCCAGGCTAGTCGAGAGACGTGTAGAATGAACGAACGCAACGTACCGGTTGCACGCACCAGGCTAGTCGAGAGACGTGTAGAATGAACGAACGCAACGTACCGGTTGCACGCGCCAGGCTAGTCGGGAGTCGTGTAGAAAGAACGAACGCACGTCCGGTTGCACGCGCCAGGCTAGTCGAGAGACGTGTAGAAAGAACGAACGCACGTCCGGTTGCACGCGCCAGGCTACTCGAGACACGTGTAGAATGAACGAACGCAACGCAACGGTTGCTCGCACCAGGCTAGTCGAGAGACGTGTAGAAATTACGAACGCAACGTACCGGTTGCACGCGCCAGGCTACTCGAGAGACGTGTAGAATGAACGAATGCAACGTACCGGTTGCACGCGCCAGGCTAGTCGAGAGACGTGTAGAACGAATGCAACGTACCGGTTGCACGCGCCAGGCTACTCGAGAGACGTGTAGAATGACCGAATGCAACGTACCGGTTGCACGCGCCAGGCTACTCGAGAGACGTGTAGAAAGAACGAACGCAACGTACCGGTTGGACGCGCCAGGATAGTAGAGAGACGTGTAGAAAGAACGAATGCAACGTACCGGTTGCACGCGCCAGTCTAGTCGACAGACGTGTAGAAAGAACGAATGCAACGTACCGGTTGCACGCGCCAGGCTAGTTGAGAGACGTGTAGAGAGAACGAACGCAACGTACCGGTTGCACGCGCCAGGCTAGTAGAGAGACGTGTAGAACGCAACGTACCGGTTGCACGCGCCAGGCTAGTGGAGAGACGTGTAGAAAGACAATCTCGAATTTTCAAAAGCGTTACGTAATTGCCTTTCGTATCAATGAACGTAGCAGTAAATACAAATCTGTCTAAATTCAACAATTATTTTTCACAAGTAATACAATGAACAATACAATATTTCCCCATTCTCAATTAACACAGGTGAACAATAATGCACCATTTAAATTAACTAATCTCAATAAATATATATTTGTTGCGTTTGCAGGAATTTGTGAGACTCAGTTCATTCTAAAATTTAGCGGACATACCAAGATCTTTTACTTTTCTTCTTATCCAGTACTCCTTAATTCTCTTGTTCGCTCTTACTCGTTTTGCTTCTCATAGCACTCTTTTGGTTCTCCTCGTATTATTCTCGGACAGACCATTCACCTTCGCAATTTTGTTCTAAACACTTCTCTGTTTCCTATAAATATCTTCTTCTTCCCCGATTACGCAATGCTCTAGATCCTGATGGACTCCTTTCACCTTTATTCCATTTTTTCATTCCTTTGAAAGATGTGGACCTTGTTGGCTTTCCCTTCTGGTTCCGTAGGTGTACGTAGAAAGTTATTCGTCTTTCCTTTATCTTGGTAGAGATTTTCTCAAACTTCTTTTCTTACATCTCTTAGATTGGTCTCAAATGAAATTTACACTTATTTGTTTATACTTTCTTAAGTCTCCGGATTGTACTTAGAAATGTTCTTTCTTTCTACCTTATTTCCTAGTATTTTTACTAGCTATTGTCTCTGCGCTACATGAACATTTCGGTTTGTGTACCTTAATGTAGTGTCTGAATTTGGTCTGATATAGTAGTTGTTGTTGTTGTTGTTGTTGTTGTTGTTGTTGTTGTTGTTGTTGTTGTTGTTGTTGTTGTTATTATTATTATTATTATTATTATAGCAGAAGCCGCAATTAAGTATCTGGGGATACTGTTGGACACGAAGCTTACGTTTTGGCCACAATAAAACGGGCGGCTGACAAGGCTGCAACTGTGACAGCGGTGCTGAGCAGAATTATAGCGAACACCAGTAGGCCGAAACCTTCGAAGTGATAAACGATTACTTATGTCGGTTACGCATTCAATACTACTTTACGGTGCAGAGATATGGGCTGATGGCGCTCAAACTCGAGAAATACAGACGACGAATGTCAGCAGTGCAGCGAAGTAGCGCGCTCAGAATGGCTTGCTCCTACCGCACGGTTTCGGAATCCGCTGTTCTTGTCGTCGCGGGAATAATCCTAATCGATCTGCTGGCACAGGAACGGAAACTGGTTTACAAGAGGAAGGTCTAAGTAGATACTGTACAAGTTCCCAAGGAGGCCAGGGCCCGTATTATGGCTCAGTGACAGGAAATATGGACCAGTGACACGAAGGGAAGATAGACCTCTAGGCTCAGAAAAACAGTTAGCTGAGTGGACTGGCCGCAAACATGGCGAGATTAATTATTTCATAACGCAGTTTATAACTGGTCACGGCCTGTTCCGGGCTTACCTATATAGGATGGGGAAAGTAGACAGACCAAACTGCATTTTCTGTAAACAGGAATTACACGATGTGAATTACACGTTTTGCGCCTGTGATAGACGGAAAGATGTGAGGCAAACCCTGGAAAATGTAGTGGGACAGATCTCGCCCGAAAATATCATCGGAATAATGCTGGATAGCGAACACCACTGGGCAGCAGCCTACGTAGAGAAGATACTAAGGCAAAAGAAGGAAGCCGAAGATGATCTTGTTAGGGCCGCTGACAGAATAGCAGAAAACAGGTGACGTGGACACGCTGAAGGTGTCACAGTTGTGTGTTGGCGTCAGCAACAATTATTCTGATGATGACAATAAACACTGTCGAAACGTCGACACAAATAAGTTAAAATTTATGTTATATTTTTGACCGATTCTCACAAACCCTCCACTGAAAAATTCATTGATTGACGGTCACTACGAATTTAAGGATTATTATTATTATTATTAATTCGCTTAGTCGCTTAGCTTGGTCTACGTCGGTGGTCCAATACCAAGCAGAAGAAGAAGACTTTCGGTGGCAGATGTCCAGTCAGTTCTACTGTATGGAGCAGAAGTGTGGACAGACTTCCTGTAACGTCATTTTGGCTATGTTAACGTTTAGGCAGAAAGCATCCGTAGATATGGTGTAGACATGAATGTTAATAAAACGAAACTAATGATTGTATCTAAGAACAAGTTCACAAACTGCACCCTTAATATAAACCAAAGGCCATTTGAACGTGTAAGCAAATTTACATATCTTGGTACTATAGTCAACGAACAATGGGACCACTCTCAAGAAATAAAGAGCAGAATTGAACAGGCAAGAGCAGTGCACACTAGAATGAGCAGTTTATTCAAAAGTCACGATTTAACAGTAAACAAAATATGAGACTTCCACGCTGCTACGTGTTCTCGGGCCTCTTCTACGATGTAGAATCTTGGGCTTTGACTGAAGCCACGACTAAATAATTGGAATCTTTCGGAATGTGGCTTTACCGTAGAATACTGAGCATTTCATGGACAGCACAGCATGGACTAATGTTGAAACTCTTAGACAGATGACGAAAGAAAGGGAAGTTATTAACACAGTGAGGATACGAAAGCTTCAGTATCTGGGACATCTCATGAGAAACAAACAGAGATTTTAATAGGGAAAAGTACTTGGAAAGAGAGGAGTTGGGCGAACGAGAATCTCATGGCTGAGAAATTTAAGGGCCTGGTTTTGGCATGAATACAACTAACTTATTCCGTACAATAGTACAGAAAGTTAAAATAGTCTGTATGATGTCCAACATCCGAAACGGATGGGAACTATCAGAAGAAGAAGAAGAAGAAGAAGAAGAAGAAGAACGTATAGCCAGGCCTGCGTTCAGTCGTGTAGTGTCCGTCCCATTTCACACGCATAATTTTACATACGTAATTGAGTGTGACGTCGAAGACAGACAGTGAGGAGATTTAACAATCCGTTAACACAAAGCGTCGGTCGTTCGCTGTCAGGACACACAGGGTGAGCTTGTATCAGAACAATAAACCTCTATACCCTTCGCCGAGAAATACATTTGCATGAAGTAAACACTGAGTCATGTCGCTGACTCGGGGTGAGTGAATTTAAATTTACAATCGCCACCACCACTGCTAGCTGCTGACAGCGGATTATTGAACTTGTGTGCATTACAATACTGTTACGAAACTGTCACACTGTCGACACTGAAACCGATAACAATGAATCGCCACAAGAGACAGAGAAACAATTACATTATTACGACGGTCTACTGATCGTCGTATGGTACAGTGGAAAGCAAAATACAAGACACCAATGAAGTCATTAATTATCAGCTTTAATTATCACAAATAACAGTTTATAATCAACTCGTACAATAATGCCAGTTAGATTTGTCCACATGCAATAATAACGTCAAATATAAAGTATTCTGCGCTATAATCACTTTTCACTAATACACCGCTTGCGATGCACTGTGTAAATAGCCGATGTGTTCAGAATGCGATTAGTGAAAGTATGGTGAGAAAGTGGGTTAGGATGTTTAACGATGAAAGAGAAAATGTTCACGACGAGGAGCGTAATGGTCGCCCGTCCTTAGTCAACGAAGAATTGCTGCACAGTGTTGACGAGAAGGTTCGTTCCAATAGGCGATTCACAATTTCTGATTTGTCAATGGATTTTTCAAACATTTCTAGATCTTTATTACACGAAATTGTGACTGAACATTTACACTACAAAAAACTGTGTTCGAGATGGGTGCCGAAAATGCTAACGGACGGTCACAAAACGCAACGCATGGCAGCAGCCTTGGAACGTTTGCAGCGTTATGAAAGAAATGGAAATTGTTTTTTGAAAAAAATTGTCACTGGTGATGAAACGGGGGTTTCTCACGAGACATCAGAAACTAAACGACAGTCACTGCAATGGCGGCATACTGGTTCCCCGAAAGCCAAGAAAGCAAAGCCAGTTCTTTCTGCAAAAAAAACGTGTGCACCGTTTTTTGGGACTGTCAGGGAATTTTGTTAGTGGAATTTATGGAACGAGGCACAACAATCAACGCAGAAGTTTACTGTGAAACACTCAAAAAGTTACGGCGAGCAATACAAAACAAAAGGCGTGGACTACTGACTTCCGGAGTGGTGTTTGTGCATGACAACGCGCGACCGCATACCGCACGTGTAACAACGGCGCTTGTTGATTCATTTCGCTGGGAACAATTCAGTCATCCTCCTTACAGTCCAGATTTGGCTCCCAGCGATTTCCATTTGTTTTTGCATCTGAAGAAATTTCTTGCCGTCCAGAAGTTTGAAAGTGATGACGAGATCAAAAGAAACGTCCAGCAGTGGTTGAAGTCGCAGGCGGCCGAATTCTTTGAAGCGGGCATATTAAAATTAGTGCCAAGATACGACAAATGTCTCAACTTGCATGGTGACTATGTAGAAACGTAGATTAAGGTATGTCGAATTTTTGATAAATAAATTAATTTGAAAATAATGTGTATCATTTTCTTAATGCCCAAACGGTACTTACTTTCTGGATAAGCCTCTTAGAACGCAATAAACAATCAAGAAGGAATGTTTCATAAGGAAAACGTCTTCCTTCCCCAGTTAAATAAAGATATTTTTTTTAACAAAAATCAGTTTTAAAAACATGATGACGAAAACAAAATGACAAATATTTATTAATTTCTTTCACGGAAAACAGCTTTTCCGTTTATCATCTGACGTCTTTCATTTAACATACCAGCAGAAAGAATTATTGCTTGTTTCACTATTTTGATCTTAGTTTAATATTTTGCGACGTTGCCGTTTTGCTATTGTTGTTGACGTCATTGTCAGCACACACAAACACGTGGTATAATGTAGCTTAGTGATAAATCAGAAATTCTCAGAAAACTGAGTTAGAAGCTAGTAATTTTATAACGTTCCCAAAATAAATATTTTTCCTACAAAACACAATGTTTTAATACTTTAATTTAATAAATAAACATTTGATATAGTTCGGCAGGTACTTTTTATTTTTCTGATAATTCTTTCACCAGTTACGACCAGATTCAGAGGTTAGATTTGAACTGACAGATTTGAAATGGTAGTACCCCGTTTGACGGGGTAGGGATGGAGGTAGTGCATGACCAAGGGGGAATTGGAAAGTCTAAGGTAAACGGTTGAAGTTTCTCAGTTCAAATCTAACCTCTGAAGCTGCCATATCTGGTGTGACAATTGTTATGAAATTGTAATCCTGCTACAATGTAATCGCTGTGGCACGGTTTTGTCAGTTTTCCATCTCGTTTCAGAGTGTCCTGCTCTTCAACATCTACGAAGCAAATTTAATGTCCCTTCAGATGTGAGACAAAGCCTAAGTGACAAGACTGCAGCCGCTCTCCTCATAAAGGAGATTCAGTTGTTAGCAACAATATAGGTACGAACTATGAAAATTATAAAAACATTACAAATTGTGTAATTAAGTTAATGAATTGATATGTTATTATGACGTATTGTTATATATAGTTGTTATATTTTGTTACTTAGTGTTATATTTATTATATTTATATTTATGTTATACATCTGCGTGATGTGTATTTATAATGTGTGTGTTGTGGGGAGTAATATTTCTCATTTTATTTGGCATTATTTAAACAAATATTTTTATTTATCTCATTTATTTGCATTATATGGTATTTAAACAAATATTTAATATACGTTACTGCATCTGTTTAAGAATCTATACAAATTCATTTTTATAATTTTGTGGTCGCTAATGACCGTTGCTGTTACGGCAACCTCATAAATAAATAAATAATAATATACTGGTATAAGTTTTATATGTTTTGCGTTATACTGGGGATTTCATATTGTTTTACTTGTAAATTGGTTACTGTAAATTAGACACAAAAACTTACTCTACGTGATTCATAATCACTTTCTACATATTTTATGTATATTTACGTTAGTTTAAGTGACACATAGTTTGACTTATAAATAGTCTTCACACAGAAGCGTATTGTGTATGATTTATAATTACCTAATAACGGTATTTTATTTTGCTCCACAGAGTAGACTACAACACGCACCTTTGTTAAACCGTTTGCTCCACAGAGGACAACACGCATCTTTGTTAAACCGTTTGCTCCACAGAGGACAACACGCACCTTTGTTAAACCGTTTGCTCCACAGAGTACAACACGCACCTTTGTTAAACCGTTTGCTCCACAGAGCACAACACGCACCTTTCTTAAACCGTTTGCTCCACAGAGTACAACACGCACCTTTGTTAAACCGTTTGCTCCACAGAGGACAACACGCACCTTTGTTAAACCGTTTGCTTGGGCCTTTCCAATTGCCCCCTTGGTCACACACTACCTCCAACATACTGTTACGACGGTCTCACTGATCGTCGTATTGTACAGTGGAAACAAAATACCGACACCAATGTGATCACTAACCAGGGGGGATCGTGTCGCCATTGGCCACATTTAGAAAGTTTTGGGGGGGGAATTTTTTGTTTACTATTGCATGAAAAATCTTCCCCAATTTTACAAAACTGTAAAAAACTTATGACGGACACGTATCAGACGCACAATAAATCTACCCAGTTGACTTTTTCGAGCGGGCTGTAGGCGTAGTGTCAACCACTGAGGATGCCGAACGTCGATAAGGAAGCTGAGTAACATATAAGAGAATTGTGCCGCCGAATCTAGTTAGGGATAACAAACGTACTTTGTTTACTGGTATTGTAAAACAAATCACGTTTTACTTAAAATATTAATTTGTGATTTATTATTAGAAATCCTTATTTTTTTTAGTTTCTAACTACCTACAATCAATATATATTGTTTCGGTAAAAGGTAATATTTTGTAATAGTTTTGAGTTAGAAAGCCCCGGCCTTTGCTCGATTAGGTTAGAAATTTTACTGTAAAAGAGAGAAAAGGTCTTGTCAGAAAAAAGGGGGGGATTTTTTTTATAAAATTGGGGGGAAGCGTCATAGGGGTTGGGGGGATCGGCACCCCTGCCACTAAGTACCAGTTGTAATTAGTCACAAATAACAATTTGAAATCAACATGGTAATGTTATACAGTAATTCAAGTTAAATTTGCCCACACGCAATAATAATATCCACTATTAAGAATTCCTCACTAATTATAACACAATAATCACTTTCCACTAATCCTCAACAAACACTTGACTCGCTCTCTACAATCTCGCCAGGTGTAACTGACTTCTATATAGATCCCGCTGAGGTTCCAGAATAATTTCCCATTGCTTTGGCGATGTGCCAGCACAATTTGCGTCGTTACAAGTACTCGTACAGTCCAGAGGATTGTTCTACTACTAACCTGCTTATTGAATAACAAAACGCAATATTTTAATACTTGAGTTTAATAAATAAACACTTCGTATAGTTCGACAGACACTTTTTTTCTGACAATTGTTTCACTGATTACGGCAGCTTTAGAGGTTATATTTGTACTGAGAGATTTGAAATGTATGTTTGGCGGGGATAGGGGTGGAGGTAGTATATGACCAAGGAGGCAACCTGAAAGTCCCAAGTGAACTGTTTAAGTTTCACGGTTCGAATCTTACTTCTGAAACTGCCGTAACAGCTGAAACAATTATCATGAAAATAAAAAGTATTTGTAGAATTGTACCAACCGTTTGTTTATTAAATTCAAGTATTAATAAAATGTTTTACCCAGTACAGAGCGACCATTTGATCAGTGTAACAATATTCCAATATATTAAATTTAAAACATTGTTAAGGCGGTTACACGAATCGTCGTGTACGAACAGTAAAAACAAAATGTGTTGATTATTTAAAACTTCCGGGCTGAAAGGCCGTGGTCGAATGCTTGATGTTCTGCAGCTAGACGTTTCGGCCACATCACCGGTGGCCATCTTCAGTAGCAAAAATTATTCGAAAAAGATGGTACGCCGAACACGTCTCCCAATGAACTGGGAACAAGCAACCAAAATGTATTGACTTCAGATTAAATAGCTGTTTAGAACTTCAATGACAGTTTACATAGATAAAGACAACAATAGACTGTTGTATGCAACACTTTATACAAGTTTGTGCAACACATACACACTTACGGAGCAAACAATAGATGTCATCTAACTAGCAGTGTGTCACTAAATATTGTAAGTCACACGTGTTCGCAATCATAGTCTGTTACGGGAGGCGTAACAAAGAGCCTATCTGCCAATTTTGAGTCAGTGTCCATGTAATTTTTTGATTCCTTTTGATATCGCTTCCTAAAAGGTTCTAGAACAGAGTTAAGGAAACATTTTTCCCGCTCTCTCCCCTAAAGGGTTGAAAACTACCATTAAAGAGTTGAATATATGAAACTACGCGATGATACATTTTGAAGCCCTGAATTTAGGTACTTATAGACTTTCGGGGAGTGCTGATTGGGGGTCTGACGTCCAAAATTATATTCTACGCAAAGGGTAGTTTTTAAAGGGTTGAAGCAGACTATAATCAGGGGGTGTAAGTATTAAACTTCGCGTGAATGCCGGTCAAAGCCTCGAAAGTGAGTACCTATAGGTTTTGGGGGTGCTGATTACGATTTTGACGTCGTGGTATACATCCCGCGCAAGGGTTGGACTTAAAAGGGTTTAAACCCACCCCTAAAGGGTTGAAAACATGAAACAACGCGAGGATGTACTTTGAAGCCCTGAAATTGGGTACCTACAGGTTTTGGGGGTTTCTGATTATGATTTTGACGTCAACGGATACATCCGACGCGTGGGTTGGACTCAAAAGAGTTGAAACATATAAAAAACGTAGAAGTTAGAAATCAAAGTTCGAAAGACCGAATAAAATGAATAATTTTGAAAAATGTAAATAAAAAAAGAGAAAAGGATGTCAGAAAAATTATGTTACAAATAAATTATACAGTGTTCATTATAAATAATTAATTTTTATTATATGTATAAACATAAATTCATACTGGCAGTTACAAGTATCTATATTTTTATAAAAATTTTATTTAGATTTATACAAAGTATAATCACTCTTATTCATCTTCGCTCTGACTTTCTGTATCGTTTTCAACATTCACGTCTATTTCATGAATAGGCGCTCCATTGAAGCAACTATTTCCAGTGCAATTTTTGCATGCATCTGTGCAAAACAATCCAATTTTCCTGCATCCACAAGCAACTCCACATCCTCTACTGCAACTACAAAATAGCAATCTTAGAACATTATCTGGAGCTACAGGCTGTGTCATTTTTATTGGGGCCAAAGAGTCGTCTTTATTTTCCCATCCCCAATCTAAAGGAGAAGACTCTCTACCTAAACACATCTGAATTTGTAAATAAAGTCTCTTTAAGTGCTCTCGTAAGTCATTTTCAGTTGGAATCAGAGACTGTAATTGGACTGAATTTGTTTTGTGGTGCCTGGAACAAATGATTTGAATCTTATTGTCTGCAGATTTTGCTCTTCAGTTTCTTCTTTTTGTCGTTTTGTTCTATTGTTTTGGGCAAGTTGTTCTAGTTCGCCGTATATTGTCTTTATCAACTGTACTCCTGCATTGAAAATTATATCTACACTTTGATCTTCCTGTAGAAATACTTCAGCCAATTTCTGCGACGGTTTCTTGGAATCCAAATCTTTAGCAAACATTTTTCCACCTGTTATAAAAACATGAAGTCGTATCTGATCCCGTAAAAGAATGTAAGAAAAGAATATATTTCTTTGAATTTGGATATTTTTTTTAAAAACATTTTGAAGAAAAATTTGAGCAGGAGCTTTGTATTGCTTGGCTTCAAATAAAATATTTCTTTACCATCTGATGGAGTTAATGCGGTTAATAAGATCGTAACATATATGTCTTCAGATACAATTACAACCTTTCGTGAATCAGAATTAAAAGATAAATCTCCCGCAGTCTGAACAATTAGGCGGTCCGCATCAACTTTGTCTTGATAACATAGAATATTATTTTTAGTTAGGGTTCCCATTAACTTAGTTATAAATCTATTTTTATTGAACGCCGTATTTTTAGCGGCCATATTTAAAAATTCAGTTAAAGAAAAGTATATTTCATCCATGCTTATAAAATTTAATCAAAGAAAAGTCGAACCATAAACATTATATTATTTTATTAAATTAAATATTCGATTGATATAAGAAACCAGCAGTACAGACAGACAAATTGCAACAAATATTCTTCTGTTTACAATATATGTTAAAAAAATAATATTGATACTTAATTTTATTGTCAGTTTGAAAAAAATTTAGTTTAGTATAAATTAATAGGCTCTCAGGACCGCACCCGAACATATAACGTACGATAACAAAATCTAACTGTTGGAGCGCGTTTACATTTTTAATCATAACTCAGTCAATTTTTAAGAAACAATATTTCAATAAAAATGAATTTTGTAGAAAATTTAAAGAGCTACAACTTTTGTGTATACACTATAGTAGAGAAACCTATTGTACACTAGATATTTCACCTAGAAGTCACAAATGTTTTACACGATGTCGGCAAAATACACATTTAAACTGTTGTAACTCATCAAGTTTTAGTGGTAAAGGAATGAAATAAAATTCAAAATTTTTGCTTTATTACAGATTTCATTTTTGGCTTATATTAATTTTTCGATAAAACGCATCGTTACAGATATAGTTAATAAAAAAGGCGAATTTTGGCGAAAATCCTAAACCTTGAATTTTCTTCAAACGTTACGCGTTACTGTACACCAATACATACAGTATATGCTTCAAAAAATTTGAGGACATTTCTAATATAATAGACAACCGAAACAACAGACTCTCGGCTTAATATGCATATTTGACAAATGGCGGACGCCCTTTTTAAATTTCTTGGAAACAATTTGCAAAAATTATAATATTTTCCTACATAACTTCGTTATTTTTTAAGCTAAACAAGTGATTAACCCATCAATTATTAGAAACTTAACACAGCTTTCATTTGATACTAATTTGGTTACGAATGAACTATGTTTTAAGGCTACGATCGAGTTTTAAGCACGTGATTTGATCAAAAAACGGTGAGTCGCCATCTTGTTTTGGCTGTATCTCAAGAATCGTTCAACATAACGAAACCAAATAAAGTATAAAATGTTTGTCTGTTACTAAGCTCTAATTTTGAGTTTTACAAATAATTTGCAAAATGGCGTCGTTTTTGAGTTATTTGCAGACTAATGTTAAAAAACGCGTTTTTTTTTTTGCAAAATTTTGAATCATTATAACTCGGAAACAATGCATTTTTTAAAAAGTTTATTATATTATATTTTTTGCTTATAATTTGGTTCTCTGTCGGTTTCTGGGGTTAAATAATTTTTTTGTTTTACCCCCGTAAAGGAGGGTGAAAACAACCACTAAATTTAAGAGTGGGCTAAAAAAAATTCCTTAACTTTACCTTGAAACCTTTTATGAAGACATTGCAAACAAACTCAGAAGGATCAATGGGCAATGACTCAAAATCGGCAGAAAATTAAATTCCTCACGTAATAGACTATCAATAAAGCACAATTATGACTTTACACACAACAACGATCAATAAATCGACGATGTAAAAACTGACTGGCTGGCTTCGGAGTATGACATAGTAAAAATATGTAAAGAAATTTAATCAGGCCAAATCGGATTTAATGCAAACCTTTCTAATATCAGTGTTAAAGTAAAAAAGATTTTAGTAAAGGCATAGGTGTGGAGTGTTGCTCCTAACAACAGGGGAAGGAGAGAAGTGAAGACTCCGCATTCAAGATAATTTGTAGGGAGAAGATACCTAATGCTAGGAAGCTTTCTAAAATGTAGAAGAGAAAAGTCGATAGGGCACAATATACTCCGACATAGTGAAGACAACAATTATACGGTGTTCCAAGTCGCATGGCACCTGAGGGATTAGGAGACCCCTACTAATACACACACACACACACACACACACACACACAAACGCAGCTAAGCTAGCCCGCACGCCTGGGGTATGAATCAACTACTGGAGCGTAATACACTACGTAACTGCAACTTTTATAGTATGAATTGTTTAACAAACGAGCTTGTCAAATTTGTAATCTCTATAAAATGTTGAAGAAAATGACACCAAACACGACATGGTTGTGATATATTTTAGATGTAGAACTAAGTCTAATTTCATATTTATTTTGGCTTTAAAAATTATTATTTTGCAGATGTAATTTAATTTTCGATGTAATCTCGGACGATTCGATTGATCTTTATTATAATAAAGTGAATTAGGCCTATATGTGTATATTGCATAGGTATATCAAATAACTGATATTTTTTCTTTATCATTGGGATACAGTTTTAAATAAAATTATTTTTTATGAATATTACATACAAATTATCGTTATTATTGTTACAAATCCAATAGGCTATTATTGTTATTGTAGAAAAATACAAATTTTTATATTACCGACGTTAGTTTACACCATGAATGTAAATTGTAAACACATTTTTGTTTATAATCATCAAGATATCACCAACATACTTATTACTTTATAATAAAATCTTTCTGCTGAATTGGTGAGAACATCTTTGCCGAATGTATGACGAAGGCATCCCCAAACAACTATGGAACTATGAGCCGAGGTGTGGGACGTCCGAGAAAGCGCTACAGTGATCAGCTCTAATCTTTGCCTGTTTGAGACCGGAACAAACCATCCTTGGTTTAATCCTTGAAGATGATGATGACGATGATGGTGATAAAATCTTTTTTAAGTACTTCAATTCTGCGTTTGCTTTATAAATCCCTAAAATACTCATGTTTATCCCAATTATGTGTTGTTTGGACTCGTTTTTCTCACAATTTCAAGGAAATTGCAAAAATCATAGTTTAATTTAGATTATAAGCTAAATTAAAAATTTTATAGTTTTTAATTGGACCTAATTCTTATACCTGAACACTCTAATAAGGGTGTCCTTAGAAGATGTCATAAAAAGAAAAGCTTCCTAGGAAGCCTTCTAAAATGTGGAAGAGACAAGTTAATAGGGCACAATGTACACCGACACAGTGCACTAGTGAAGACAATAATTAATTGAAGTAAAGGTAAAAAGAAGGCGTCACAAAAGAAGACACCTTTCGAAATACATAAGTCAGATTATGGACTACAGGAACTGCATATCGTGTGTTGCGAGCCGTAAAGGCAACAGGGGAAGTGCAGGCTGGCAGGGGCGTATCTAACGCATGGCCAGACTGGCAAATGTCCAGAAACCCACAAGATAAAGGAAGCCTACCTTCTTTCTTTTTTACACCGAGAAAAATATTCTACCAAAAATTACCAGGTTATTTTGCAACGAGAGACAAACAGTCGAACTTGGAGGTAATTAAAAGCTTTTGAGTAAATTGTACTTGGCTGACTAAGCAAAAATTGTGTATCCACGTAGTGAAATTTGGAGAACTGATACCATTTCCAAGAGGTTTTAAAGTTTGTACCAGGTTGACGTAGCAAATTTATAGGAATCCCTTTTAATTACCCTCAAGTTCGACTTCTTGCATCTCTCTGTTGCAAAAAGACTTTTTATTTTTTATTAGACAATTTTTCTTAGTAAATTTGATATTTATATATTCAGTTGTTTAGTAAGAATAACTTGGTGCTCCATTCCTGGCCCGGAGTTTGCTAGTAACAGGCCAGTAGATTGCGTAGTTATGGAAATCATTCGAACATTACAAAACCTGTTACAATCTATACAACTCGAAGGAAAAGTAAAAGAAAGGAGTCACGAAAGTAGACCTGTTTTGAACTATGTATGTCGATTTTTTTTTTGTAATCGATTTATCTAGTTTTTAATTTATTCAATAATTGATTTTTGCTCCGCTCGCTGACTCATAATTTATAAAAGTAAGAGGCTGATTTTCGTTGTGTGATAAATAAATTCACGTTGACAGTTAGTGGTACTCACTGTTTTCTAACTCACCGCCCTCCCTTTGTATTTAAGTTAGATATTACGACTGTTTTAAATGTATTTTGTGTTACGTTCGTTTGGGCCCAGTGTAACGTAACGCCACAATAAGAAGATCATAATAATCCACTGTAGAAACGTAGATGAAATATCTATAAATAAAGAGGCTAGTTGAAAAGGGTGGGGGTAATTTTTAATTTTCTATAAATAGAAATGATAGTTGAAGGGGGAGGGGATAATTTTTTATATGTGTACTACGTTATCGGCAGCAAAGAAGTAGTTTGTTGTTAAAATTCCTTCCCGGCTGTTTGGCCGTGGTCCAACGTTTTCTACGAAACCAGACGTTTCGGCAGTGCCATCGACTGACATCATCATGAAAATAGAGTGCGCTAACGTGAGGTGGTATACGTTAGTGACCACAGTACTGTGGTTAAGGCTGAAGAAAGAAGTAGTTTCTATGGAAATATTTCATTTCGAAAATGATTTTAAATATAAATCTTAGAACATGGAAGTCATGTATAGTTCTCCATACCGATTTTTAATTTTTACTACCGAAGAAGCTCTCTGGTTTGTGACCGAACGACTAGTTATCATAACACCAATAAGCAATCGACCACGGCCCAAACAGCCCGGAAATTAATCTTTTCAGTAATGACTCAGTCTGTGATAGCCTCCGTAATAAGAATAAATTTCTAAGGTGAGAAATGAAAACAGGAATACATAAAAGTATGGCTGAGACTACTAGTGACATTCAAGAGGAATCGAAATTTGAATCTGATTATATTTAGCGGTTGAGTCTCTAGCGGTACGAAACAAGCTTCTTAGACACGTGTATCGAGCACGCGATATAACTTTAACACTTACACAAGGACAATAATTATTTTTATAATTGTGTTTTGTGTGTGTGTTTGCGCGCGCAAAGCTGTGTAGTAGGATACCGAACAAATCCGGCCATAACCAGCTGTAAAGTATGCACGCTGGCAATAAACATCAGTCAATAAACAATATAACGGCACAGCAAGATAGAGTATCCTCAACAGTGGTGCCACAACGCGGGAAACAAATTTCCCTCACCATGTGACAGTAAAATCAATCGTCGCTGTCGCCGTGTGTGTTTACCTGTCTGTACGTACAGTATATATGTATAACGATGTCACACCCCGTCATGCTCTCCCTCTCTCTCTCTCCCTCTCGTCTCGACAGTATTTGTTATCAGTTTGCCCAAACGTGTGACACCAAACTCGAACGTTACCACGAGGTATAGGGTACGCGGTATTTCCAAAATATGCTGTCAAACTTCGAGGAATGGTTCTGAACACAAACTGAAGCACAAAGTTTAATTGTTATTAAACTGAAGCACAAATATCCATTAACCACGTGTTGAAAAAAACCTGTATGTCTGTGCTTTTTTAATTAAAAAAATTAATCACTGCTAAACGGAATTAGCTGTGGAGTTGAAATTTGGTATACACAGTAAGTATGATATTTCTTGTAAGTACTAAAAAAAACAAAATGTTATCCTAAGACTTTTCAAAATACCGGCTGAATTGAATATTTTAATTATAAATTCCATTAAAATCAGTTCGTTCAATGAAAAATGCCTTACTGCTAAGGACGTAGGTAGCTTATTCGTATTCCAATGGTACCTCGTTTATGGCACTGGGGTAAAAAGCAACGAAGATATAACATTTCTTTTATAAGAAAACACTGGCTATTTCTCTTATATTTTGTTATAAACTTATAACATAAATTATAGGCTATTCATAAGAGGCTATTTCTCTTATAGCCTCTTTGGTATAAAATAAGTGTAATATCTCCATTATTTTTAATCAGAATTTCATAAACAACGTACAATCTGTCATTTAATCTGACGTTTTTTGTTATAAGTATTGCTTTCTGTGAAATTTACAATTAAAAATGTTAATGAGCCGCCATTTTGAAAATTTTTAAGACAATATTTTGATTTGTTTTTTAGTTGAACGAATGAGACTAGCTTAAAGGTTGGATTCCCCATTTTCCTCAGGACAAATGAGATATTCACTATTCTTCCTATATAATTTCATAAATACTTTATAAATACCTTGTGCCTCAAAGTTCTGAATAAACCAGCTTGAAGTACAAGTTGTGAAAAAATATGAAAAAGCACTGATTTCAAAATACTCTGTCTTGATTAATTGTTACTCAAATTAAAGGCAATATAAATCTCACGTCATTAAGAATCGTTTTAATTCTAAATTTGTATCCTGAATAAGTCTTTTGAAAACGAATTAGATCTGAAGGCATTTTGTAAAACCCGGTTTAATTTGTAAAACCCCCTCACACTTTATTTTATGATACCACAAGAATGTTTTAAGCAACTTATAAATCGTGTTAAAGTACGTTACGTAAGGAAATGGAAGTGTAGTGATCGCAAAAAAAATCGTGTTCAAGATAAGGGTAGATTCTGATTCTACTACTCTCAAAACATGAAGAAAAGCCATTTTCCGAAAAAGTGTCTGGGTAGAATGTTTTCTATGGCGAACGATAACTGCCGCAGCATCAAACAGAATAATTTTTTGCATATGTGATCAAGTTGTAGAGGACTATTGATTTTGGTGAAGATCGGTTAAGGGGATGGGGTAGTTTACCAGCAACGTTTTACGATTTAACTAGAGTAAGGTACTTAATTTTGAGAAATAAAGTATCCTGAAAAGAAGGTCATAATAATCCACCATAGTAAGGTAGATGAAATATCTATAAATGAAAAAGTAATTGAAGGGGGAGGGGGTAATTATATATAAATGAAAATAATAGTTGAAGGGGGAGGGTGTAATTTTTACTTCCATGTTCCTTAAGGAAATGGAAGTATGGTGATGGCAAAAAAAATCGTGTTCGAGATTATTGCAGATTATGATTGTACTACACTCAAAACATGAAAAAAGGTCGTTTTTCGACAAGTGTCTGTGTGTGTCTGTCTGTCTGTCTATCTGTCTGTCTCTCTATAGATTTGTTTTCTATGGGAAACGATAACAGCCGCAAACTCAAACAGAATCAAATAATATTTTGCAGACAGCACTGAATTACAGAGTTCTCAAGACCTATTGTTTTTGGTGAAGATCGGTTAAGGGAAAGGGGTAGTTTACTTGCAACGATTTATGTTTTAAAAGGGTATCTTTTATGGCAAACGATAAGAGCCGCAAATTCAAACAGAATCAATAATTTTTTGCATACAGCCCTGATTTGTTGAGTACTCAAGACCTATTGTTTTTGGTGAAGATCGGTTAAGGGAAAACGGTAGTTTCCCTGCAACGTTTTTTTCATCAAGGGTAATTTTTTCTACGGCAAACGATAACAGCCGCAAATTCAAACAGAATCATATAATGTTTTGGACACAGCCCTGAATTGTAAAGTTCTCAAGATCTGTTGGTTTTGGTGAAGATCGGTTAAGGTAAAGGGATACTTTACCGACAACATTTTGTTTCAACAAGGGTAATTTTTTATATGACGAACGATAACTGCCGTAAATTCAAACAAAATCAACTACTTGTTTGCATACCTTTTTGAATTATACACAACTCAAGGTCTATTGATTTTGTTGAAGATCGGTTAATGGAAAGGGGTAGTTTACCTGCAACGTTTTATGTTTTAACAAGGGTAATTTTTTCTATGACGAACGATAACTGCCGTAAATTCAAAGAGAATTAAATAATGTTTTGGATACAGACCTGAATTGTAGAGTTCTCAAGACCTATTGTTTTTGGTGAAGATCGGTTAAGCGAAAGGGGTAGTTTACCAGCAACGTTTTTTTAATCAAGGGTAATTTTTTCTATGGCAAACGATAACAGCCGCAAATTCAAACAGAATTAAATAATGTTTTGCATACAGCCCTGCATTGTAGAGTTCTCAAGACCTATAGTTTTTTTTGAAGTTCGGTTAAGGGAAAGGGGTAGTTTACCTGCAACGTTTTATGTTTTAACAAGGGTAATTTTTTTTTTGACGAACGATAACTGCCGTAAATTCAAAGAGAATCAAATAATGTTTTGGATACAGCCCTGAATTGTAGAGTTCTCAAGACCTATTGTTTTTGGTGAAGATCGTTTAAGGGAAAGGGGTAGTTTACCAGCAACGGTTTATGTTTTAACAAGGGTATTTTCCATGGCAAACGATAAGAACCGCAAACTCAAACAGAATCAAATAATGTTTTGCTTGAAGCCCTGAATTGTAGAGTACTCAAGATCTGTTGTGTTTGGTGAAGATCGGTTAAGGTAAAGGGGTAGTTTACCTGCAACGCTTTTTTATCAGGGGTAATTTTTTTATTTATATGCCGAACGATAACAGCCGCAAATTCAAACAGAATCAAATAATGTTTTGCATACTGCCCTGAAATGTAGAGGTCTCAAGACCTGTTGGTTTTGGTGAAGATCGGTTAAGCGGAAGGGGTAGTTTAACAGCAACATTTTATGTTTTAACAAGGGTAATTTTTTTTATGACGAACGATAACTGCCGTAAATTGAAACAGAATCAACTACTCTTTTGCATACCTTTTTGAATTATACAGAACTCAAGGTCTGTTGAGTTTGTTGAAGATCGGTTAAGCGGAAGGGGTAGTTTAACAGCAACGTTTTATGTTTTAACAAGGTTATTTTATATGGCAAACGATAACAGCCGCAAATACAAACAGAATCAAATAACTTTTTGCATACAGTCCTGGATTGTAGAGTTCTCAAGACCTATTGTTTTTATGAAGATCGGTTAAGGGACAGGGGTAGTTTACCTGCAACGTTTTTTTATCAAGTATAATTGTACTTCCATGTTGCTTAAGGAAATGGAAGTCTGGTGATGGCAAAAAAAATCGGGTTTGAGATTATTGCAGAGTCTGATTGTACTAAAACATGAAAAAAGTCATTTTTCGAAAAGTGTGTGTGTGTGTGTGTGTGTGTGTGTAAGTCTGTCTGTGTGTGTGTCTGTCTGTCTGTGTGTGTGTCTGTGTGTGTGTCTATTGTTGAAGATCGGTTAAAGGAAAGTGGTAGTTTACCAGCAACGTTTTATGTTTTAACAAGGGTATTTTCTATGGCAAACGATAACAGCCGCAAATTCAAACAGAATCAAATAATGTTTTGCATACAGCTCTCAATTGTAGAGTGCTCAAGACATATTGTTTTTGGTGAACATCAGTTAAGGGAAAGGGGTAGTTTACCGGCAACGTTTTTTTATCAAGGGTAATTTTTTCTATGGCAAACGATAACAGCCGCAAATTCAAACAGAATCAAATAATATTTTGCATACAGCCCTGAATTGTGGAGTTCTCAAGACCTGTTTGTTTTGGTGAAGATCGGTTAAGGGAATAGGGTAGTTTACCTGCAACATTTTATGTTGTAACAAGGGTAATTTTTTCTATGACGAACGATAACTGCCGTACATTAAAACAGAATCAACTACTCTTTTGCATACCTTTTTGAATTATACAGAACTCAAGGTCTGTTGATTTTGTTGAAGATCGGTTAAGGGAAGGGGTAGCTTACCAATAACGTTTTATATTTTAACAAGGGTATTTTCTAAGGCAAACGATAAGAGCCGCAAATTCAAACAGAATCAAATAATTTTTTGCATACAGCCCTGAATTGTAGAGTACTCAAAACGTATTGTTTTTGGTGAAGATCGGTTAAGGGAAAGGGGTAGTTTACCTGCAACGTTTTTTTATCAGGGGGTAATTTTTCTCTATGGCAAACGATAACTGCCGTAAATTCAAACAGAATCAACTACGTTTTTGCATACCTTTTTTTTTATATGTGTACTACGTTATCGGTAACAAAGTAGTAGTTTGTTATTAAAATTCTTTCCAGGGCTGTTTGGCCGTAGTCCATTTTTTTCTGCAAAACCAGACGTTTCGGCAGTGCCGTCGACTGCCATCATCAGTGAAAATCGAGTGCGATAACGTGTGGTGGTATACGTTAGTGATAACAGTACTGTGGTTAAGGCTGACGGAATAAGTGGAAAGAAGTAGTTTCTATGGAAACATTTCATTTCATAAATGATTTTAAATATAAATCTTAGAACATGGAAGTCATGTATGGTTCTCCATACCGATATTTTATGTGTGTACTACGTTATCGGCAACGAAGATGTAGTTTGTTGTTAAAATTCCTTACCGGGTTGTTTGGGTAGAGTAGGGTAGGCTACTTAATTTTGATAAATAAAGTATCCTGAAAAGAAGGTCGTAATAATCCACTGTAGAAAGGTAGACGAAATATCTATAAATGAAAAGGGTAGTTAAAGGGGGGGGGGTAATTTTTGTACTGATGTTATAAATTTATTCGAACGAAAAATTTAAAATATCGATATGGAGAACCACACATGACTTCCATGTTCCAAGATTTATATTTAAAATCATTTACGAAATGAAATGTTTCCATAGAAACTACTTCTTTCCACTTACTGCTTCAGCCTTAACCACAGTACTGTGGTTACTAACGTATAGCCTACCACCACACGTTATCGCACTCGATTTTCACTGATGATGGCAGTCGACGGTACTGCCGAAAGTCTTGTTTTGCAGAAAACATTGGACTACGGCCAAACAGCCCGGGAAAGAATTTTAACTACAAACTACTACTTTGTTGCCGATAACGTAGTACACATAAAAATTATCCCATCCCCCTTCAACTATAATTTTCATTTATAGAAAATTACCCCTCCCCGATCAACTAGCCTCTTCATTTATATATATTCATATAAGTTTCTACAGTAGATTATTAAGATCTTCTTATCAGGATACTCTATTTACCAAAATTAGGTACTTTACTGTTATTACAACAAAAAATGTTTCAGGTAAACTACCCTTTCCGCGTAACCGATCTTCACCAAAATCAATAGGCCTTGAGTCTCCTACAACTCAGGCACATATGTAAAAAATTCGATTCTGTTTGAATTTACGGCAGTTATCGTTCACCATTAAAAAGTTTCTCTTGTTACAACATAAAATGTTGCAGGTAAACTACCCCTTTTCCTTAATCGATCTTCACTAAAATCAACAGGCCTTGAGTTCTCTATAATTTAGAAATGTATGCAAAAAATTATATGATTATGTTTGAATTTACGGCAGTTATCGTTCGTCATAGAAAAAATTAACCTTGTTATAAAACGTTGCAGGTAAACTACCCCTTTCCCTTAACCGATCTTTACCAAAATCAATAGGCCTTCAGTTCTTTACAATTCAAGAACGCATGCAAAACATTATTTGATTCTATTTGAATATGCCGCAGTTATCATTCGTCATAAAAATAAAATTACCCTTTAAAACATAAAACGTTGCAGGTAAACTACCCTATTCTCTTAACCGATCTTCACCAAAATTAACAAACCTTGAGTACTCTATAATCTAGGAATGTGTGCAAAGACGTGTTAGATTTTGTTTGAATTTACGGCAGTTATCGTTCGTCATAGAAAATATTACCCTTGTTAAAACATAAAATGTTGCAGGTAAACTACCTCTTTCCCTTAACCGATCTTCCCCAAAGACAATAGATCTTGAGAACTCTACAATTCAGGGCTGTGTGGGAAACATTATTTGATTGTGTTTGAATTTGCGGCTGTTATCGTTTGCCATAGAAAACAAATTACCCTTGATAAATAAAACGTTGCAGGTAAACTACCCCTTCTCCTTAACCAATCTTCACCAAAAACAATAGGTTTTGATTACTCTACAATTCAGAGCTGTATGCAAAAAATTATTTGATTCTGTTTGAATTTTCAGCTCTTATCGTTTGCCATAGAAAAGAATCTGCAGACACAGACAGACAAACACACACACACACACACACACACACATTTCGAAAAATGACTTTTTTCATGTTTTGAGGGTAGTACAATCAGAATGTGCAATTAACTCGAATACGATTTCTTTTGCCATCACCATACTTCCATTTCCCTATGGAACATGGAAGTAAAAAACTTCAATAAAATATTAACAATTGATATCGTTTCATGTAAAAAAATATATCGTAACCACGGATACGTAAACAAAATAATTTTTTTTAAATTCACAGATTACAAAAACTGGGCGGTATTCGCTTTTTTCCACGTAGTAAAATAAAAGATAATTTAGTCAAATTAATTCTTTATTTTTAAAATGTACTATGTACAATTCGTATTTTGATTATGTTTCTCAGTGGTTTTTACCAAAAGCATGCTGATATATTTAGTTTCCTTCTGAGTGTATATATTAAAAATAATTTTATAATTAATTAGAACATGAAAGTCATGTTCTCCATACCGATTTTTGAATGTGAAATCCACCAATATAACTGTCTAATTAGTTTCCGAATTAAAGTGTAGAAACTGGTAATTGACACAATATACGGTTCAAACCATAGAGATATTAAACTAGACGAGCCATCAGACAACTCTGTAAAGGGTGAACAGTGTGTCCGGGCAAAAAAGACAAAAGTAGATTAATTAACAAGTCCTATCATCCATTTCTGGCGCTAGCGTATTTTTTTTTTTTTTTTTTAATGCTGCTAATACTTAAGTTATATAACAAATTTCGGGTGATTGTCATCATTAAGAAAACTCTTAGGCTATTTTATTAATTTATAAATACTGTAATCCGTCTTGTTCCTACAATTATTTATAATATCTTCAAATAAATACCCTGCAAGTAGGTTTATTTTCAACTGACGCACGTTTCACAGAAATTATTCTGTAACTTCAGAGGTTTGTTTGAATTGTAATTAACAATATATAATTAACGGATAATCGAATTTACTTCGATTCTATTTTCGATTGTTTTAATGTTTATGTAGACAGCTATTTATTATATATTTAATGTTTATTTTATTATTTTAATAAATGTATGATTTTAAATAAATCATCTTGTTTTGTTTTTATTTGAATATATTCTTTAATTAGTAGACTATTATTATTATTATTGTTTTTGTAAATATTAAGATTTTCCCAAATATTCATTTTGTTACCTTTTTGTACGTTTTTAATTAAATTGACGTTTTGAATATCTGGAAATATATGTTTATTGTTTAAACAATGTGTGACTAAATTAGATTTGTAAATATTAGGTTTTAAAAACGTATTGCGATGTTGAATGTATCTCTCGCACAGTTTTTTCTTCGTCTGGCCTACGTAAAATTTATTGCAATCTGGACATTCTATTTTGTAAACTCCATTTTCATTATGAATGTTGAATTTAGTTTTAGATTTTATTTTATTAAAAACAATATTATCTCTGTTATAAGATATTTTTAAGTTTGCATTTTTAAATTGTTTGCTTAGTTTACGAGTTTATGTTTCCGTGATAAGTAAAGTTGATATATTTTATATTATCACTAGGGGAAGAATTTGTACAGCAAGGTTTGTATGGTGTTTGTTTAGTGACTTTATGTTTTATTTTATTTTCTAATTTATTGACAGTTTTTATTTTGTATCGATTGTCTATTGCTGTTTGTCTTCTAAAATTTGTTTCTTCGTTTTTTCTTGTTCATTTAATGGGACTCTATACACACGGTACATTAATGAATTGAATGCTCTCATTATTTATTAGCCTTATTTTAAACACATGCAATTGGCGTGCAACACATCTTCGTTAAGTCATCACCATCTTCAAGGCTTAAACCAAGGATGGTTTGTTCCGGTCTCAAATAGGCAAAGATTAGAGCAGGTCACTCCAGCGCTTCCTTGGACATCCCATGCCTCTCCGTCTCCTCGGCTTATAGTTCCATAGTTGTTTGGGGATGCCCCAGTCATCCATTCGGCAAAGATATTCCCACCAATTCAGCCGATATTGGGCGATACTGTCTAGTATACTCATAATATTCAGTTCCTGCCGTATATCTGTGTTTCTTCTGTGATCATGGACAGTATACCATACCACATGCCTGAGAAATCTCATTTCAGCCGCTTGGATGCGACTGGCCTGGCCTTTCGTTAAAGTCCAATTCTCAGACCCATAAAGAAGTGTGGGAAGAGCCATCACCTTGTAGAATTTTAGGCGTGTTCCTTTACTTGCTGACTTAAGGGTTTGCCTGATGGTCCCGCACATAAGTTTGAACTTATGCAACTTCTTCATCACGTTGTTGCTTGCATTTAAGACACACTGTAGGCCAGGTATTCAAAATTGCTGACTTGTTCCAGGATCTTCGTTAAGTGATTATGAAATTTCCCTGAAATTTTTAATAGCTCGGGGAGGGGAGTGTTCCCCTTCTTGATTCCCTCCCCCCGCATGGTTACACCGCTGACAGAAACAGCTTTTGATACCCAAATTACGATAACCATCGACAGTTCTTTTACTTTCAATCATAATTTATTCAAAGAATTTTTAATTTTCTGAAATAATCAACTCTATATTCTAACTGCACACCTGCATCTTTCTGATCTGTCGCTTGACGCTTAGTGTGGGAGGGGGAGCGCGCGCGTGTGCGTGGTGAACTTCTTCGACCAAATTTATTATTCTGTTCACGATATTGACTGAAGACTCGTTGGACACTAGGTGAAACATTTTACTGCATAGGTTTTTAAAAAACACAGAAACACTTGGTAAGTTTCACAATTTATTCTTAACCTCTAACAATAGGATTCAGCCCACTAGGATATTCTCAAAGAGCTGCTAAGAACAACTAAAGACAAACAATGTGTAGGGTGGTGAACATGTGTGTGGGTTGTATATGGTGGAGGGGGTGGAGGAGCTATATAGGAAAAGTCAAGTGACTGTAAAAACTAAGTATAATAGGAAAGCAGAATCTAAAAATGAACTAAACTAAATAACAGCTGTTAGCAAAGGGGATACAAAGGATTCTGTCTGTTCATTTGTTACACTTTTGTTGTTTTTAATTGCTTTGCTAATTTCTAAGAAATCCATTTTTCGCCCTTTTCTATGTTATGAAGTAATACTTTCTTTTATGCCTATAAAGTGGTTGTGTTTTAAGCAATGATCTGTCAAAACTGTATTCGGTGTATTATTTAAATTCTCTTCCTTACGTTCAGAAATGCGATGTTTCAGATTGAATTGAATGTTGAAAATGTTTACTCAAGATACATCAAAGGCAAAAATTATTTTAAAAAAAAACATTGTAAAATCTTCGTCGTCCATCACATTATAATTCAAAATACAAACTCCGTTTCTTCAATAATTTGATAAAATTAATATCTGCCAAATCAGTTGCATATTTTGGACCGTCTCCAAAAAGTTCACAGAACACGTTTCCAAACAAACAAAATTCAAATTGTTATCAGTTAACAAAAAAATAAAATAGCATATAGATAATGACGTATGACCATGACGTATGGTAATGACGATAACAACCAAGAAACAAGACAGTGAAATACAGGCTTCATTAATAGCGTTCTTAAGAGGAGTTAAAAGGTGTTGTAAACTTGAACGAGGTGTTGTTATAAGGAATGAGGCCATAAGAGAAGAGTTTATAACTTGAATGAAAAACTAAAAGATCACAAACAACGGTGGAAAAGCATTTAGAAAGAATGCCAGATTCAAGACTGGCCAAGCAAGTCTGGAAGTACAAACCTATAGGACACAGGTGTTCGGGTAGTCCCAGGAAGAGGAGGATTTGTGAAGGCGGAACAGGCAGCACCTTACCTATGCCATGTTGTGATGATGATGGCGTAACTACAGGGGGGCGGATCAGATAATCAACCCCCCCCAAGTCATTACAAATTTCATTAAAATTCCATAATCACTTAACATATGCCTATTTCTTAGACAGTTAAAATAAGGCCTTTTACGCAATTGTAGAAATAAAGGGAATTACAATACATTTGGTAAACTGATAAAATAAAGGCGAGTCCAAACTTCAAGCTAGTCACATACACCTCCCCCCCCCCCCAGAAGATAGTGGGGCTTTAACGCCACCGCTTGATATTTGTCTGTCTGTCTGTCTATCCGTCTATTTGGGGTAAGTATCATTGTGCTTTATGAATGCATTAACTGATTTTCATAAAACTTATCATGCGTATTCATATATGTATATAATCTTCAGAACCCTATTTTTTTTAAATTGATCCCCCAAAAATACGGTGGCGGCGGAGGGACAAAATTGTGAGAGATCGACATTTTGAAAAAATTACAACATGCCCGTGCGGGATATCAAATAAAAAACAAACGTTTCACCATAATCTGGATATGGTATTCAGTTTTGGAAATTAAAAAATGTATGGTAGCAAAGTCTGAAAAATGAACCGAAATTTGAAAAACCGCAAAAATCCAAGTGGGTTAACAAATTAAATATAATTCTAACCGCAGTATGAATATAGTGTTTAGGCTTTCAATTTTTTAATTTTAGAACACCAAAAAATTTATTAAAATTTTAAAAATTTATTAAAGTTTTAAAAATTCCTAAAACTTCATGCGGAACATCAGCAAAAAGGAAACAGGATTAACACAAAATGCAGCTGAATGCAATGTTTGTTTCGAAAATGTTTATCTTTGTGGGCACCATGACTTAAAAATAGAAGCCAAAAATTTTCCAAAAAACTGCAAAACCCTGAGCGAAATGTTTTGCAGGTCAAGAAGGTTAATACTTTAATATTAGGCTATATTATACATCTTTGTTGCAAAAATTTAATATATTTATAATTAAAATATTAATTAAATACTGTTAAGAGGTCTCCAACTCCTTACGAATATGAAGCCCCTACTATGCGCCACTGATTGTGTGGCATACACAGTGGCGTATCTAGAATTTGCCTTTGGGGGGGGTATCTGGTCAAGTCGGGTTCATACTAAAGAAAAAACAAGTAAAGACTATCAGCATTACTATACTTAAAATGGCTGAAAAACGTGTGATGGTAATAATACAATAAAAGTACCTGTTATTGAAACATTGTTTAGAAGATACGGTACTTATTGACTGGATTAATTTTCCTACGTATATTATATATATTATTATTATATTATATTATATTATAT
Organism: Magicicada septendecula; assembly: GCA_034769895.1. Taxonomy (NCBI): domain Eukaryota; kingdom Metazoa; phylum Arthropoda; class Insecta; order Hemiptera; family Cicadidae; genus Magicicada; species Magicicada septendecula. The sequence goes on along the minus strand of CM068371.1, from coordinate 30,267,913 downwards.
TATATTATATTATATTATATTATATTATATTATATTATATATATATATAAATATATATATTTCAAACACATGCGCAAATGCTGTGTACTAAACCTGTTTTTATATTTTAAAAAGAGACATTACTATAGGCATATCAGTGAATACAGCTAAAAAAATAATAATAAAATAGCCTAAATAATAAGAGATTAACAAAATTCGTCAACTTTTTCAAACCTCCAGTCCCGTTCGTCCCCTCACCACCGTAAACCCGCCCATGTTGCTAAAAATCCTAATATTACCGTACGTTATACACTAACAATTGTTTTACAAACAAAAAATTAACAATGAAAGAAATTTTCTCTATACAAAATATTTTTTATGAAACTAAAGCAATCGATTCTTTGCTTGTAGACATTGAGGAGACTGCCATCCCCAATTGTATTAGACTATAATAAGAAACAAATATAATATTCCACTTGCCTTGTGTTATCACTGAGCATCGTCCATTGGAGTCACAGAACTACTGTCAGTACGGTATTGACTATCGAATAGAGAAACTAATTATGCAACACTCCTGCATCTGTGCGGCCTTCAATGTGTACAGTAAACACGTGGGATTAGATTACTGACTCACCACGTGAATACCTAACACATGCAGTGAGTTGTAGCAAAATAATACCGTCCTTACTTTTGCCGTTTCAGTCATTTACGAGACAGTATAATTCACTTCCTGCACGAGATGAAGGAAAAGATCTTGGCTCCGAGGCCACGGGCTTGTCTGATTGGACATGCTCTGTGAAGCTTAGGCGACTATCAGGTGTTTCACCGACTTTTCCCAAGTGATCCATTCCATTTCCCGTCTAGGATTACGGGGATGCATGCAGTTCGTTAGCGCGTGATGCAGCAGATCGCCTCGGATTTCTCCACGTGGTTGATCACTACGCGCCACATTCGCAGCCAGGGTGGCAAAACTCAAAGCATTAACGGAGACGTTCCAAGCATCTGCTTATACCATCCGCGGCTCTCCGTCGAGCTGGACGTTTATAGTTCTGGCGCCTGACGATGGGTTTGAGACATGTACCTCTAACCCTCCACGGGTTACGGAATATCTACTACCTAGGATTTTACAGCAGACAGTAGCATCCAACTCCACCGCACAAGACGGACACAGAGTCGACGCCCCACAAGCGAAACCACAGACCAACCTCGAGTCCGACCCAACACATCGGAGATATGCCCGGCCAGGGCACAAACAGGACGGACCCTGCTTGCGGGGCTCCCCGACCCCCGAGGGCGAGAAGGAGAGGGAACCCCCCCTGATTTCGCAAAGCCAGGGCAAACTCTGGCCCTTGCCTGCCTCCTATCAACCACGGGTCGACCGTCCATTCTAGCAGACCTACCAGAGGCGGCATAAGCCACCATTTCGGGTCTAGCCAGGGTGGCAGCAGCAGTTCCGGCACCGGAGATACGACGAGAGCAGTCTCACAGTAGAGGTTCACTGGGAGGAGAGTAGACCTATGTGACAGTTTGTAGAGCAGGCCTTTATGCCAGACACGGTCGAAGGCCTCATTAACGCCTTCGGTATGTAGAGGACGGCTGCGGTGTGCAGCTTTTTATTTGCAGCGTCAGAGAA